>VZRS01007242.1:0-139013 GCA_013398055.1 Ifrita kowaldi
CAATCCTTCATCTATGTCATTAACAAAGATATCAAATAACATTGGTCACAATATGGACTCCTGAGGGACTCCACTTGTCACTGATGTCCGTCAGGACTCTGAGTTGTTGACCACTAACCTCTGGATGCAGCCATCCAACCATTTTCTTATCCAACAATCCACTCAGTGAATACACCTCTCTCCGATTCAGAAAAAAGGATGTTGTGTGGGACTATGTTAAAGGCTTTACAGAAATCCAGAATAAATGACATTTGTAGCCCTTCCCTTGCTCACTGATGTATTTACTTCATCATAGAAGATTGCTAGGTTGGTTAGGCAGGACTTGAAGTTTCACTATTAGCATATACTTGAGTCTGAAGTCAAACCTAATGAACAGAGGATTAATTCAATTCTGAGTAATAGGGTTGCTCCCTTGCCAGAGAATTAATACAAGAAAAATGCTTGATGAGCTGTGCTGGTTAATGGCATTGGACTTTATCAGTCCTGTCAAATTAAACACCATTTTACAGTCTGCACCTCTAACCCAGAACCCACTTGATGGCCCAAACTTTCTTGAGCCAAGAAAATGTCTTCAAGATGATTTGGTTTGATTTCAAGAGCAAAAGTGGATGCTTAATGTTTACCAGATGATAATTTCTTAAACAATTACAAGAAAAAAATGATGGAAAGCTGGCTCAAGCTGTGCTCCATTCTTTGGTGAAGAATGTTTTTTTGAATGGGGAAGCACTTGGAGATCATCCACTTAAAAACAAAGGTCTTGAAATGTGGGGCTCTTTAAAGTAGAAAATTACAGCGGTTTGAAGTGCCACTAAATATACGTTTACACCTATGAGGACATTTCATGCTTTGATTCTGTGCCAATGCTGATTTTCTGGTTTTGTCTGAGGTAGAGTTAATTTTCTTCATAGAAAGTAGTATGAGGCTGTGTTTTGTGTTTGTCCTGGAAACAATGTTGACAATACAGGGACATTTTCATTATTGCTGAAAGTGCTCACACAGAGCCAAGGCCTTTTCTGCTCCTCATCCCACAGGATGAAGTGACAGATAAAAAGGAGTGACATGGGAGGAAATCATGGTCAAATGAAAAATGCTTACATTAAAGTAATCTCAACTAGTTGCATTGTATTGTAAAATATTCTTTGACAAATACTTTGACAGAAACAAGCAAGTTTGGTGCTGACCCATTTATATCCCTGCTCTGTAGGAATCTCTTGTTAAAATTAGGCTGATTCTGTTCTCTGCACTATCACTTTTAAGATAATGATGCTGTCAATGGATAAGATCATCAATGGATGCTGTCAATGGATAACCTTAGTTTTCAGACAAAATTAAACTTCACGGTTTAGTTGAAAGTTTTTTTATAGTCTTGTATAAATGGGTCTCTTCATCTCCATCATGTAATTACAAAGTTTCACCTGAAAGATCACGATGTAGATGAAGTCTCTTCACAAAGTCATTTTGTGTTATATAGAATTATCTGGTGAATGAAAGTGGAGAGGTAACTGAAAGACTTCTATTGGGAGAAGAAGAGCAAAAAACAGTTAATTCTGCTGCTTGTGAACACTCAGTGGTAAGGCTGAAGCAATCAATTTGGCCTTAACAAGCTGTCTTTGATATCTATTTTTAGTTCTTCCCCATAGGCAAAGTAGATAGAAACACACTTAGAAGAGAATATTTCCTGCATGTATAAGACAAATATCAGTCCTGTGAGGACCTGTTTAGAGTTGCATGGAAAGTTTATACGTACTGTGCCTGTGCACTTACTTTTTTACTACATTTTGAAAGATTAGCTGAAAATGAAATATCAGCAAAACTCATGTGGAATTTTCCATCCCTTTTCATCAGCTCTTCTAGTCAGTTTTGTTGATATAAATCTATGAGACTATAAAACAGTCTCTTTGCTCTCCCAGAACAGGTGATTGATATGTGGTATGTGATATCCATGTTACATGACCCACACGGACCTCACTGACCCTCAGGGCATATGCACTGGTGGGATGTTGTGTGCAGGCATGGTGGGCATTTGAGCTGTCAATCATCCAGATGTCTTGATGACTGCACAGCCCTACAGTCACCAACCAAACCAAGGTGGTCTGAGAATGCAAACCCATGTGCAGAAGTAGGCAGATTTCTCCATGTGGCAAGCTAGTGAAGAATAGACAGAGACTTGAGACTGATGAGATGTGAAGGATGAGGAGAGCTGAAACATCAGAGTGCTAATGGGGGTGTCTTGGGGTGACTCCATCATGTATATCCCCTATCACGGCTTTATGCCAAACAATTGATTTTGTGCCNGGGAAATAAAGAGCCTGCAGAATGCAGGGAGGCAAAAACCTCCATTAATGGGAGGGGGAAGTGTCTTATAGCCCTAATCTGTTAAAAGCAGATTTACCGAAGTATGGCTTATTTCCTCCTTTCCACTTTTTAAAATTAATTCTTGCTTTCCTATACCATATGGAACAGTGGTAGCATAGAACTATCTAGAAATACCGTGTGTGCTTTATATAGAAATCCGTGTTTGCAGTTGCTGCTGGTGTTAGAGTTCCAGGATTGGACCAGTCATGCCACTGCAGTGGTTTTCACATGGTGATCTAGTGTCACCTTCTGTCTGCCTCTTACACCAGAGAGCAGACATAAAAGGTAGACAAAAGCACAGAGATATCGTAGTCACTACATCAACCAAACTTTTTGCCATGGTTTAAGCCCAGCTGCAAATCAGCCCCTTACAGCTCTTTACTCTCTCCCTCTTGGAAGAACAGACGAGAGAGTCAGAAAGGTGAAGCTAGAAAATTCATTCATGCACTGAGATACAGTTTAATAGGTAAAGCAAAAGGCACACACACAAGCAAAGCAAAACCAGGGATTCAGTCACCACACCCCATGGGCAGTCAGGTTTTATGCCATCCCCAGGGTAGCAGAACTCCATCACATGAAAGAGATACTTGGGTAGATAAATGCCATCATTCTCAGTGCCCCCCACTTCCTCCTTTTTCCCCCCAGTTCTATATGCTAAGTATGATGCTGCATGGGTGGAATATCTCTATGGGTAGTTGGGGTCAGCTGTCATGATTGTGTCCCCTCCCAGCTTCCTGTACACCCTCAGCATCCTCACTGGTGGGGTGGGATGAGGAGCCAAAAAGACTTTTACTCTGTGCAAGTGCTGCTCAGCAATAACAAAGTCATCCCTGTGTTATCAACACTGTTTCCAGCAAAAATACAAAACACAGCTACTATGAAGAAATTTAGCTCGACCCCACCCAGCGCCAGTAGAGTCTCAAAGAAGTTTGACCTTATTCAGTCTCCACAGGATGTAAAAAATATACTCAATGAAGAACATAGACGCTCAACTGAATAATTATATTTTATGTTTTATTGTGCTAGTTGAAAATTTTCAAGCTGCTCATATTTTTCTGAAACTGCATTATATTCAGGACCAGTAAGCTGCTTTTGTCCAAGTTACACAAATTCTAAACTTTGTAGACCTTCCTGCCGGATTTGTAGCATGCATCAGTATGATAGTAAGTCAAACTGCTGAGTTGCTCATAAAGATGAATAAACATTTCTGCTGAACGTAGCACCCTGCTGTTTTGACCAAGAAATCAAGCTTATATTTAGGTTAAATACCAAGTTTTTACTCTCTCTGTCTGCATTATCTAAGTCTAGGGTGTATATCTTTGCTAGTGCTTTGTTTAAGGTATCTGAGCTGAAAATGCGATCTATTATCAAAAAGAAGATGAAAACAATCTCTACTGTCTTAGCAACCAGATCCACTTTTTGCAAGAATGGAAGTGGCTTAGAATTTCTTTTTGGAGTGGTGAAAAGTATCCAAAGGACTGAAGAAAGTTTTGCTTGTGTGTCTCACCCATAACAGTCTTGGAAACAAAGCCGAGGTAACGTCAGGTTTCTGCATAGAAGGTGCCACCTTCTGATACAGCTGGAGCTGCAAGTAGCTAGACTGCCCCATGTCTATATAATGGCCTTGTCAAAGCTTTTAAAATCGACTGGTTAACCACTGTTCTGAGGGGTTGAAAAAAATGTAGGCTGAATAATTCTCCACAATTTTTTCAAAGCCTTTGATTTGTGTCCAGTAACTCTTTGCCTTGAATAGATTTTTTACCTTTTCTTTTGAGTATTAAGGTACAAGATTGCCTTTGACTGTGTAAACTCCATTATGATATTCTCTGCTAACTGATCTCAAGTAACTCTAACTTCCCCCAGTTAGTTTTCAAAGCCTTTATTGGATTCCAGGTTTATGATAGAAGGGTGGCACTTCGTTTGAAACTATGGTGGCTTTGTTTGAGTATTATAAATTGTTTGTATAAATACATGTATACAGCTTTAGAAGGTCCTTCAGGTAGTTAGAATTGTTTTCATAGGGTCCAAGCGTATTATCATACTATTCCAACTTCAGGTAATGAAATAAATTAATGAGTGCATTTAAAGCCCCAATATGCAAAGGTAAATAGTCTGCATCAGAATTACCCTTTCTTCATTGCTGAGATGACAAACAAGTGCCATCATGGATACCAGCCTGTATCAGTCTCCTGAAAGTGGAGGTATACCCAAATACCTCTGGGAGTCTGCAGTCTTCCTTTGAGATAATGCCATTTAGAGTTGTACCTTCTGGTGCTTTTTGCCTAAAAAGAGAACATTTGATTCTCTAACAGGGAAATAGGAGTCTTCAGCCCTTAATGGGCAGACAGACGGAAACTGTGATCGGTTCTCACAACTCTTCCTCACAGCAGCGCGACTCTTTCTCTGTTTGTACTGGGGAGAGATGGGGAGGAAGGAGATGTCTTTAGGGTCTGTAGTTTAAAAGTACCCTTTCTACTCCAGGTTTGCTATCCAATGTTGTGTTTAGGGAGCACTGATATTTGCATCTGTTTGGGAATTGTGTGCAAAATATGCCAAAGCAGAAGCAGGTAAAATCTCATTGCCTGCGTATTCAAATCTGATTTCTATCACTGTGCTTTAACACAAGCCCAAAGAGCCACCTGTACATTGTAAAAGTCTGGGTAGTGTTAGACAGACTCATGCAGAGCAATCAGACAGCCTTCCAGAGGCTGTCTGATAGTCTGGCGGATTCCAGAGCCTGTCTGATATCTGCCAATATCTGGAGATAAGGGGTCGGTGGCTGGGAACTCTGGGAATTGCCAGAGAGCACCAGGAGCAGGAATGAGAAACTACTGCCTTTAGTGTTACTTCATACACTTGAAGTAACACTTAGTTACTTCACAGACTTGCAAGAGCTGGAGGGGAGAGGGGTGGGGAGGAAGGGTTGTGCTGTAAAATGTATATTATTTTATTTTTAACAGGAAATTAATAGGCTTCGAAAACTTTAGTTTGTCTACTTTCCGGGCAGTTAAACTTTCCCATGGCCCAGCCTTACTTTCACTGCAGTTGAAGTTGTTGTTTTGTTTTGCTTGAAGAAGCCACTGATCTGTGAGGCTGCAGCAACAGAAGACAAATGTTCATCTGCTGTGGTTTTGAGAAGTCACAGAGTGGCTGATAGGAAAGTGAGTATTTGATATGGCTGCCCTAATGAAGACAGGATACTGGTGGCTTTTTTCTAGAGAAAAGGAGAAGATTTTAGGGGTTAGTTCTCCAAGTATTAGTTAATTTTCACTTTGATCTCTGTGGTGCTTAGGCAAACAAAGTCTATAGTGTTGGAGTCTGTAAGCAGATTAGCGTGTTCATTTGGCTCAAGATAAGTCTTTTAGGCCATCATTTTCAGCTTCCCAAAAGGCTGTTGCCGTAACAAAGGTTTATGCACAAGACTATAGGTTTGGGACAGGCTCCTGTAGAGTAAGGTCAGCCTACATGGTGAAAAGCAGGGATTCACATCTGCTGTGTATTTTAGAAAAGCTGTGAACTTTCATGAGTTTCCAAGCACAGAATGAAGGAGAGAAGCCAGAGGATTTGAACCCTGTCACAGCATGCTGCAGCCAAAGAGTTTTTGCAGAAGGGAGATAGATAATAGCAGGGCAAAATCCTCTATACGGTGGTAAAAATGGTGGTACAGGGCAACATTCATCACTTTTTAATTGGTTTAATAGAATAATCCACAATACTTCTGCAAGGAAATATTTCATGATTTAAAATTAGAGCTGCGGGAACTCAGTGGGGGAAAATCCATCTGGCAAGAAACTTTCATTTGTTTTGGTTTTGCTTTTTCTTTTTTCAAGATATTGAAAATATTTTTCAACAGTGTGAAGTCCAGCACAGCCAAAATAAAGCCCAAAGAGAATAGAGATGCCAAATAAAAATATCAGGACTGTTGGTTACAGAGCCAAAAAATGGGTCTTAATATTTTTTTTGTCATCATTGCAGTAGATCATATAGAGTAGAAGGAATGTGGGCATTAAAAGCCATGACCTTCAAGCTTGCTTGATTGTTCATTTTTTCCCTAGCACAAATAAGGAACTGATTACTGGTGAATGAATTTTTCAAAATAATTGCACACTTCCACTGAATTCTTGCTGTGTTGAGCATTTTCCCACGACCAGCCTTAATTTGATTACATCATTCAAACTCTCAAACCCTATTAAACATTGAGTCTTTGCCAAATAAGAATGCTGGTGCTGCATATAAAATAATTTGATAGTTTCACTCTCAGGACCTCAAGGATGTCTGAATTTTCAAAATCCATTCATGGGTTTCATAGCAGTAGGGATAACGGTTTTAACCTAAAATAGGGTAAATCCAAACTAGATATTAGAAATAAATATTTATGATGAAAGTGGTGAAACACTGGTACAGATTACTCAGAGAGGTTGTGGATGCCTCATCACTAAAAACTTTCAAGGCCAGGTTGGACTGGGCTCTCAGCAACCTGCTCTTGTTGAAGACGTCCCAGCTGATGGCCAAGGAGCTGGACTAGAGGACTTTTACTGGTCACTTCCAACCCAAACCATTCTGATTCTTCAATTTTCCTACCATCAGAATCAAGCTGCAGAAGCCAACATAATTCAGAAAGGCAGGTATCATATGAATCTCATCCTGCATTTTCTTTTATTAAATGGGAGAAGAGGAAAGAAGAGAAACAGAGGTTTTGTTCAAAGACACAAAATCAATCAAGAGTGGGATCATGTAAGTGTCCTGGATGCCACAGCCCAAGAAGGTTAATGAGTGTAAGTACAGGAATTGGGTAGAAATTTCTCGGAAAGGACAAGGAGTTTGTGGGTGTATGCTTGCAGTAATTACAGCTGCAGAAAAATCGCTAGTATGCACCTTGACTGTGCCTCACTCAACATATATGAATTTGCCTTCCTAGATAACACAACAATCTGAAAAATTTGTTTCCTTGACAGCTTTTTCCATTGGTTAAAGATTTACAGGAATATTACAGAAAACCCCTGCAGGATTCTGGTGCGTCACATGAGCAAAAATGATGGATTTAGAGAGCACTGGTGGAATGCACCCTACCCATGCAGCACTCTGGCCGTGGTGTCTTGAGCATCTGTGAGGCCTTTGAAACTTCTTGGTCTATAGTTGACAACATAGCAAATAGTTTGGTCAGTGAGGCAGAGACATGCACAGTGGCTGTCCATACTGACTTAGAGAATTACAGGAATGCAGCCACTTGAAATCTCTGCGCTTCTGTCAAGGTCACCACACTGACTGCAATGAAAGGTTTTTGGCTGTAAGACCATGGTCTCCCAACAGCATGAAATAGGATGAAAGTCAAAATCTCACAGTCATAATATGGTCTGGTGGTTTCTGGTCTCCTCCAATCCAGGCCTATCTAGGAAAATATTCTCAATATGATAAATAAAAATGCAAACCAATGAGAACTGGGTAACGTGGTGAAATTTAATTTAGTTTTATAGAGAAGTATTATAAGGGCATCTTTAAAAATTGATAATTATCTTTCATATCTTTAAATGCCTTTAGATGAATCACAGTTCAGATTTTTACAATGTTGGAAAGCACACATGAATCAGAAACCCTTTCAGAGAAGCATTTCCATAAATGTAGCATAGAAAGTTTATTTAAGAACTGATAGACCATGTCATGTGAATACATGTGTGTCCAGAATAAGATGGGTCACCATCAGCAGTGTGTGTTTTGTTCTTGTACACTACTCACTGTGCCAGAACAGAGCAGCATGTGCTCTGTGTATGTTGTTGTTTCCCCACATGTGACTGTTGATAAATAGCTCAGTTCCAACAGGTCCTTAGAGATCCATCACTTACCACAGATGAGCACTTTAAAAAACCCAGAAAATGAGAGGTGGAATTTTTGACACATTTATTTATAATGCTACCTGCTAACACACTTTAATTGTTTTCAAAATAGTTATTTTGAATGTTCAAAATTCTTGTGCAATATTCAGTATTTTTTTTTTGTCTCCTAATTAAGTAGCATATTTTGACATTCACAGGAGGCAGCATGAGTTTGTCAGAGACTGACACTCAGTTGGAGCCTTTCTTGGGCCATTTTTCGAAAGGATATGTCTGCTGGAGGAATAGATTCTGTGTTGCTTTGAGAGACCCACTAAAATAAAAAAACTGGCTCATGGAACCATGGTACTTGCTAGCTTACTTAATGCCTAGTATGGCCTCCTAACAGTAGATTAAAAATAGCAGAACTTGGCTTTATATATGGAAATACAAATTGCCATCATGGAAGGAAACCTTTCTGTGTTGGCGGTATCATTTTGAATAGATTATTTTGTTAGTGAGGTGTTACTTGGTTTGAGTTTCTTGGGTTTTGTTATTTTTTTGTTATTATTATTATTACAGCATGAAACTCAAAAAGGTGTTGGCCTTTATTTTGAGTGGAGGAACTGAAATGTAGATGGTGATACCATCTAAAACTGCTGGAAGCTGTCTGCTGAGTGAAGGCCAAAACTGCACTGTCAGGGTTCTAAAGTTAGACATATATGTTTTCATTTCTGTTTTGGCTTTTCCATAAGCTTACTCACATTCAGAATGCTGAGGGCCTCCTAATTGTACTAAGACAAATGGAGGTTGCGTTTCTAAATATCAATGCTTTCCTGCCAAAATGTAGCTGTCGTGTCCTCACTATCTGCAGACAGAAAACTAAGGTAGATAATATCTTGGCACTACTTCAAAATAAACTTATTTTGCTGAAAGAAGCGTTCAGCTGTGCTCATAAAATCCATTACCTGTGCCACATATGTATGAGTCCCATATTAAATGTTTTGAATCTAACTTTTTCTCACAGGATTAGAGCCTGAAACAAAGTGGAATTTTCACTGTGTACTTGGAGAAGAGATCATATTCTTTTTCACCCTCAGCAAACTTAAGTAAAGACCTCAATAAAATTTTTCTAACCTCTAATAATAACTGACTGCTACTAAATGCAAATGTCATGAAATTATTATTTAAAGATCTAACCCCTTCATAATATGTTGAATTAATTAAAATATATCAGCATCCTCTAAGGTGAAAGAGGCATAATGTGACAATAGTAATCTTGGAAAATGTTGTTGAAGTACATTTCTCTCAAAAGAGGAGGTTAAAGAACTGCTGCAATATCCTGGACATTCATGTTTTTTGTTAAATGCAGCAGAATAAGCAGTCAGGTAGGGTGAAGAGAAACCAAACCCTTCTTCTAACTTATAGTACTCTAGCTTTGAAATGAGACTGCATTTTCCTAAGTTTAGCAAGTCAACATTTCTGTTTGCATCCTACAGAAAGTTCTGGGGAAGGGCTATTCAAACATCCTGATTTCCATATTCACAAAAACTTACAGGCATGGAACATGGCTCTTTATGTCATCAGTTTCCTCTTTTGTGCCCTACCACCAGCTAAATCACACATGCATTTTACTCCTGAATAATAATTTTCAGCTTGATTGGTGGGAAGAGTTGCCGAAAAAGTAGCATGAGCCTGGTGTTCATGGGAGCCAGGAAGTAATGAAGACACACATGCAGTGTCAGCAAGGGCAGGGCACAGTGTCTAACATGGAAGACCAAGTTGAGGATGCCTTGAGTTTCTGAATATCAGAGCCAAATGGGCTTCATCAGGTGATTCAAGCAGATCTGACCTCCTAACTTTCCCAAATTGCCTTAGACCATTCAATCCATTGACTCAATATGAAGAAACTCAATTTCCACATCCTTTCAGTACCTCACTGAAGGTTTGTTAAAGGAGTGCTGAACATCACTGGTTTTAAAACCTTCCAATGTTTCTGATACCCCTCAAAAGCACTTTGATAAAGATGCACAGGAAGTATTTTAGGGTGGCAAAGGAAATTGCTTCACTTCAAACTAGAGCCTTCAAAGAATATACGAGGACACTCACTTGGTATGTGTCTCATGGGCAATATTCCACATGGTTGAATCTGTGGAATCCAACAGGCTTAACACAGTTGTAACAAACGACCACAATAAGGATGAGGTATTGCAATTGGTACATCTTTTTACCATCTCCTCATCCTGTCTTCTCATCATGTCAAGAAAATGTTAGATTTTTAAATGAAATATTATAAAATATAAGACAACATTAGTCATGTTCACACTGAGAAAATAGTCATTCAAAGTTGCCTTTGACTTTTTGAAACACTTATTTCATTATTTTTGGGCAGCCTAATATATTACTCTCTATCAGGGAATTGAATTTTGGCTTGGAAACAATGACCTTGCAGACCACTCTACATAAATTAAAGCTTAGGAGTGGTTTTCAAGCCTGGTCTTCTGTTGTGTTCAGTTTATACCTCTGATCAGGAGATAACAATGCAGCTGTTTTAAGCAAGTACAAGAGAATAGTGGAAAAATCTCTGCTTGATTCATGACAATAGTAATAGGTTGTACTACTAATAGAGCAGGATGTTTTGGAACTGAGTGGGTTGTCCCTGAGGCATCTGTGAGTTGGGACAGAGACTCCAGAGCAGCAGAAGTAGGAGGGGTGTGCAAAGAGAAAATGGGCTGTGTAAAAGCATAAGAGATTCTTTAAAGTATGAAATAGATTGTGTCTCTTCCATTTGCATTGTATGACACACAATACTTTAAGGAGGTGGCTGAGCATCAGACTGGAGGGTGTCTAAGCAGTGAGGGTCACTCCCTAGCTGATAGAGCATATTCATGTCATCTGTGTGGGGAGGGGGACCTGCTCAGTCCAGAGCATTAGAGGTGTTACAAACAGGGACACCACTGCTTATGGTCTGAATAGAGTCCAAAACAATGTGAATTTATTCTACAGATATGATGGATAGGAGCAAATTACAATCAAGAAGATCACTTTCTCCTCTGTCCGCAGAGCAGAGAATATTCCCTAGTTTCTTCCAGTGCTCTTCATTTTTGGAACGTATTTCCCTCATTCTCCCACAGCCCTTTGTAGAACATCATGTAACTTATTTTCAGGGAGTGGTAAAATTTTGTTGTTCATAAATGGGTCCCCAGCATAGAAGAAATGTTCGTGTGCCATGTCTGCTCTTGTACAGTAAAACATTTCTGCTTTAAGGTGTGCTTTAGCTGGGTGAAAAATTATAGCAATAAAACTCACTAGATGAGTTCCTACCTGTCACAGAAACCTTTGAGAGGAGCACAGGCATTGTGCAGATGTCTCCATATCGCTTCCAGAATAGAACCCAAGATATTAGTAGAAAAACTGTAAAATACATACTCTTTATGTCACTTTTCAAGGGGTTTTCTGCAATTATGAACAGAAAACATGTATTCCAAAACATGTTTTGGAATGAAAATTCTGATTTGAGATGCAGTTCTCCATAACATTTAGTATTTGTATCTCATGAACTCATATCTTGTTATATTTGAGCTGTGAGATCAGCCTTGACATTATGATGTGGAACATGGGAAATAACATCTACTGGTCTGGGAGAACAGAAGAATTTAACCCATTTCCCATGAGGAAAAGCAAAATTAAGGTGCATGGGTTCTGTCAGGAGTAGATGACAAATGGTCTCAAATCAGCAGAGAAATTCCCTGGGATGAATCTGGGATATATTTCCTTTGCCTCTAGAAAAGAGCAACAAAACCAGCTTTTGTTCATAGCTCTTCCAAGTTCAAGCTCATAAAATGGAAGTTACACGAGGGTAATTGACAGAGTCTGTGGTGTCTACCCATTCAGATGGATTTGGGGACTGGGAGTTTTTACTGTTACTGTTGTTTTTGTGATGCTCTGCTACTTCTGGTGTGTCTTTGGAGCTCACAGCTAATTGTGCACCCAAGGGGAATAGGAAATGCATAATTTTTGGATACAGTAGTTTAGACATGTTTTTTTAACTGTTCAAATTCCTTTGTATAGTATGTGTTCCATCTCGCAGTGTAGGATGTTATTGTATGTCATCTGTCAAGACAGGACCAAGTAAAATTATTTTAGCTTTTAAACTAGTTATAAATTTAGTAGCTGCTAGATGTTAGAAGGACTTATTTTTTCGTTGTTGTTTTGGTTTTTTTTTAATGTAGTTGCCCCCTAAGGGACAATTTAAAGAAGCTCTCTGGAAGAAAATATGTGTCTTAGTACACTTATCCAAAGGCACTCTGAGTTCTCCAGCTGGCAGTTATTACCATCAAGGAAAAACTGGAGGACAAGTAACCAAACATATAAAGCTGACTCTTGAAGGTAATTTTTTGTCTCTGGTTGAAATTACTATTACGAAACTGAATCTGGAAGCTCATTTTTGCTACTATCTCAAAAATAAAAGTTCAGATTCTGTTTTCATTAAGTAAGAAAAATAGGGACTAAGAGAAACACACGTGGTGTTTGCTTATATACCAGTGAAAGTTTAGATCTTTTAAAGACGTATTTTTCATTTGAAATTAAAAGGCAACCTTGTAATCCATAATATAGCCATTTTAGTCCCTGTACGACTTATCCTATCACACTGCTGTCTTTATTGCTTGGTGAAAAGCAATCCTGAATGGAAAGAAGATGAGATAACTGAGCCTGAGCACTTCATGTTCCATTGGTGGAAAGAGAAGAGATAAACTGAAGAATTCACAGCCACATAGCTGTCTCCTTTAGTGGAAGCGCTTGCCCCTGCTTGGTCTGTTCAGCCCAGAGGTCACAAATTCCCTGGAACTGTTGCAGAACGAAGTCCTTGTCTAACCTGATTGGTATAAGATATGGTATCTTTCCCTGGTTAGACAGTGGCCCATTTTGGCTTTCAGTGGCCTCTCCTTCTTTATTGAAGCTTCCATCATGTCTTGGTTGTTTTAATGTGGTTCGGATGCACTGCAGGAAGATCTTCCAGCTGTAGGAAGCTCAAGGTAATCAAGAATGTTTATAGTTTGTCTGCTCAAAAATAGAGGTGTTGATCATAGGTTCTGTTGGTTTATAGTTGTGTGGCTGGAAAAATACTTGCCTTCTCCTTCTTGAGTAAACACATGTTTAATAAAGTCTATAAGAATCTTTTATATTAAAAAATGGATGTGCTAATGAGAAACATACAACAAATTACCACTAGAAAATCATAATTTCCAGCATGAAATCACCCTCAATGAAGACGATGTTTTCCAAATATATGTATTGAGAATTTCCCATTTTGTGGCCAGTGTCCATTTCCCATCTTTTCATCATGCACATCTGAGAAGACTCAACTCAATCTCCTCTATAATAACTGGTTAGGTGGCTGAAGACAGAAATTAGATTAGTCTAGTCTGAACAAACCCAGCCTTTTCTCTCAGTCTTTTCTTGGACATCAAATAAGGCAGAATGGGGTGCATTGGTAACGTGCCTGTACAGGTGATGAGGAGTCAGATTCTCTGGGCACAAAGCATAATACACCAAAATATGTATCTAGGTGCACACAGAATTTAATACAAATAATAATTCAAATAAATTATTATTTATAGCATTTATAGTCTAATAGCATATAAAATTTATTATTTATAGTTTGGTGATAGCAGTTTATAAGACCCCAGCTTCTCCTTGCCTTTCACACACAAATCATCACTGAATTTGTCTATGCAAGTAAGGACTTTGGTGATAAAACAGATGAAGTATGTAAATATGAGAAAATAATATTGATAGAAGTGGCAGGTGAGCCACTGTGTATCAAACTGCAAAAGCAAAACTATCTCTGAATGTTTTATAAAGTTTCTCTCCATGCCAAAAAGTATCAGACAAGACTCCCCTGAAGCACAAGCTCCATTCAAGTGATTCCCAGTTGATTAAGACAGCAAGTATCACAAAAGCATGGTGGAGGCTTTGGGAACAGGAGAACCTGAGAGACAAAACTCAATGGTGAGACGCTTTCCATAGCAGCTGAATTCGTGGGTCATTTGTATTCCAAGCAATGAAGAAATATGTTTCTTGCCCTGGGTTATAGGGAAGCCTTCCAGTGTTGGGCTTATTTACTTGGATCTTGCGTGTTGGTATGGATTTCACCCTTAGATACTCAGTCACTTTAACAGATGTTCTGTTGATTCCGAGCAATGAGGATTGCCAAAGTAGAGAAAAGCTATCAACAGTTAACAATTTACTATATGGGCCATAAATTATAGAAAAATCAAACAATGAAAAATGTAAACACTTAGAATTTTGGTCAATATTCGAAAGTGTCTTTTCAATTATTAAGATTTTCTTAAGGCAAAATAGAACATATTTCTTAAAGAAAAAATATTTAATCTCTCAAATTGATGTTGACATTTTATTTTGAATCCTTTTAAGTGATGAGGGTCCTCTGATGATGGCTATGTCTTGAGAAACAAGCTTGGAGATAAATGAAAAATTTAGAAAATTGGGATAAACTTCCTAATGTTTGATTGATTCTCTTTTAGAATGAAAAAGTTCCAGACAATCTAAATGTTAATTTATACTGATCACAACCAACTTTTAAAAAACTCTGTTTTCAATAAATATTTCCCCCACCAAACCCAACCAAGTTCTTTACATTTGAGCTAATATGTTGTGTCAGGCTCTCGTCCAATGTAAATTCGCTCAAGTTAGAAGCCTTCAGTAGAGGGGCTGAATAACAAACACTAACAGAGCCAGGGATTATTATATTTAACTCTCAGGCATTATACAACATCAAAAGAAATACCTGGATTCTTCAACAGAGGCTTTGTTTAAAAAAATATATATGTGTTTGGTGAAATCTTTTATCACTCCTCAAGAACACACTTTGGGAGGAATATTTGGCAGGATTTTTTATTGGTTTGAATGCGTACATGACTGACATAAATTACTATAATGAATGTTCCATCATTTCCCCTCTGGTTACAGGGGAAAGAAGCAATATCTCTGCTCCTCTGCTGCATTACATAAAAAAGTTGGATAGTCAGAAATGTATGTTAGAACAGTTCCCATTACTGGTGCAGGGACATTCAGTACTGTGCTGCCTTCCAATGGCTTTAGGGCAAACTTTGGTATTTTTGGACTACAAGAAGGAACCTCATTTATTCCTTTCCACAATTACTGATATGCAACATTCATATAAGATATTAATGGTAATAAAGGGTTTGCCCTGAGAGGTGCTGAGCTCTCTGGACTTGTTTCAGACATGTGCCTACAGCCAAGAGGAGGAGTAGACTCATTGCCTTCAGCTTAACTATTCTGATGAGTAGAACAGCACACCCACAGCCCTCAGGTAACTTGAACAAATTAGATCTTCAATAAAATGATTATGAGCAATCAGGAAGAAAGCTGAAGGGGAAGCAGGAAATAAGCTGACATTGGGCTGATGTAGAGTGGGACTGAATGTAGCTCTCATCTGAGAAGGAGAAGGGGCTGGTAAACTGGTACAACCACACAGTGTGAACTGTGAATCCAAATGTGAAGTTGTTTGTATCTGAATACATGATGACTGTATTTAGGACAAAGCAGAAATACTTGGATTGATGGGAAAAGAAGCAGGCTGACACTCCTGTGACAGATGAGGGAGTGCTGACAACTCACTTTTTATCTGCATTTCATTGAGATAGATGGTATTGAAAAGGAAAGTGTATTTATAGTTATATTTCCATAGAATAATTTACTGCAAAATTAAATGAGGAAAAAACTTGACTAGCTTCCCTAGTATTCAGGACACATTTGATTTCTGGGCCATTGGCTCAGTTGTTTCACAGGGGAAGAGCTTGCATGCAAGACTGGATGTGTATGATAGGAATGGTAAACACACAAATAGGAACACCAGATGTAGTCTCACACAACTCCACAGTCAGCCTGCCCAGTCACTTCAAGCTGCTGAAAAGTAACCTGACAACAACAAAAAGGGAATCAAATCAACAACTTGGTTTGAGATGCAGCTGCTGAGTGCTGTTGCTGACATGCAGGGAGGGTGCGGCTGTGCAGCAGTTCTGGCTTCGCTTGGCTTACTGTGTTCTGTAATGGTGACAAACGTGGTCAAGATGTTAAATATTCTTAGCATCAGGACAAAAATTTGGATTTCATAAATGTAGTTGGTTGTGCATTGAATTAATAATGCCTAGTAATTGAGAAAAAATGTATATCATGCCTTACATCTGACACCAGACATTCACAAAGCAATACAAAGAATTTCTAATGAGCTGCTTTCTTATGAAATCACAGTGCTCAGTGTGGCTGGAAACTAACATTTCCATCCTGTGGGTAAATTTTTCCATTTAAATTAGAACAGATAGTAAAGGTTTGCAGTGAAACAAAACTTTTCAAACATTAGAATTCCTGCCTTATGGAATATTCGATGTTGAGGATATCAGATGATGGTGATGATGATGATGATGATGATGATGATGAACAACAAAGTTTCAGGAGGGTAAAGATGTTCATATTCATTTTTCAGATGAATTAAATTATACACTGTGGGGGGTTTTGCAATATTAAGACAATAAAAATATTAACTGATAGTCACCTTGAAATATTTATACTATCAGACATATATTTTCCTTTAGTGAAACAGCATCATTATTGTGATATGATCAGACTAAAAATATCAATCAGCATGTAATGTTTAGTTTTTGATGAAACTGCACTTTCCTATGGACAGAAACTCTATCACTGAATTTCTGATCATCTGTCCATAACAGAAAGCAGCCAGAGGATTCACCAGAATCTGTACCCTGCTGCAGACCCTGCCAGAGGAGCAATCCTCCAAAACACGGTGTTTAATGGTCTTCCAGTAGCTATTTTATTGTTACTTTATAGTACTTGTTTTACATTGAAAGTCTTCTGATTATATTGCTTGGTTAGGGTTGTGGATTTCTGCAGAAAAGATAAGAAAACACTAATTTAGTAGTCTAACTTTCAAAACTCAAATAATTATCTTATTTAAAACTGGACATACATAAATGGCAATTCACAAATGCAACAGACAAGAATACATCCCTAGTAGAAGAAAACAGTGGGGAAAAGACATGGAATGACTTTGTTATCATACTTTTAGCACTCCAAAACCTTTCTTTGCATTTTTTATCTCAAAGCTAGTGAGAACAGAGAGCCATTCCAGGACCTCAGCAAGAGTGCTGCATTTCCATCCAGGCTTTGCTTTTAAAATAATGTGTAAGAACAAGGTGGAGACTCCCAGGGAGATCCCTCACATGTTAGGAGTTATGAAAAGAAGTCTGAACTATGAGTAAAAAATTGAAGAAAGTGGGATTCCCTACTGTAAGGAAGGGAAGACTGAGAAAAAATATAAATGTATAAATGTAGAAGGTTGTGGAGGGAGGTGGGGGAGAGGCAAGAGATCCTGTTTCAAGTACCTTTTAGAACCTATCTGATGTGGTAGACACAAACTGCAGCAAAGGAGATTCATAATGCACACTGGGAAAAGATTTTGGAGAATGGAGCAAAGCAATGGAAATGTTTTTGTAGTAAAACTGCAGAGATTCCCTGATTGAAGCTCTGTGAGAACAGATTGGGCAGATATCTGGTCAGACGCCATGGGCAGGAGCAGGCAATCTCTGCAGAACCCTTCCATTCCTTGTCTCCATCTGCAAGTCTGTGATTTCAAACTGTAGTGTGGCTTCTCCTATCCTTGGGAATGACCTCCAGTACGTGGAGGTCTGTCTCATTCTCTGTTCTCAGTCTAGCTCTTCTGTCTCCTACAAAACCAGACAATGCCCAGTCAGAGGCAGATTTTGATGCAGAAATGAGTTTTAGAGGGCATGTAAAAGAAAAAGTGTGAAGGTATGAGAGAGCAAAGGGAAAGGATAATGTCAGCTTGGAAGCTGCAGCACCAGCAGTATAGCAGGAGCATCAGGATAGATAGCTGAGCGTAGCTGCAGTCAGTGTATCTCTGTAGCTTTCACGAGCTACTGTTGCTGCTCATGCTTCTATTTGTGCCCTGAACCAAACCAGAGGGCAAATGGCCACCACTTCTCTTTGGGCTTTATCCCTCTGTAATGCCAACTCATGTCCACATAGCTCATGGTGTATGGAAAGTGGGTGCGTGGCTGGGCTTCCCCAAGCTTTTGTTGTGCCCTGCCTCTGTAAATCTATTAATAAAAAGGTGCTGGAGCCAGAATTTTCAGTAGTTGTAGGGTATTTTTTTCCTGATTTAAGTGGACACCAAGTTTTTTTTTTATCCAGGAGATTCATCATCTGTAAAATTCCTTGCATCAAGGGATGTATAAAATGTTGTTACTGTTGGCTTGAGTACCTCACTGTGAGCTGGGTTGTAGCTTTGGTTTTAGGAGGCTGGTATTGTAGGCAAGTTAGTTATGTGTTTACTTCAGTTTTGCATGGTTTTCTCTACTATGCACTGACATTGTAAAATCCAGTAGAAGAAACTTTGCAAAGCATTCTACAATGTGTAGGAAAATTCCCCATGGGGTTCTTTTTTTTAAATTTTATTACTCGGAATATATCCGTTTTAGCAAGGAGGCAAGATTTTGTGCAAGATGGAATGCTTTGTTTCCCTTCATAATGCTCATATGATCATTTCAAGATGAAGATTTCCACTTCATACTCGGTAATTAGATAGACAGACTCTTTAAAAACTATTAGAACCATAATGGAAATGTTAAGATGCTCAGATGGTGAAAATGGACATCTCTCAAATTCAAGAAAGTCATGTGTTGTGGAAGGCCAAATTTGATTATTAACAGAGCAATTATGTTGCAATATCCACAGTCTAATAAAAAGACCTGGATAGCTACTGAAGAAAATTCCTGTAGTCCGTCATCTGTATTCCAGGAAGGCTGGCTATTGGTCCAGAATCACAGTGGAAATGAATATCTCTATAAAGATTAAGAGCCAAAAAAGGCACATATTTTTTCCTTTAAAGCATCTGATTTTTACTCCAATATTTCCAAAATTACTGAAAGAATTAATTCAGGAGGAAATTATGCCAAAAGTAATGATCTGGTAGCAAATTGGAAGGAAAAGTGTTTAAGACTGCCAAATGGATATAGCAGAACAAATTTTCTAGGCTGGTAAATGACCGCTTGCCCCATCAACACAACTGGTGGAGTCCGGATCAGCATTCACAGCCAATGGAGGAAAAATGCCGACAGGTGGAATTTATGGTCTCAAAGCAGCAGAACTGTTGCAGCTGTCTGTGAAGCCGTGTAGGTAGCACTGCAACCAAGGGTTTTACAAATGGCTGCATAGGCCCAGGGATAGGCTGTTGTGCTCTGGGGTGACCAGGACAGCCACAGACAACTATCCATTCCTTCCAATATTCAGTGCAGCTCATCCAAGCCAGTTTCTCTAAGTTCCAGTGTTTTCAATATTTTTAAATGCATCCACAAAAGGCAGGAAGAATAGCTGAACTTTGTTCCTGGTTGTACAAGCCAGCCTGTTGAAGAGAATCTTATTAAATCATTAGAATAATATTTAGAAGCTTAGCCACAATTGAGTCTCTTCATAGTGACTTAAATAAACATAATTTTCCTGCTTCTTGCACTCCGGCTGCTGGGAGCAGGTGCTAGTACTCCGTAGGGACTCGTAACCTCATTCCTTGTTGTGTTTTTTATTTCTATTGGAACAAATATTTGCTTTAATCCCGAAATAATTTGTACGAACCTGGAGGCTGTTCTTTAAATGTACAGAGTCTAGGATTGTCTGTGTTTTGCCTGATACTAATTATTTTCTCAGTTTGTCTTGGCAATTTGCTGTGGTAATGTGTTTACCTTGAATTCCCTGCTGGCTATGCTGTGGAAGGAATAGGCACACAGACAAGAGATCAGTAGCAAAGGAAATATATCAAGTCAACTACATTCCATCAGCATATTAATTTCATTAGCATATTAAAATTGCTGTGCCTCAAATAGAAATAGGTCTGATGAATTTGGATCTGGTTTTTAAAACCTCAGTATTTATTGTTTGACTGACTGCATATTTTGGTTCGTGTCTACTACAAGGTAGGGGTTGGAGTCGTGCATGAAAACAGGATCACGCTTTGGTGCCAGACAGCCAAACACAGACTGATTTTACCATCATATTCCCTGGTTCTGCTCTTTTTACTTGTCTTTGGGTTTTGCTTATGTGAAGACAGAAAACATGAGTTATTCAGTCATGACAGATCTCTTTCCTCAGTCTGATAACTTGATGAACTATGCCTAAATTAAAGAAAAAGAACATGCATTAATATTCTCAAGAACTCATAATCATCTGTGTAAAAGTCTGTATAAAACAGTTTTCTTGCTTCAAAGCCTTCCCTTTAAAAATAAAATTTATTACATCTATCAACAGTGTGTCACACTTAAATACAAATAGCACTCATCTTTAAAATATGATGGTTGTTCTTTCAAAATAGGAAATATCAGGCTCATCATAGATATTTTTTCTGTTGGTAATCAGTGGACTTCTCTAAATTACCTCCATTTATGTAAAGCCTCACTAATTTATAATAGCAGTTTACAGATTAGATTATTACGTTGAGATGAAAAGTGCCGAAGCAAGGCTTGTAAGATAATTCTGCTTTGTGGCAATGCTACACAGACAGTGATACCTAATAGGATTTAAAACCTCAGTCAACAGATGCATTTCTAAGACCCCAGACTGCTTTTGTCTTATGCATATCAAAGCCATATTCTTTATTTTGCTTGTAGAGTGGTCTTATGGAAATGCACATATTTTGAATATGGAGACCGAAAACTTTTGTTTATTATACTGCCACTTATTCAGCTATGAATCATTTGCACTATATGCTCAATGCAATTTCAGAGAGATGAAGTGGCAAACTTCAGAACCAGAATCTGTAGTAAAATCACAGTCCTATACAAGCCATATAGAACTTTACTGAATTTTGTCCCTTTTTCCTTGTGTTACCTTGAGAGGCAAGGCATTTTCGTTGCTAATGTAAACTTTGCAGTCTTGTCCTCTGGAAAGTTCATTCAAGAACTTTGAGAGGAGAGAAGCTCTAGCACTCCACCCTGAAGCAACAGACATCTTGAAGGCACTTGGGCTGTCTGTTGGCTAAAAAACTTTGAAAGTGTGTGTCTCTGTAAAATTAACCAATAAACAATCACTAGAGAAATGGAGATGAAGTAGTTCAAAATAACATCTGAGAGACTGTCTTTAAGTTAGCTTAAGACTGATGGCACAATGGCAGCTCAGTTTCCATAAATCTAAGTCTGCAGTTGTGGCTGTTGTGTGCAGGCCAGTTTGTTAACAGGGTGATGCCACCCAACCTAAGGATGTCCTGAGAAAGGTCTTCTGACTTGCAAGTAAAAACAGACAACCAGGTTTCTAAAATCATGCCACTCAATACAAGACACTGAATGCCCCCTCTGTGGTATGCTGGACTGCATTTTTCCTGTTTTCTAATTTCTCTGTTGACTAAAATATTCTCTGTTGACAATGCTCCATTCAAGTTGGAGAATCCCCTACAGATTTGGGTTTCTGCTGTTTTCATGGCTGAGTGTCACTGAAAATTAGCAAGATGGTGCGGGGGGGCGGAAAACAAACAAACCAACCTATTTTCAGAAACTACTTATATTGCTAGGTTTGTGGTACTATTATTCAACATTTGCATGCCAACAGCACTCAGCTGTTAGCAGGCAGTCAGAAAAGATACGAAAGTTTAAAATAAACTTAAAGCACTGCAATTCCAATTACTTACCAAAAAATATCCACTCTTTGGTACAATGGAATCAGAGCCAGAAAATTTATCCTAAGACAGGGTGATGGTAAATTTAGGGAAACCTTGAAGATATTTGCAAGATATTTTTCAAAATACTGTGATCAGAGGATTTTATATTGTTAAACTAAGACAGACTGTCTCTCGTTTGATTTGCACTTTATAATAAATGTCCTTAAGTGCTATGTGTGATGCAAAAAAATGCACTTTCCTAATAGCTTGATAAATGATGGAGCAATCTAAGACAAATTTTCATATGGGTGAACTCAGAGCAGTTTGCTGTTTACTTCATTTTTCTGGATCACAAATCAAATTGTTTTGAAAGGCTTTTGTGTCTGCTTTTGAGGAAAGTATATTGTGCTTATAATAATTTACTCTTCAGCTCTAGGGGAAAAAATACAGTTCTGAAAACCAGTATTTGCTATGATTCCCTTCTGGGTTTTGGTTTTGTTGCTTATTTTTCTTGGGGGTGAGGGAGGCATTTCATGTATGGGTCTTTATGCTTTAGTAACCCACTTTGGTGACAAATGGTATATCTGGACGATACTAGGTATTTTATGGTCCACTGGTAGGTGCTGTCTTCTGTGAATGCTTCTGGTGGGCTCTAAAAGCGCCAGGAGGAGCCTGCGCGTGGCACCACGGGGGTGTTACTCCCTGTGTCGCTCCTGCAAGCAGACACAGGCCGGCTGGAGCTCTCCTCAGCCTGGGACCGTGCCAAGTGGGTGAAGCTTCTGTTTCACCTCCTCCACAGATGCTCTCTGTGTGACTCATCTGGCACCAGGGCTGCATCTATAGTCATTTAGGTCCATCTGTGTTATTCAGAAAACATGGGCATGCTGAAAAATAATTTTAATCTTTTATTCTAAAATATAAATCTATGTCCCTATCGTGTAGTTACATGTTAATAAAATATTTCTAACTTTTGAACTGGTTTAGGGTAGAACTTAGTATCCTTTTATATAAAGGATAAAGTATAAAGACTGGTTGATGGCACTGCCCTCCTGCAAAAATACATGTCTTTTAAAGTATTCTTCAGTTTCTTAATTTATTTCCCTGAAATTTTGCAATCTGTTGGCAGTTATTTCAAGACAGAAAACAGTGCCTGGAACACACTGTATTTAGTGCAAATTTACTGAAGAAATACCTTCTAATTAGAACAGAATACTTTAGCAGCAGTACAATTCCAAGTGAGAAAAAGCCCAAAACAAACAAAAAAAAAAACAAGAACAAAACAAAAAAACAAACAAACAAAAAAAAAACAAACCAAAAAAACCAAACCAAAACTGAACAAACAAACAAAAAAAACCAAAAAACAAAAACAAAAACAAAAATCCCCAAACAAAGAAATAAACTACCAAACCCCAAGCCTCCAACCAACTAAAAGAATCTTGTATGTGTTTTCTTCTTAAAAATAGATGAAACTCAGTGGTGGTGGTAGGAAAATAGTGACTTCCCCTTCATGGAAACTGATGAGATTGCTTAAGAGGATATTCTTTTAACAATTAGTGGCTTTGTTGTTGTTAGGCTGAGACCTAATTCAAGTAGGGACAGAGAAGTTAAGTAACAGAAAATTCACTTTTCAAAAGGGCTGTATCCTCTAAACCTGGAATGTTGGTATGAACCACTGTGGGCACAGGCAAGATTTGGACCACAGCAGGCCCCATGGTAGTGAATCCCCTATCCAGAGAGTAAATAAGACCATGTCACAATGCTGCTACAATAAAAATACTTTAGAAAATAGAGATTAATTCTGAAGAATTCAAATGGAGAGGGGATGTGAAGTAAATAACTGTTGGTTCATGCATGGAATTAGGAAAACACAGCTGATCCTCAGTAAAACAGGAAAGGAATAACATTATTTAGTCTGTCCCCCTTGGTGTTTATTTAGAAAATGGGGATTCTAGAAAATAAAAGAGAATCTCTTTTTTTATTTATCCATTAATTTAATAAGTGTTTCCTTCATCAAGTGTGGAGGGAGTGGACCTGAGTTTTTGAATGTCTCACTCCTGTTAAGAGTGAGAGAATTACTGATCCAGCCAAGTCCGGTGCTTCCGTTGTGGGAAGCAAAGTTCCCACTGAAAAAGATGGTGAAGAATAAAGTTGTCAGTAATGTTTCCCTAATTTGTATGTTACGTGAACTTTAAAGATAGATCTCTCATTATCCAGCTGTCAATAACATGTGTATAGAGAGAAGGGGATGATCATTTCCATGGGTCTGTGACCCCTAGAGCAAAAATAAAGAGCAGATATGTTGCTTTCACCCCCAATCAGAAATTATTTTAATCTATTTCTGTGTTTAGTCTCAGACAAATGAATTCTTTTTCATAAAAGTGACTCCAAAAAGTTGTATGATTTTGAACTGGAACATTTCTGGTTCCAAATATGGCTGACAAAACTGGTCATTTAGTATGATGAAATAGGGAAAAATATGGTAGAAAAGACAAAAGTGTACATTAGTTCTGCTTCAGAAGGCTTTTTAGGGTGGAATGGCATGCTCAAAAGCAAGCTAATTGAGACCTAAGATTCACATGGCAAACGCGTGTCATCAGATCCCTTTCTATAGCAAACACTGGTGTGCATTTTTTTATAAAACACTTTGTGTGAATAATATTATCCAGGACACTTTCTACATCTCTCACATCATCCTTAGCCTGAGTGATTAACTATTACCATATAGGCTAACACTACTTGTACTTAATCCACCATAAAATGGGAAAACTTAAATGTAGGTGGTTGCACTGTGATTACATCTGTCTGAGAGATTACTATTTGCAGAACTATACCAAGATCAGGACAGGCTTTTTCATGAAATACAATGACATAAAATTGTAGCAGTTGTTCTGTGAAAAATATAGGGAAGAATATACAAAAATTTCAGTTGCAGAAGAAAGACTGAAGATTGTTAGGTATAGATCATATGGAAATTACTGTCACCTGGATGGCCCAAAGTGAAATGACCTAAGTAAATCATCATAACAGCAGTTTATAACAGTTAGAGATCGAAAGCTCTCATGATTATTGCGATTACTAGTGATATATGATGAAGAGAGATTCTATATTTCTCTAACACAATTGTAATTCAGGTGAAGTTTTTTATAAGTGTTATATAGTAAGTTTAGTTGATTTACTAAATTTCAATTATTTCCTGGCAAAATACCACAAAATACATCTTATCTGTTTTTCTACGGACCCTTTTTTTTGCCCTATGCCTCTGTATCAAATTTTAAAACTGCTTAATTTCTTAATAGTGTTACAGTTCAAATGCCTTTAAAATATGCTGGGATGCTTACAAACATTTAAACAGGATATTGACTTTGTTATATTCTTGCCTTTTCTCTATTGCATTTGGCTAATATGACTGAAATTGATTTTTCAGTTTTCAGAATCTGCACACTCAATTTTCAATTGTAGATTATAATTATTTTCTGTTGTTCTTTGAAAAATATCGTAGACTTCAAAAAGGTTTGGTCTAGTCACGTGGTAAAATCTGTGTGGCACTCTACTGAACAGATTACATTAGTTATTAGCCATTCAATGAAAAATTTAAAAACAAGCAAGTACAAACCAACACGTTCCAGATGGTTTTTCAATAGTATTATCTCCAAACGTTGTATGTGTTGATTGACTGAGTAAAAGCTGTAACTTGCCATGACAAGTGCATCCCACACACCCCATCACTGGCAGAGGTAAGTGCTCAATGAAATTTTTTTATCTTACTCAGTTTGCACACCCACACTGCCTATAGAATGGAAACAACCAGATGGCTTTCTGGAAGACAGAGCACAGAGGATTTCCTGACTTCTCCCTAGCACAGCACCTGCACTGGCTTATAAATATCCTCACAGGCTACAGGGAAACTCCACAGGGTCAGGGTACAAGCACCACAGTGATATTATCCTTGACACTAAAACGCTGCCTGGGAGGACACTGTTGGCATACTATTTGCAGGATAGCTCAGGCAATTTCCAGAATGGAAAAAGGGGCATATGTTTGGGTCAGAAAGAGAGCTTATGGACATAAGCTGGTCAATATTTTGTTCAAAATTAATGTGCTGGTGTAGGTGACCTCTAAATGTATGAAGGTGCACAACTCTGCCCAAAGGGTCCTGCTGAATAAAGGGTGCCAGCAAGCAGACCCTGAGCAGGATCCTGCTGAATAAAGGGTGCCAGCAAGCAGACCTTGAGCCTGAGGCCAAGGGGTGCGACCGCCATGCATTCACACTGTTTAGGGATAACACCTTCTGCAGCTGCTGCTCATGTCCGAGTCACATAACCTCCAGTTCTATTCTGGGTCCGTGTGGCAGCTTTGCAGCCCAAAGTATTATTTAATGTGTGTTTTTCCAGTTCAAACTGTCTGAGAGAACATGAGACCTGTGCTGCAGGTCACTAGAAAGGTATGGCACAGAAAATGACCTCACATAATTAGTGACTGGGCTGTGGCATTAGAGGGCATGGGAGCCTTGGGGGTTCAAATTCTGCCTAGAGAGGGTTGACAGAGTGTGGATAGTGTGGTAGAGGGAGCCAATCTCACTGTCTCCACACAGACTTGGAAGAAGTCTTTAGGGTGAGATGTAATTAGAAAGCCTTCTAGGCTGTGCCTTGGGGAGAAAAAGCACTACCAGGTAATCAGCATGGACAAGCAAGGCTCTGTGTGTGCTATCACCTCTGACTGACCCAGATAGTTACATCCTAATGACTTGTGTTGCAGCAGAATAATCACATATGTTTGAAAAGGGGAAAGTGCTCTTCTCTGTAATGCTGCTTCTTTCACACAGGGTTACTGTTTTCCTCAAGCAGTGTTATCGTGTATCTGAGTTTCCCAAGACCTTTCCCCTGCATGATTTTAGAGTTTTCACTTAATTACTGAAATGCACACTGGTTGTGTCAGAGAAGATTTTCCGTAGCTGCCAAGTGTCTGCAGTTGTCATTCATATATCTACATATGGCAATTTAGTTTACCTAAAATTGGAGTAAGTTGGATATTTACAGGCAATGCTGACTGTGCAACTCAAGCACCGAACCTGTTTGCAATATGTAGAGCCTTCCTGACAGGCCCCAGCTTCCAGAAAGCCTTGGAAATTCCAGACAGAGCCATGGTAACCCTATTTTCTGGGAGATTGAATGGTGACAGATGAGCATGCCTAATGCCTTAATCTTTGCATATGTTGGCTTTTTTCTGTTTAACTTTATGTAATTAACTGAACAGTCCCCATATTAGTTCATTTAGTGTCATGAGAATTGGTATCTTCCTCTCATATCAGTTACAGCTGTCCTTCCCTGGTTTGACTCCAGTGCACACACTGTACTTCTTGCAGTGACTCATATGCTGAAAAATGTCGTAACCACATGAAAACTCAGAAATGACCTAGAGAAAGCACACAGATGCAACCAGATATGCCAGTGGTAAATAATACTCAACACAGACCAGAAGAGCACAGAAAGCCAAAAGGTTTCACTAACAGTGGAAATGAATGGGAGCAAGCTGAACTGTTCCTATTCATTAAGAAAAAATGACCTGACTCATATAGATCCTCCTATGTGCAAATTACTGTAGGTGGAGTTGTACTGAGGCAAATAATGTTCACATGAGTTTGCACCATACCTCCTGTGAACCAAACTCAGGCTGGAAATTAATTATAAAGCCTATTTTATTTCTTAGATTCTTGAAACTGCTCTTCATTATTCATAGGAAATAATATGCATTCCAGTGGCCCATGCAGCACCAAAAATTATTCTGCCAAATTTTGTCACTAATTTTTCTTGTCTGAAAATAGCAATTGTCGTATAACAATAGGCAATTGTTTAGAAACTGAGCTGTAGCAGGTGATGCATTTCTGCTTCAAATAGCAACAACAGTCTCTTCAGTCATTCAAATTTTCTTGCAAATTCATATCTCGTATGACTCAGTCTACTGAGTGTGAAACCTCCTTACAAACTATAGAGGGCAGGTGAGGATTGGGAAGCTGTGGCTGGGCTTGTACACTCAGTGTTTGTGTGCCTGATATGAGATCTTTTCTTATATATATCCAAGCCAGCTATTTCTTCCAGATGGCGACTTGTCCTCTCTCCCTCTGGTGAGAGATGACTTCTTGGTTTTCAAATGCATTCAGGAGTTCATAATCCAAGATAAGAAAAAGGAAACACAGGTGAAAGTTGCTTAGTAGAGGGAGTCTAAAACCAAGCACTAACAATGAAAGTTATGTAAAACGAAGACTGTTGTTTAAGTTTCTACCTTTCTTTTGTTTTCCTGCCATCAGAGTTGAACTTGTGTCAACAATTCTCGAAGTATTAATAATTCCACTGTTCACTCTTGTCTGATGTATGTCATACATCTTGTCTTGCTCTTAATGCAGTGTATTGTGGGTTTGGGTGGTTTTTGGCCTTCAGATTTAAGGATTGCGAGCCGCAGAGCTCTACAGATAGATGCAATTAGAGTACTGAGTGGGAAAGCAGCAGCGTGTACACTGACTCTGCTTCTTCCAGATGGCTGATGACAGTTATTTTGGAGTGATTGCAAGCATTGCATTCAGAGAAAGAGTGAAATCAGACCTATCATTCAGGTATTGTATAATCATTTGGAAACATAACTGATTTAACTCAGCAAATAACTTATTTACAATATAGTGCTGGGGGAAAAAAAAAAAAAAAAGGAAAGACACAGATGTTTAGATCTTTTAGATAATACAGAAATCCTGATGCATAAACTAGCTAGTGCAGTGAGTGAAGCAAAATCCCAAAAGAAAGGAAAAAAGATGTCAAAATATACAAAGGGATTTTTAGGCTGGTGTCATAGGGAAAGGGGTAATGGTGCTGGAATGCAGTTTTATCCATTTTTCTTCCACTGCATGGTGTCTTTTTAACAAAGACTATAGCCAGGAAAAATCTGCCTGATTTGGATTATTTTTAAATTGTTAACTATATAAAAATTCCATATAAATAGCATATAAGAAGGACCATAAATACGTAAAAAGAAAGGTTTACATCTACACTTTTGATTTTTTTAAACTAAAAATCAAATTTGGAAAGTAAATCCTTTATCCTTCTTTAACATACTTTAAAGGGAGAAAAAAGAGGGGAAACACTAATGAAAACTATTCTTCTTGTGGAGCCTAGTCTTGGTTTTAAGATTTTTCAGCTATATAGAATATTAACCCAGGTAGAAATTCTCACAAAAATGACTCATTTAATTACTTAATTGATCAATTAATCAATTACTTCTATTTATTTTTTTCAAACCTAATGATCAGATAGCAGCCTAATTTTTTATGAAAGCATGAAGTAAATTACTATTATACAAAATATGATTGGATTTCACAGTATGTTCACAGATACCACCTAACCTCACTAAGATTCATCCTTGAAGGCCAGTTTTTCATATCAAGTCTGTGTCCATTTTGTGATTACTAGACACAATATCTGGATAAATTAATAGCTTTATTGACTAAGCACAGACAAATGCATACCAGGCATGAAAATGTAAGCATGTATTTACTGCAGGTGTTAAATTCCCATGAGTGAATTCTCAAAATCACAAGTGGACATATGAAATCTTCAGAAGCAGATGAAAAGAAAGCTGGGGTTTTTTTCCCAGAGATTTCCTCTCATTACTGAAGCTGAGATGCCAAGACTGCACACAAGTCCCTTCCAGACTTGGTACACATGCAGAAAGTCCAAGTGCCTTGAGAAAAGACATTTGGCAGCTGCTAATATGTTAATCAATTGAGTATTGGATTAGCCCAGCCATTCCCTGGAGCGAGTGCATTACTGAGAACAGCAAGTCAATTGCCAACTTGCTTAATTTGCTTCTGCAAGAATTTCATAGCTCATGCTATGAATATTTATCTGCTTTTTCTCTCAGAGAGATGATCCAGGCTGAAGGAATAGCTTTACTGATAATTTATGGACCTGAGACTATAGCCTTGTTTTATTAAAAATAATTTCTTTATAAGCCTCAAAATAACCTTTTTCCTCCTTAGCCTTTCCCCAAGAATTACAGATAATAGTCACACTTGATTTTTACCCTCTGAGCTTACATTTTGTATTTGGTCTTTGTGTCTAATGCTTTCTCTTCCTAAGTGTAAAAAAAGAAAATGGTGAACAATGCCAACTAGAGCATTCAGTTTTCTTGAGACTATAGCACCTATAAAATTAACTAAAACTACCATTTCTCTGGTTTAAGGATATATTAGAAATTATTTCTCATTTAAGAAGTATTCAGGCACTAGCCAAGGCAGCTAAATTTGTGCTGAACAAAGAGGTGTACATGACATGGATGTTATAGCTTCTCACCAGTGCCTGCTTCTACCCCAGGCTCTCCACCCATCAAGCAGTTTACACAAAAAACGTTTTCTTTTCTTTCTATTGACATTTCACGAACACCACACTTCTCTGTTGTTTTGTGGGGTTGTTTTTTCTTTCTATGTCAAAAATTCACAAAGTTTAGAGGCTGTACTGAGTAGTAGATGTGCAATATGGGACCACGTCAGCCTTATCCCTCACAAATTAAACTGCAGGAATGTTCCCTACTATGGAATTGACCAACATGCATTTTTATATTTGGGGAAGAAAAGCTTCCTTCTTGAGACCATATCCTCTTCTCCTGCATCCAAAGGGAGCAGTGTGCTCTAAGCACAGCCACAATTTGCAGTTTGCACACACAGTTTGGGAAAACTAGTACTTTTGTGATATTCTATTTTATTTCTGTGATATTCTCTATTCTGTGAGTAGAGTAAAATTTATCCCAAATACAAAGTTTGGCTTTGTTTAGAGCTTTTCCTGACCGGAGAACAGGGGCTTAGTTTTTCGTGACAGTAGACTGTTAATTTGGTTTATCTCATTTTAAGAACTCTAACGGTAATATGACCACTTTGCTCTAAAAACTGGGTAAAAAAATAACCCAGGAAAACACTAATGTTTATTCTGTTTCAGTAGGATTTCTCATTGTAATTAAAGGAATGAAAGCCTTGAACTTGACAATGATTTTAGTTATTTTTGTATCCTGAAGATACAATTTGTGTAAAGAACTGGATGAGCTCTTCCTGCTTTTATTTTCTTATCCAGAAAGATTAGTTTGTCTCTGTTAGACAAACCATTGTGACAAGCCAATGGAAAATTGCTTTAACTGACCAATGCAAAATTTTAGAGTAAACCCTATGCTACACTCTCTGTCCTTGGGATTTTTACTAGTGTAGGAATGTTACCTTCCCTTGTTATTTCTTGTTAACAAGATAATATTTGGGTTTTTAGTTTTCTGAAGCACTTTCAGATTTTAAACAATCGTAGTGATGTCCCATGTTACTGGATGTATGCATGAAACAAAACACAGAAACAAATAGAACTTCTCTGAAATCCCTGAGATTTTTTCTGCATGGAAGCAGACCAGAAGCAACCCTAGAGGTTGTCAAGATTGCTGATGGGGAGGGAAACAAAAGACTGTCTTTTTTTAGTGTTAGCTTTTAGCTGACTAGCTAAGAGATGAGTCAAAGTAAACTTCCAAATACTTGAGTACTTCCTTTGACATATTCACTGTAGTATATAATTGAGCAGCAAAGTAATAAATTTCGTGGTTCCCTAACCATTGCAAAGTCTCTGCCTTCATGACAGACAGGAGTTAACAGTTCTTTCAACCGCAGCAAGGGGGAGCAGGCCAAGATATGGTGAAAATGGGGAGGTACAGCAGAAGGCATAGAAATGTTCCTTTCTCCCTATGACAGACGACTGCAGTGGATCAGGGCCCTTTTAACCTCCTCACCTGTATTTGATGGAAGTGAACGAAACCCCCACAAAGTCTAGGCAATCATGATAAAGCCAGATGGTGCTGGCTAGTATCTGTGAATAAAAGTAATGCTATAGTTGTTTGTTGCTGTAAATGATGTACTGTATGTGGATCCAACAAAAACTTGGTTTGAATTAGCAGTGTTTATCTAAAATGCAATGAATCATGGTGTTTACATCTGAGATAAGCAGGGAATCTTGCTTAAATGGTTGTATAATTTCTTATGGACGCTTGAGTGGTGAAAGTTGCCAAGATAATAAGGCTTTTATAAATGAAATAATGAGGAAATCTCTGCTAGGAAGTGCTTAATTCAATCGAGAAGCAGAATTCCTAATTGATGCAGAAGCCTCAAAGCTCCCATGACAGATTATGTAAAACTGATACAACAACAAAAAAATAAAACAAACTGAAGAGGCAGCAGGGAGGGTTAGAAATGTACAGCAAGCATTAACAGAGAATTAAGTTGTATATCTGAGAGAGTGGGGGCTTAGAATATTTTCTCTATAATATCTGACTGACAAATTGAATTCCCAGAATGAAGATCTGTTAGGGAGAGAAGTACAGTCCTTGCAGCTGGCCAGCCACATCACTGCTGAGCTGCTAATAGATTTGTGCCCAGTGGTACAGAACCTGAGACACTGAAAATCAGCATGTCAGGAGGGAAATGTTCTCTGTGTCTCCTTCTTACACATCTTAATTAGGAAAGATCAGATTCTGTACTCTGTTCACACCAATCAGCATCATATTCCACAAGCAGATGTCAGTGGGGCTGCATGAGAATAAAGCTTCAGGCAATGAGCAGAACTGCTGAATAGCACGGTGCTCTCTGTCAATAGATCAGCAACGTAAAAATATTGTTTTACAGAGTATGCATTTGTTTTACCTCGTTGTCTATATTGAAGCTTTTTTAATAAGACTGTACTTCTTGTTCAGACTACTCAAATTAAGGGTGTCTTGATAAGTTTGCAGCAAAAATGTGAATGTGTTAACCCGAAAATTCCTTTAACAGTTTTCTATTTCAAGTGAACGAATATAAAATGAGCAGTGATTTTTAAAGCGTCACAGGGAGGTTCATTAGGCATGGTTCCACTCTTTAAATGACAGACTCACATCTGATCACCTTCGTTTTTTCTGTCTATGTTGTTTCTTCCAGCTGAGAGCAAAGATGGACTCTAATAGTGCTGTCACCATAGACTGTGTCTCCTGAACAGTTTGAACTGCAAGTTAAAATTATACAGTACTTGTCCGGTGAAAAATTCACTTTGTGTTGTGGTCTGCCCCTATTTTGAAATGTTACCTGGAAACTTGATGACGTATACTATATCTTCAAAGACACCAAAAGATACTTGGAACTATTTTGCAGTAACATTGAGGTGCTCTGGGTGATACGAAGAAAAACTGTGAAGGGCAAGGGGAGACAGTTTTTTTCAGTGTTGAAAAAGGAGAGCAGCTATGTTAATTCTGATATTACTATGAAGTTAAAAGACATGGAAATTAGAAAATATTTATCATGTCTGAAAAACAGGGAAGAAGACTGATGTAAAGTCAGATTTTTGGAGGAGTAAAATACAGCTATGTCTCCAAATGTCACTGAGAGCCAGTGTAACTTGAATATTTAATTTCTGTGTCTGCTTCAGAAAATGCCTCTCTACATTATTTCCCTCTCTGTGTATGGCTATGACAGATACAAGCATCAAGATGGATACAAGCATCACAACTCTTGGAGACTGTGATCAGATTAGCTTTTTTTTTCGTCAACATTTTACTGATGGTTTAGATCAAAGCTGTGCTGAGCTGTGCTAAACCCAATAAGAGAGAAGGAAGAGAGCTATAACACTAAGGTGCTAGGTGAAAGATCTACTGATCTTATGTGACTGGCAGGCCTTTCTTAAGGGGAAATTGGGAAAATATCTCTGGAGAAATTTCTTGGCACACTGATGTCCTCCACGTGCCAAAGCTTACTCTACCTCTGCACCCACTCCAGCACCAAAAACCATAAAACTAAAACTTTCAAAATGTCCAGGGGAAAAAAAATTCAAAAGATGACCTCCAAGCACTTTCAAAACCCAAAGGTATTTTCATAGGTTCCAGTCTTTAAGTTTGTAAGTTTCGGAGACTCCAGAAAGGAACTATTCCTTTTAACTCATAAAGTACAGAGATATCCATAACAAAATGCCAGGATATGATCTCCAATGTTCTATAACAGAAGCAAATTTATATTCAATGTTCCAGGCATTTTATTTTGCTCTGGTCTGAATGACACTGAGGGATTTTAGCCTTATTGATTTACTGATTTATTTTCACTGTTCTTTCCTGTAATTAAGTGTCATTTTTTCATTCATGAGATAAAGGTAGTTCCTGCTATGGCAAAGCCTACAATCAAATAAGGAAAGAGTAATGGGGGGAAAAAAAATCTAGGAATTTAGCTTTTCTTGCTTTGGACTCTCAGAACACAGTCCAGAAACATACAGAAAGATGAAAAACAAGTATTGAGAGGACTGAGTTCTACCCAGCCCTGGACAGAGAACTGAGCCAATAGTCAAGCCTTGCATTGTAACCAGAGATTCAGTACCTTTTGGCTGTCACATTTTGGCTCAGTGAATCCCAGACTGAGGGAAGAGTGCTCTTTGTCCTTTGCTTCCCAGCTGCATGTAGATCACTGCATAGACTCTACCCTGAGAAAACCTGACTGCCTGTAGCTGCCTAAAAAAGGCAAAGTTGTTTCTCAAATAGCTAAGCAACAGAGAAACTGAAGAGCTACAGACCAAGGTCAACAACTCAGTTGCCACCAACTGTGATTGTTTTCTGCACTGACACTGGATCTCTCTCTCTTTTCCACTACGGCACAATGGCATTTTGTACCAGTAATTACACTGAACCTGGCAGGATGGTCGGTTGTATATCCCTCTGTAAACACTAGCCTTTGAATCTCCCAGCTTCTTGTGGAAGGAGAAGAAAACCGATAGGGAAATGCAGAAATCTCACAGCAATCAGGATATTTAGCAGTTGGCATTGAGCCAAGCTGCTGAGAGAAGCTGGTTCGGATACAGGTGGGGGCTGGGAGGCTGAAGAGATGTGAGCTTCAGATCTGACTCACTGCTAAAGAATTTCTGAAACTTTGTGAAGTTACTGATAGTGAAAGTAGGCTCATGGCTAGAAAGCTCAAAGGTAGAAATTAACCACTCTCAAGTTGCTTGATAGTTTGCAGTGAACAGGTCTCTTTTCTGTAGTAGAGTTGGGTTTACAGGAGCATGTGTAGAATAACCTCAAGGACAATTGTGGAGCATTTTAGAGTGTCAAAAATGGTGGATGTGTGTTTACAGATAAAACTTCATTCCTCCAAAACCTTAATAGAGAGATTTGAGGATTTACATTACTTTGAAAGTATTAAGTTGATGGACCTTGGCTTGGAGTCACGTAATTCAAGGTGATCCCTGAAGAATTGCTTCTGTCTCCTATAGTGTTCCCTCTACAGCCTTAGATGGATAGATATATTGAGACATGTGTGCAAGCATGAGTGAAGTGGGTTGCAGACCAGACTGCCTGTTTTCTCTTTGTGCATGGCCTTTGGATTAGTTGATTTATGGTATCTGGAGTGGTTCTTCTCTCACAGACTTACTTGATGGAAAACAAAATGATTTCAGTAGGAGGGGAAGTAAATTTAGAGGTTAGGGTGAGGCCTTTCATGTTCAGATCTACAAATGTTACTTTGGCAAGTGCAGGTCTGAATTCTATTTCTGTATAATTATTTCAGGAAGCAATCACAAAGAACAACCTCACAGAAAATTCCCTGGTGTTAACTGCCTTTAGTGAATCAAGATCTGGTCAGGCACAGGTCAGGTTGTATCTGAGAGAGCTTTCCCAGCTTCTCCCTGTTTGTCCTAAACACAGAAGTGGCTAGAAGCTGGAAATTAATTAAAATCCAGATACTTGGTTTTCCTGTGCAGTCTGTGGTGTTTCTTAAAGATATTCTGCCAGCAATTTATCCAACATCATTGGGTATAAAACTCTACAGGAAAATTCTGTTAATATTCTCAGGTTGTGTGTTTTTGTCTGATTGGGTTGATGACTTGGCAAGAAGGTCAATACAAGTTAATGCTTGGGGGTTTTCATTCAGGTTTCATTTGTAAGTGAAAAGGCATCTTGTATCATAATTGCTATGTTACATCCATTTCTTTTGGTGCTTCTAAGGAGCATTGGTAATTGTTCTCTTCCCACTGTTAGCACTAAAAATTAATAGAAGAAATGCAGGAGGTGTCAGATGCAGTAATTGACTTCTTTGGTGCTGTTGTTGTAAAGAAGTTCATCTATCATACTGTGGAATATTAAGTTTGAAACTTTCACCATTCTCTAACCTTTAGAAATTCACAGGGGTTGATATAAAGTTTAAACAGATAAATCAAATAGAAGATTACATTTTTGGATACAGATTTCATTATTCTTTATTCTGTTGCTGTTCAGACTGTTTTCTGTGGTGAAACTTCTCTCTTTTGCCCTCCAGTGGATCTTAGCATACAAAGGAGTCATCAGGGAACAGGAGAATCACTAATTTATTTTCAAACTTAAACAAAAATGTTCTCCTCTAATAACAAGTGGAGAGAAGAAACAGCACTGAGAGGGCAGTGCTTATAGTACATTGCATTTTGCAAGTGTTTAGAGTGCAAGTTTGGCAGGGAGATCTACTATATATATAGACACCGTGACAGGGTAGTCAGCTTTGATTAATGGAGGGCTCTAAGCTGAAGACTTTAGTTGGGATTTTTCTTAATACACATCTATAGTCAGGTGATCATGAGAGAATCTAGGTTTGTTTGCTTAAGTGGTTCCAGCTCTTGCTGTTACAAGACTGAGAGCTCAAACTATGTGCACTCCAAAGGTTCAAAATAAAAGTTCACTGTGTGACAGTCCTTAAATGTACTATTGTTTTTTACATCAAATGATTTTATGAATACTTGGAGTTGAGTATACTGGGTAAGTATTTCATAGAAATCTTGTTGATATTTGTAGGCTCTGTTCCTCAGAAGACTCTGTCTATCGTATATGATATAAACTGCAACTGCCATTGAACACAAATATTGCTGTGCATATATTTAATTTCAACTTCCAAAAGAGGGAAGTACAGCACAGAACAGCCAAGACTTTCAGCCTTTCTCCTCCACTGCTGTCCCATGTACCACCTTAATTTGTCCCTGAGGCAATGAGGATGGTAAACAATGCAATCTGGTTGTTACCTCCTGCAATGTGGCTGTGGCAGTTCACCAGGAGCAAATGCCACCCTTCCCTGAATGGTGTGGAAAGCCCACTGCCTGCCACGCAGTCCCAGTGCGGTGAGAGCTCTGCTCAACATCAGCTGAAACACAGCCTGTGAGAAGCACAACACTGGGTCACCAGATCACTCCCTCCTTTGTGTATGACCAGCGCAGCATAGAGTCCAGATGAATGTTTTTCCCTTCTGTCTTCTCAAAAGGCATATTGGCATTTCCAAGCAAGTAGAAGCTATGTTATTTTTAAATGCCAGCAAGACTGCTTACAAGAAGGATGCTTTTGTTGAGGGCAGCAGGTACAGTGTATCTTCCAATGTTCTCTGGGAAGGGTTTGCCGTAGGAGCGAGCAAGCACTGTCACCTGTAGTTAAACTACGGTAAAGAATCTTAGCTATGGTAAATACAATATCTTATATAGGGAGTCTCTGGAGCAACGTTAGAGATGTCCTTTGCACGTGTTTGTGCCTTTAACCCTTGCACAACTTTGATAAAAGTTCAAGGTTATTTTATACAGCACACCACACAGTCAGCAGAGATATTCTCTGAGTGCCAAAAGCCAGGGCACTGCTGTTCCTAGGTAACACACCTCATTCTGAAGAAAGGTAAATCTCCTGGACACAGTGCCATAGGGACCTAGCTGGTTGTGAGTCTAGCCAGAGCTGGCTCAGGCTTGAGGCACCCCATGGCAAGGCATGAGGTGCGCTAATGCACTAAATAAAGAATCAAACCCAATTTTCTTAGAGTCTCATTAGATGACGACCCTAATCACCACCTTTTTTGTCACATACAAATTCAGTGAAGAGAACAATTTCCATGTAGCAAGACATCCATTTTCAGGAAAGGCCCAGGACACAGGGATACCCAGCTGTGAGTGAGGTACCCTGAGCCCTGGAGAAACGAAATGTCTCTCCTCTGTACAGAGCCTGGGCAGAATGTTCTTTATCTGAGCAAACCATAAGTCCCCTCACCCTTACGATGTCCATTGTGAAATTTGTTTTGAGATTCCGTCCAAGCTTTGCATGAAGTTCACCATAACAGCAGAGAGGGGTTTTTCCTTGGGAAGGTGAAGGGGGAAACCCACTAGGACATTGGCATTGCAAAGCATAACTTTCAGAAGTGTTACATTGTGTTACATCAGGATCCCACTGCTTCATTCTGAAAACATTTACATCTGCTTGAATGTACAGACATGAAATTCTCACTCTTTTTACCAGGTTATCTGTGTAAAGCTTTTGATAAATGTTCCTGTGAGACTGGGCAATGAAAAATACCTCTACATAATTTATTTCAAATTATATTGCTCTTGAAGCACAATTTAAAAAAGAAATTAAATATGTCCATGAAGTCAACTCAATACACTATTTGCTTATCAGAAAACTTTTCATTACAGTCCTTCTAGAATAAATCTATTATAGGATATTTTGTGAGTCATTGTGGACTTTAGCCATTTCAGAATAATGGACAAAAACAATCCCGGGCAACAAAAACAAATGGTCTGGCTGGTGGTGGCAAGACTTCTGTCCACAGATATTAACATTGTGAAATATGGAGGAAATGTAAGGCAAGTGAGTTCAACAGAAAATAGATCATTTTGGTGGCTGGGTGAAGTGTAAACAGTATGGCACGTAGTCTGGGAGCAAGAGGAGATGAGGTGACTGAAAGAGTGTTCAGAAGGAGGGGGCAGAGGTTATTTTAAGAAAAAAATCTGAAGTTTTCCTTTCCATTTGAACATTCAAATAAGGATAAAGCTTAAATTAGCTGAGATTTTGTGGTTCCAAATGGCGTTTACTCTGATTTCATCTGTAATGCTGGGGAACATTCCTGGTCACCTTTGGGTGTTCCTGAGTCCATATATGTTCAGGAGATCCTGTCACTCGTATTCAGTGGGTGCAAAGAGCAAATATGTGCTCAGCCTGTCTGTGCCTCAAAGCCTGCCAGAGGCACAGACTCACCAGGAAGTGAGAGTCACTCTGAAAATAGCCTAGGAGAGAGATGTGGGCATTTGAGTGACTTCACTCGTTTTTTGACCAGGTAATTTCTTCTAGAAGATTACAAAACCACAGTGTTTTCTTGCCATCCCCTTACTCAAATACTCTTACCTGACACTGAATCTCTTGATATAGTTAGTACTTAGTCTGTGCTGGGCAAGGGCTTCCTGCTCAGCAGATATCATATGGGCTCAGCACAGCACATCTCATGTTGGCATCCTGCAATAACAAGTTTTAGAGCTCAAGCAAGCTGGATTTTTTTTTTGTTAGAGGATTCACTAAAAAAAAAACCAAAACAGTAAAGTTTTGCATGCCTGTATAAAAAGTGATACTTATACATATTAGAAAAGAAACTGCCTCCTGGAAAATTTGAAATTAAATATTATTGATCCTGGCCCTGATACAAATCTCTTGCTGTTTGAGAAAATAGCTGATTTATATTTTGTTTACCCTGTGATATGGTGTTTACCCTTTTAATATGGGTTAAATATTCACCTTCCCAAAAATTCTGAAGGTTTGCTCAAAAGATCTAATTCCAAGTGCTTCAGTTAACCCCTAAAATAAAGATTCACAGGTTATGTATTTTGATATGGAACATAAATATACTGCTTAAAATGCAGGAAAAGATCAAAATAATTTTAAAATCACATTAATTTAGTATTGGAGAAGACTGGAGAATTTTAAAAAAGAAGTAAAAGGAGAACAAGATAAACCACAAGACAGGACAGATGGTGGGGATTTTTCTTGCTCCTCCAGTTTCTAACGTTCTTGTGTGAAACCTCATTAAAACATATATACTTCCTTATACCGCATTTTATATTAATGCTGGTGTTTGTCTACTAAAGACTTGAACAAGCATATTTTAATTGAGCATTTTCTTCTTTTTAAATAAATAAAATGGCTCCAAAGAGTGATTCGTGGATGAAAAAAGAGCAAGTAGGGTGCAAGACATGATACTCAATATGATCATTTCAACATAATGTTATTTGCCTGACAGTCAGTTCTTTTCATTAGCCAGACATATGTCTAGTTATGTCACAAGAAAAAAGTCCTGTGCAGTGGCAAGTCACAAAACCAAGTAGAAGGTAGTCAGTCTGAAAGTGACATGCTAATAATCAAAACACTCTGATTTATCATCAGAGATTAAAATTTTCTTGCAAGAGCTGTTTGTGGGAAAAATCTCTCTTAGCCTTTGTGTGCCTGTGATTGAAATCATGAAACAGAATGTTTCTGTGTTTTGCTATGCGACTGAAAACTGGAGAGTTATTATAATTGACATAACAATTTCTGCTGCTTTAGCACATGATGTTCTTAAGTGAAATAAAAAAGTTGTGTTTACAATGCCTACAACCAAAAACCCTTATCGTTGTTGTTCCAAGTGATTTTACCTCAGTGGTTGGAAGAGATCTATTTCAAATGGAAACTCTTTTTGGTTTTTATTTTGCCTTTTATTTTTCCATTTATAAAATCAGAAGAACTGACATTGCTGTTAGCTAATATGTTCTTAATAACAGCTATTGCCAAGATCTTTTTCCCGGGTACTTGAAACTGATGTTTCCAAAACAAAGGAAATTCAGATTGATAGTCGGGATGACAGAAAATAATGATTTCCTAGAACAAAGCCTTCCATTACGCTTTTTTAGCAGAAATGTTTTTTGCTCATTTTGCATCCTGATGATTTTCTTAACATCCTTGCTGTTAAGAAAGAAAATTAAAATTAGTATTAGATTTTCTTTCAAGTTGTTATCTGCTGTCCCATTGTAGCTGATAGGCAGAATGTTTATGCAACCCAGCCAAAACGATTGCCTCACCCAGCTCTTAGAAACCTGATGCGGAAAGAAGCTCTTTCTTAGACCCAGAGGAGATGTGAAAATACAGGGGAATATTTTATGTGTAATAGCAAAAGTATCAGATGACACATTGTTAATCTGTTCATATCACAGTAATATCCTTTCATCAGATGTATTTCAAATAGCCACTCTTTACAAAGAATTAAGTAACATCACTAGATAATATCTAGTTCTCATTGAGCTAACTAAAAACCTAGTATATGGCTGACTAATTTTAATGTTTATGGGGTTTACATGGACTAAACTCTGTACATTACACTGCCTCTTCCACATATAAAAAAATTATGTCAAACATCTTCATTTTTTAGAAGTGGTCTTTAACATCTGCCAAGAAACCTAATGAAAATATTTTGCCTACAAACACCAGATAATTTCGAGATGAATTTGACTTGCTGTGTTGAGCAAGACATAATAACTCATACAGTGTGGTACAACTTAGGTATTCAGATCCGCAGCTCATGACAGGTGTCTCGTCATTGAGAAAAATACCGTGCAAAGATAGCTGTGTACTGTCTTATCACGGTTACACAGATGTTGGAAAACGTCAGCAATAGGCTGAAGTTCAAGGTGCCCATTGATAATCTTTTCAATTAATAAATCATTACCCAAATAGAAAACTACACCTCCCCTTTTTGTTCTGAAACAGCTTTTTCTTTACACACTTTGATCTTTCATTTATTTATCCATGACATTCTAATTGATATGATAATGAAGAAATAGCCTGATCAGCTGGTCACAAAACCATTTTCTTCAAGGGCAGCTCAGTGACAAATCATGGGGAGTCTAGCTTCTGACAGTAGAAAAGCTACACTTGAGCAGGGACTGACTTCTACTATAAAGTGTTTTAGTAGGATTCTGAAACAAATAAGAGAGGGTTTTTTGAGTGATAGAATGGAAGTGTTACTGACAGAGCTGTGGAAAATCAGGGTAGGCTGAGATTAGAAACTATACCACATTTGAATAATACATGCTTTCAGAAGAAGGCAGCAAACCAGGCAGCCTCTTAGCAGAGTGTTTCCATCTCTAATGCATATCCTTAGTCAGTGTTGTAGAACATTTATTTCTTCTAGCTATGTACTTACCCAGCCTAATGTGAGTGCATAACTAACTCAGGAGCTGAGTTGAAGTTATATTAATGCTTGTTTATAAAATGGTCTGAGACACCCAGAAGGGAGAAACTTTAGAAGAGCAAAGCATTTCGATACATGAAGGTGATTTTTGAAGCATTGTCTGCCTGCTTTGGTCTTGATACACTTCATGTCTGTAAACATCCACCTGCAAAGTATTTGAACCTCAGAAATAAACATTTTTCAGAGCAGCTGATGCAGTGTTTAGCAAGGTTTTACTCTGAAGATTAACAATGTCACATTATAAAATGTTAGCTTGTTAAAAGGGCTGTGTGCCCTCTTCAAGCACTGGTCAGAGTCTTGGAAAGGAAGAGGATGGAAAATGAAGCACTCTGCCTCCTGTGTTTGCAACATCACACTACATTCTCTCTGTGCTGCAAAGAAATGTTTGAATTAGCAGACCGTCCCTTGAAAGTAACAATGGCCACCAGAGCAGTCTCTTTGGAGGAGACTGATGGCTGTTTCTTGCAACACATTGCTACGAGAAGAAGTTTGCTGGCACCTTGGCATTACACGTGGAATTCTTCAGAATTCTCATGAGACAAGTATTACTTTGGTTAATGTGCAGCAGTCTGGAGGAGGACCTCAGACGTAAGCTACTAGAAGAGATGAACTCGTCTCCCCAAGTAGCAGTAGACCATGTTCTACGCAGGGAGAGAGCTAAACTTGTGGGAATAGCTCTAAGGCTCAGTGATACCCCACAGTAAAAGCTACATGGTCTTGGTATGGTCCTGCTAAGAAGATAACTGATTCTTTTTTTCACTCTCTCCTACTCCCAGCAAACCTTCACCTGTCTGCTCACCTAGGAATAGTTCTTCAAAAGAGGTGCTCACATACCCGTCAAAAAATTATGTAGCTATTCTTTATTTCATTTTCTTTTGAGGAAAACTTGAAAAAATAAGTTAATTTTGAAAATATTTCATGAGTTTTCCTCAGAAGTATGGTCTCCAGCTAACTGGTAATTCCTTGAACCTTCACCATCTTTCCCACAATAATCCCATTCATCTAAAAACTTCCATCAACAAAACAAACAATACCAAACAAAAAACAAAACACTCACCAAAAAACTCAACCGACCAAACAGAACCAAAAAAAACCCCAACAAAACAAACCAACAAACCCAACAACAACAATAAAACCCAAAACCAACCAACCAACCAAACCAACATAAACATAAACCAAATAAACAGACCCCCCCCCAAAAACAACCAAATAAAGTATGGTAATATCTGTTTATTTTCAATGTTAAACCTTCTTTTCTTGGTGTCCGTAAGGATTTCCTTTTGGCTTCAACAGGAATCCCCTTTGGGGATTCCCCTTTGGGGAATCACCTGTCCTTTCAGGTTTTCAGAAGGTATGCTCAAGGCTGCAGGAGGAAGGCAATACTCAGGTTTGCTGTTTGTCTTTGCTCATTCTCCAAACAGGAACGGGATTTTCTCTCTCTGCAGATGCCTTCCTATGCAGAGAAAGGCCAGGACAAAGATACAGCTCCTCTGTCCATAAGTCTCTAACCAGCTGCTATTTATACTAATTGTAATTCAAAGTTTGTAACCAGAATTCTGGCTGGGGGAGAGATTGAAAGCGTCAATCAGCAACGACTCCACTACAATGGAGCAAACCACAGATCTCCACTGTCAAAGCAACAGGATTTATTTCTACGGCATTGGGGTTTTTTGGTCTAAAAACTCAGCTGAGTTGCCTTACACTTTAAAAACTGACAGAAGGAAACAGAATCACCCTCATTTCTCTTGTCTGCAAAATAAGGCCTTTGCACAGTTAAAACAAATTCAGCAAAAACCACAGACCACAGTTTGTAGTAGTGGATTACTGACCTGGAAACTGTTTGCAGAGCTGAAAGTTTTGTGTTAACGAATACTTTTATTATCAATTACTTCTCTCTAAACTATGGTTATATCTATGCTACATCTAAAAGTCGTGTTTCTACATTGGCCATGATTCTGCAAATGTTTGCAAGATATGCTTATCTGTATGTACACAAGTGGGCTCAGGAAAAGCCATGATCCTGGGGTTAAAGATAACACAGCAAGCAGTTGGGTATTTGATTTTAAATTACAGTTTTAGTAGTTTGGCAGAGGCATGAAGGATATTTTTATATGGTAGAGAAGACCCCGTTAAGTGGACTCATTAAAGACACTGTTTGTTACCCACTGTGCTTAGCTTTAAATGAAGCTATTTACTTCTAACATTACCCTTTGTCATCAAAACAGTGTTTAAAGGATACCTTCTACCATGGCAGGAAGGTGACTAGAGTTTTTACTGTTTTCTCAAACCAGAGATTACACAGTTTCTAGGCACTGTCTTCTTTCTCCTCATCAGAGGCGAGAGCTATGTTTCCACCTTTCAGCTCATGGCACAGAGTTTGGAGACACTGAACATTATTACCCCTGTTAATGAGTGGGATAAAAAGACATTCAGAGGAATGAAGCATCACGTACAAGGACAAATTGGCCAGATAATTATTTCTTTTCTGGTACCCAACCTACGGTAAAGAGGGTGAATTGTGTCCTCTGTAAAAGCCAATACTCATGGCTGCACAAAATGTGATCAACTGATACCTGTTCATAAATTTAAGGTATACCTTTTGTCCTATGAAATATCTCATGATTACAAGAGTTTGAGGAATCATGGAGAGATAATTCATTAAAATACATCCCAACATTTTAAGCAAATAAAACTGTTTGCATTTCATTTCTTTAGAGGCTCTGGTTTCAAACAAACAATCGTGGTTCCCTTTTTTCCTGTTGTTATTATCTCTTTTAAAAATCAAAGTGTCTTTTAGAGATGTTTGTCAGTTGTATCATTGTATGATTCTCTCAGAGTAAGAGAAGATAAAGCTGTGAAAAGAGGGATAAAGAAGATTTAAAGAGGCGACCTTTCTGTTCCAAGCCAGGATTAACTATTTCTAAACCATTCTTCACATAGTCATAAAGCATCCCTGATTCTACTTTTTGACAGATATATTTGGCAAACTCCTAAGATAACCTGTTCCTAGCTATCTTCACCATTGTAAGTCTTGGTGTCTAACTCAAATGTACCAGCTGGTAGTATAAGCCCATTTTTGTTTTGCTCTATCCACAGTAGAAATTATTACCTCCCCCTTTGCATATCCTTTTGCATATTTGAAAGCTGTTACCATGTCTCCCCACAATCTTTGTTCTTCTGTAAGAATAAACAAATGTTCTTTCCCTGCAGGTCACATGCTCTAGAACTCTGACCTGCTTCTAGCTCTTCTCTGTGCTCTCCACTTGGTCTACATTTCTCTTGGGAAACAGCTAAGAACTTACCTGCAGTCCATAAAGTGAAAGGATTATTCCCTCTGCCTCAAATATGAAACTAAATTGGATATGATAGTAAGTTTGGAGGTTTTTTTCTTCTTTGAGCACAGTTTATGATCAGTGTTAAGAACAAATGCCTTGTCTGAAAACCTGCAGCCTACCATTCACTTCCCAATTTTTCCTAGTGTACTTTTGCACAGTATTTTGTAACTTACTCGCAAAAATCCATTTGTCAGGAACAGCTGTCAAATGTGAGTCCTCAATACTCAGACAACTGAAACCCTGACTAGTGTTAAATCCCAAACAGACTCTCTTGAAATCCTACCTCATACATAACTACACAGTGTGACAGTAAATCCATGATAAATAGACTCTGGGCTTTCCAATTCTCACTAGCTTTTACCTAGCAAATACTGAATCTAAACATTTTTACTAACGTGGGTGGTTCAGACAGATCCTCCCTGAGGTAATGAAGCTTTCCTTTTCTCAAAAACTGTTATTTTTGTTATAGATAAAAATAAGATTTTTTGATTGTTCTTGACAAATCTACACTACTTGTTATTTATTTCTGTGTTGTCCTTGGGATGCTTACAATGGATCAACTTCTTATTTTGATATTTTCCAAAAAGTTGATGTTAAGCTGGCTAGTCACCAGTGTCCTAGCTGCTCCCATCCCATTTTTCAAATTTATTTGCTCTTTTCCATCATCTGGAACCTCACCCAGTCGTAAATTGTGCCCTGGGATGATTTCACTCCCGCCCAACCCAATTCAAACATGTAGCCCATATAAATAGCTTCTTGTTTTCCTGATCCAAGCTGACTTTTGCCCCCTTTGTCACTCATCCTAATGGCTTGAAAGAGTGTAGATTTAGATCAGATATTAAGAAGAAATTTTTTACTGTGTGAGTGGTGAGGCACTGGAACGGCTTGTCTGGAAGAAGTGGATGACCCATCCCTGGACAAGCATTCAAGGCCAGATTACATGGAGCCCTGAGTAACATGATACAGTGGAAGGTTCCCTGCCCATGGCAGGGATGCTGGAACTAAATGATCTTTAATGTTCTTTACATCCCAAACCATTCTATGATTCTGTAATTCTGTGTTCTTGTTCATATCAGCTTTCTTAGTCTGACAGTCTTTGTGCTGAAGGCATAATACACACTTGCCTTCGCTGTGTTCACTGCTGTTTTCTTTCCCTTCTGAATTTTTCTTTACCAAAAATGTGGTTGCAAAAAATTCCTATATGTCTTTAAATCCTTTGCATTTGCTTTTGTCCCCATATTTAAACTTCTTCTTGAAATACATCCTCTATTTTTTCTAAAACATACTCTACAGTTATGTATTTATCCTGAACTTTAGTTAAAATGATGTTTGCTTGCTATGCTTCCACTGTTTTCTCTGTAATTGGGAGTTTGCATTTTCATTCTTAACTTTGTGACAAAACACCGATCTCTCACCTATATCTAGAAGTCTTGAGATGGAACCAGTTTGTACATAATTCGTGTGTCTGCTGGTTGCTGCCTTGCATCCCTCTGCTGGGGTCTGATACCCCAATTAGGCAAAGTCATAAGAAGATTATTTGCTTTACCCTTCTCTCCCTCCACCTTCCCCCACCCCAAACTCTTGCCAGTCCAGAGGCTCTTTTGCAGTATTCCCTCCCATCCTTCCTAGAGTAGCAGGCGTCATGTCTTGAGCACACTTGGCTATTCTTAGACATCTGCTTGCAGTCTTGCTTTATTTCTGCAATCCACCAGCACAGGCTGATTCTGAAACAGTAGGGTTAAGGAGGTGAGAAAGGAGCCCTCTTGAGGGTTCCAGCTCAACCTGCTGCTCCAGAGGGAGGCCTACCTGAGTCAGCTGTGTCTGTTTAGGGCCTTTTATAGTTACTTTAAGCTCAAGGAAGAGAGTTTCTACGGCTTTTGTGGGCAGCTGGTACCAGTGCTTATTGTGAAACGCTTTTTCCTTATGTCTGGTTGGAATTTATTTTGTTGCCATTTATGTCCATGGCCTCTTGTCCTTTGTACAAATGTGGGCAGACAAGGCCTTATGAACTCTTTGTGTGTGTTCAAGGTGTATAGCAAAGCTGTAAGGATATGAGAAATCCAGGCCTGGTCTGTGTGTACACCTGTAAATGATCATCTCTTCCCACTTCATACTTCTGATAATACTGCCCAAAGTGGTGGGGTTTTCAACCAACCCATCAATTTGGAAAAAAGAAAAATGGGAGGAGGCCTGATGTGGTGATACTTCTGGCTAGTACAAATACTGCTCTGAAGGTGTGACGCAGAAGGAAGGAAGTAATCTTTCACTGTAACAGCAAAGATGCAATTTTTTGGCTAAAGGTTTCCACAAAATTTTAAGCACACATAGCAACAAAACAAAGAGAAGTATAGCAAAAACCCTATCAATCAACCAAAGAAAAACTCCAACAAAAATGTAAACAAATGAAAAAACATAGACAAACAAAAACCCAGTCAAAACCCTAAGTAGGTAATGTATCATACAGGTTGGATAATTTCTCTGAGTATCTTATTTCAAATCTTTGACAAGAAACAAAGCTAGAACACATAAGATTCAAATGGTAGAGTTAAAAAAAGAACTCAGAATGTGAGAAAGAAATGAGCTCACTCACCTTTTCCTGCTATGAATTTTTTTCTCTTTGAAAGTCTGTTCCTTTTTTTTTAATCTCCACACATGTTTGAACAGAAGTACTGGTGATGAAGGCTGCTTTTGTTTTTTGAGAGATGTTGAGCTTTAAGAAGTAGACTTCATGGCATTATGTCAGAACTAAGGTTGGTTTAAAGGGATAGTCATGTTTTATGTTGAGTGACACTGTACTAAGGGACGGTAGCTAGCACCTGGCAGGACAATGAGGGTGAACGTCAGTGGCACTTCTCAGACACACTGTCCTTCTTGTGCCTCCACTAAAGACTAAAAATGCCCTGCAGTAAAGTGGTTTGTGATTTTGTGATTAATTTACTTGATGGTAGGTTGAAACACTGCATATAAATATTAATGACTAATGATGAGTAGAAACAAGAGACAGATAACACAGTGTCATTTTCTTCCAGCAAACACCGCAAGCTCTGGGGTGCTGCAGGAAGATAGTGATGGGCTTTTGTAAGAAAGTCTTTGAGAAATCTGGTTACGTAGGCTTTCAGCTCATTTTGTGTTTCAAAGAAAGGAGAGTCTCCTGTTGGCTGAATGCTACCCCAGACATTAATCAGGATATTTCATGGATCCTTGGGTTCTTCTGTAGCTGTTCGGTCCTGTTGCCTCATAGCTCAATCTCTACAGCTCCATTCATGGCAGAACACGTGTGTGAGCATACAAATACATGTAGCCATTGCCAAAGAGTGCTCACTGGGGCACCACTGATGACTTATGAGCAGATTGAATGCAACTCTGGTGCACTAGGAAGCCTTGAGCATCAGATTGCTCCCTCAGGGACTATCATGTAATCCATAGACCTTGCTGTGGAAAATAAATGAGCGAGTAAGGGCTGTTAGAATCGAGATGACAAAGCTTCCTTGACTCCCATTTAGCCCACCCCTGTCACGATGGTGCCTCCAGGAGGACTGTTATCCACTTTCATTACTACCAGTGCCTGGGCTCTTGACTCTTCAGGGTGTATGCTGTACGTCTTGGAGTTCTTAGTTGTGAAGTGTTGTGCATCATGTGCTGCCAGGAATTTTTACATGGAGTAAATCCCTAGTGATATCTCTGTAGGCCCTGCAAAGAATGCACTGGGTTTCAAGAAGATAAAGGGTAAAGTAGCCGTGGAACTTGGCTTAATTAAAGCATGTTGTTCAAGCTGCTCTGTACTACAAGCTTTTGAAATATGGGACTTTGGAGTATTTATATGATGCTAATAGGGTACTGTTCGGTAAAAAATAGACAAAACTTGGAATAAGAAATTCCCTTCTGGTGCAAATGGGTATAAAACTGTAATGTTTCCGTGATTATTTTTCTTTTCTCTTTTTTTAAAATTGTGAAACTTACTGTTTCAGTAAGATCAAAGCACATGATTTTGATTATACTGCTATTACTGATTATTCCAAATGATCATTTGGGTCACATTCATGGAAAATTCTACAAACAACAAAAGCAATTTCTTATTTTTTAAGGAAAGGCTATTTTAGACACTTATACACAAGTTCAGTTAAATTTTAAATTGAAAAAAGAAAAGCACTTGGAATTGTTTACTCATGCCATGGTCTTGTTTTTAAAAGTCACCGCAAAAGCTTGGGAGAATACTAAACAGGCTGAATGATATTTGTATCATTTGCAATCCCTCACAAGTAAATAGTAATCCAAAGAAATAAATAATTAAAGGTTTTTACATTATACCTGAAACAGTCAACACAGTAGATATTTCAGTACTCATCCTCTGCATAAAGGTATGCATAAGAAATATATAAAAGGTTTCTGATCTTATCAAACGATATATTATTAGTGAAAGTGTGTGCCTGATATAATAAAACCCAATCCTTCTCTGCCTGGTAATTTTGTACTAGGTTTGTTTGATATGAAGTCAAACTATCAAAATGTCAATAAATTTCCGAGCGTTGCTACCCAGACTCCTGATATGTCACTGAAGACAGGCATGTTCAAAAGTATGTGTGGACGTGCACATCTGCAAGCACTAAGATTCTTATGGAAGCGTAGTACTTTGCTTGACATTATTCTCAAAACAAGGATTTCTGCCTCGTTTCTACAAATTTGGTTACATAGGCTTTCAGCTCACTTTCTGCTTCAAACAACATGTTGCTCCTTTCCTGCTGGAAACAGAATAGAGCCACTTAGCTGCTTTGGAAAAGTGATTGTGTTCTTTTCTCATAAGCTTCTTTTTCAACAGTGGCCATTACTCACTCTGTCCAAACATGCTGAAAAAGAGTTCGCAGTGTGTTGGTCTGTTCTTTATACTCAGGTGTCACTGAATGATTTCCATTGTCTGTGGCATGGATTCACCCCAAAGCATTTCGGCTTGTACTGAACAGGATCAGGATAAGTATGACATTCCTATTCCTGCTTCCGTCTGCACTGCTCCCACAGAAGTTCTGAGAAATTCAGATTGCTGTTCACTGATGTAATTCTCAAAGGATAGTGGATATGGAAATCATCCTTTGCACTCTCAGAACTGCAAAAAATCTACATGGAAACTGGAATCGGGTTTCTGGTTTTAGTTTGTAGTGTTTTGTCCATGCTTGCTTGTCCTTTCATTAACACAGAAATTTACTAGTAAAAGTCTGGCTAAGGAGAAATGTTAAGAAAAAAATAATAATAATTTAAAAAAATTACTAAAGCCTTTGGAGGGATAGAGAAGCCATGACAAGTCTTGAGGCAAAAAAAAAAAAAAAAGAGGAAAAAACTTCAAAAAGACAGAAGAAAATCCTTGGGGAGGAAAAAACAAAAGAAAATACATTGTATAGTAGAGAATATTAAACACAAAGGAAGCTGCAAAGTACAGGAAGGATTAAAAGGAGGTGAAGACTCCTTCAGCAAACAGAGTAGTTTGTGCAGACAGGAGAGTCATGGAGAAGATCTACTTCGGACAAAGATAAATGCATGAAAGAAGGAAAGAAAATGCCAAAGTCTTTGCCAAAATGTTGCTCAACTTCTTGTAATTTGGGGACTTGTCTTGCAAAATATCATGTCAATTGAACAACCCTTTTCTTTCCTCCCAGAACTGTATAAAGAAACCACAGCAAAAAAGAATGAACGGAGCTTAACTCTAGAGTCTGGATGCAAATCAGGATGTGGTGAGGTCTGTTTATCAGAGTGTTGGATGTCTGATCTCCTGTTACATTAAGGACATATTTGAAGTAGCTACCATGTAAGGATTGTGCAATGACTCAAATGAAATGACCTTGGTCATCTCCGTTCCATTCCTCTTAGGCTTTGTCAAAAACTCCCTTTGTCCCATTTGGCGCTTAATGAAACCAGCTTGGGGTTGCATTTCCCATGTCAATCAAGCCTCCTGTACTGTCAAATGTGGGCAAGTTGGTTTTGGGAAGGGCATTACCTGGAGCATAGGTTGATACCTGCTCATTTTTCGTGAGCATATTGAAGGAGGTGTAAGGAAGTAACAAGTGAAACTTCTGTTGGGTGAAGAGATCAGAGGAAGTACTGGTGATGTAACAATGATGATTCTCTTTCTTATTCTGAGCCTACTTATAAAGCAAAGAAGATAGATGATTTAAAAAGCTTTTCTGTGATTTGCTGTGTGTGTCCTTTTCAATCAAGATAATATCAGAATCAAGCACACTAAGTAAAAATAAATGCTGTTTTCAGAGAGCTGTAGGCATTTTTTGAGAACACTTCCTCTCCAGCTGAAGACCAAAACTGTTATTTTAACATAATGAGCAGCACTTTTAACAGGGGGATATGTCTGGTTTGTGCAAAATGCAACCTGCCTTTTTTGTTAGAGAATCTCAAGCAAAAAAATCAGAATGAAAGTACAAAGAAAGGTGGATAAACTTGTTGATGTTTTAAAAACTAGAAAGAATAAAGGAAAAAACATAATTTAGCAAAAATTTTCTACTTTGTTGCTGCTTGGCTTAAAAGACCATTTTTTCTGTAGTAAAAAAAAGGGCGGTTCTGCCCTTTACTTACTTAACACAAGAATTAGTTTACCTGGGGAGTTGGGTTGTTTCAGTTACAAAATTTCTGTCACAAAATTTCTGTCTAGATATTCACACTGCTGTGAATATGTGAGCTGTGAGCTCTGTAGTCTCAGAACTTCATCATGCTAATAAAATTATCCCCAAAAATCCACTTTGGCATTAAGTTATAGTATTATCCTGGTTTTACACACATCACAGATTACATGATGTAACCCAACTCATGCATCATGTTGGGAGGTGATCAAGAAGCAGATTCTGAGAGCCTTGCTGTCAGTGTTTTGACATAAATCAGTCATTCTACTCTTTCTTAATGCAAAATGTTTACTTGAAATAAACTGTGATAGCACACAGCACACTTGACAAAATAGATTAATTTTTATGAAAGCCATAGAGTGGGCACTGAAACATGAGGAACTCCAAACTGAGTCACTGTGTCTGATATACAATGAGTTTCTTGCACTGGAGTCTGATCTATGTGAGATTTACATCTACCAGCTAATCTATTTAAGAGCAGACTGCAGTTTTATTAGTTTATAAATGAACAGTTTATTTTTTGGAAATTGGCAGCAGTCAGTCAGAATAGTAACAAATATGAGGAAATGCAATATGGTTAGTAAACATTGCTATTTGGAGCTCATCTATTTCTGGGTAGTTTCCTTTATATTATTGTCTCATAAGAAAAAGAGAGACCCTATGTAGGACTTGCAGAAAAAATCCCAGAGCAAGGAGGACACTGTTTTCTTCCTGGGAAATACTTGGAATCTGAGCAGCTCATTCGGTAAGTAGCTGTTCACAACTCCCCATTTCTGATGGGGCATGGAGGTGTTGCATAGAGAGAGACAGACAGAGACAGGGAGAATATCTCTCTCTGTCTCTCAGGAATTCTCTCTCCTTCCTGTCTTCTTTACGTAACTCAGATTGAAACCTGATCTTCAAAGTGCCCAAACAATCCAGCACGTTTATGTCTTCTTTGGTGATTTTGCAGAAAATGTCATAGAACCTATGGGTTAAGAATTGTTCTCTACATTTGTATGAGAGAGAGACTGAGATGCTATTGCTTTTCTCACATTTCAGTATTCAGGATGTTCCCACCATTTTTAAACCCTTTTTACCTGTCAAAAGGCAGTTGATAAATCCCTGGTGGATTAGGGCCACAATCTGCATGGGCAACTTTCTAAGCACTGTAGAGGGAAAAAGTCTTACATTCCCATGAGGAAGAAAAAGTTCTTATTGCTGAAGGATTAAAGAAGAATCTAGTGTGTAGAGCTGAGTGAACTGTCTTGGGAACCAAATAGCAAACTGATGTATCTGTATGGACATTATACACCAGAGATTTTGTGATGTGTGTGTGACTTAAAGTGCCACATAATATGCACTACCAGAAAATGTTAGCAATAAATATTCAATTAATTAGCTAACTGAGTGTCAAAAAATGTTAAGAAATCACCACGGAGCAGAGAGATGCCCCAAGTGTGAATAAAGAGTCAGGTATTAGCTCTAGCATGATTTCAGGCATACACCGATGAGGTGGAAATATATATGGAAATCACAGGAAATAAACCATGATTTTTCAAGAGATCATCATCACCCATATGAGTGTGCTCATCATGCTCCTTACAACTACTGCCCAGCCTGATCTTAATATGGGCATTCTCCTCCCCTCAGCACATCTTCAGATTCAGCAGAAAACACGGTCCAGTGTTGCAGGAAGTTTGTGACACCTGATCCTGTCTAAAGACAATATGGAAACCAGACTATTCCCCTCCTGCTGGCTTTTCCATATCTGAAGACTTAGTCCTCTGCTGTTCTCGTTTCTAGACTGACTACTGCTGACACTTTAAATTTCTGTACATAGGTCATATTTCTAGATATTTTTGTGTTCTAGTCTTTCTATTTTTCTTTGAATTTTCTTCACTTGCTTCACAATGATTTGAAAAGGGGAAGAATGACAAGGAAGAAGGAAATTCCCTGGATTTCCCTAACACAGACAAAATATTTGACAATTTAATGTGGAGTTTTGCTAAGGCCAAGTAAAATTTTTTGTGTTCATAGAGCCACTGTTTATCTTTTTAACAAGACTGTGACACCATTGATTCATTTCTATTTTTGCACTTTTTTTCCAGACCCTTTTTTCTAGACTGTTCCCTAGACTTGCTACACTCCACTTTGAACTGGAACAGTGGATTGTCCTTGACAAGGGAAGTCTTGTATTGACTGGCTAAGTTCATTGTAGCTGGCTTTTGTTTGGTTGGTCTTTTGCTTCCTGCCACCCCCTACCCCTTTCTACCCCCCCTCCTGCTGCCTCAGGACATAGTGCTTTAATTTACCAAGATAATTTTGCATTCTCAGACTGTCCTCAAATCCACTGGTAGTCCCTCCTCGCTGTATACATGGCCAGTGAGCTCTGGGTTTTTCTGAGAACAGAATAATTTATAAGGCAGAGCACAGTGTTAAATTCTTTGGGGTTTGTTTTTCTCAGCTATATGAATAAATAAAACACACTCAGGACTTTTGCCTAGCATCAATGCCAACTGCACAGACTCCATATTACTAAACTTCAGTCCAGAGTACCTACATCCAAAATGTGTGTGTATGGAACCTAACTTTTTATTAGCTATAGATCTGGGGGTCATCTTTGACGGTAATCTTCATTCCACCCAGATTTGTGCCAAAATAGTTCAATTGTCTGGGTAGTTAAGTCCCACTGCCTGGACATCTTTTACTATTTTCTGTTTAATTTGCTGGAGTTGATTTTGTTAGAAGTTAGGAAAATGTTAAGGTATCTGAAAACTGATTGCAGGGTCCCTGCTGTGTGCAGGTCTATAAGCCCTGACACCTGTATCTGAAAAGAGTCATCAAGACTCTCTTGGAGAGTTGTACTTTGACATTGTAGAAAGGAAGTCTACCTGCCTGGTGATGTAAAGCAGTAAACTTCATTTTAGTTTTAATCTGAGCCAAAAGCTTTCCTCAGTTAGTGATTTAAAAATAGGCCAAAGTCTAACAGAAAGTTACAAGGAGAATACCTCTCTGATCCCAATTACAGCACACATGCAGAGTATCATCACGCATAGAAATGTTTCTGTTGCTCAAAAGTCCGTACCAAGAAAGGGCTGTACTCCCAAGCCCAATCAGAAAGAGTGGTTTCTGCTTTTCTGTGTCTGCTAGATATATTGTTACAACTAGATGTACCATTTATTTCTGAAATACTATGCTAGTATTTATCAGTTGAAGGGCAGCATAATGTTTCTTCTTTCCCTTGTGACCAATCATTCATTGAAACATTAAATGCGGTACAAGATTGGGCATGAACCTTCAACATTGTGTTTGGCAGCAACAGGGCAGTTCCGTAACCTCCACTGCTGCTGTTTGCTAGCTCGTTAGAGACAGAGAACTTCTGTGTTTGTCCAGGTTCTTGTCCTGGAGCCTACCCTAGAAAATTTCAGTTTGTGCAAATACCTGTAGGCTAAACAAGGCAGCATTTGGTAAACATGTATTTATAGGCGACGCAAAAGGCTTTATCATCCACCTGCCACCATGGTGACCAGGGCCAGACTAGATTCTGAAAATACCACCCAGCAACCATGGTACCTTGAAAGTGCATTCAAGATTACAGCTTTTGAGAAGCATCATGGACCATGTGCAGACTCAGAAAGCCCCAGTTATTTCCCTCTGCCTTAGCTAGGTCCTTTCATGAGTGTGCAATACAATGAATGCCACAGACAATTTGACCAGGTTGAGCATGGAGCACAACCACCAGTCAGCTCCATCACACACCCAGGAGTCAACACAGAGCTTCATGGCTGTTGTTGCTTGGCTAATCTCATGGAGAACAGAATTCTGAAAAGCTCTAGTCTAAAACGATGTAGAGATGATGGTGGATAGTACCCAATGGTCTCAGTCAAAACCACCTTCAATCTCTCTGGGGCTGGCAGAGAGGGCTGACAAATTCCTCATCTCCTACATGTTGCAGCTGATGGGTGTTTGTGAACTCCTCAGCTCCAATCTTTACAGCAGGGTTGTCCAGTGTTTTCTGCATAAATGATATTTTTATCTCTTCAAAACACTCTTTCTTTCCAGAGACCTAGGAACTGAAGAACTCTGATGTTGAGGGACCATCCTTCTGCAGGAGGTCTAGCCAGCCTTCCAGGCTATGGGATGCCTGATTGCAAGCCATTATTAATATCTCCTCTTGCTATGAATTCAACTCCTACTGTTTTTCTCTTTAAATTAACGCCTTTACAACTGTGATATAGTGATTCCTTTTGATTTTGAGTCAATTCAAATTTCTTTTCTAGGCAGAACAGGGAAGAAATTCACAAGAAAAACTGAAGGAACCTAATTCTGCCACAATAGGGGGAAAAATAAAGTTTTCATCAGGGTGCTACTGCACATCAGGGCATCAGGGCAGTGGGACAATGTGACCTGCCTCTCTACAACCTGTGTAAGTATCTAAATTCAGCCTTTTGACCGGACTGGGACCATCACCCATATGCTTTCCCCATTATGTGAGACAGTCTACTCAGTTACCTAATTTTGGGATGTAGGTCAGGACACTGAAGTTTACAGAGTGGTGAAAGAGCAGTACAGCAAAGAAACAAACACGATTGCTGGGATGGGCAATAGGACAATCATGTCTTCAGAGTGTGTGCAAGCCTACTAGGATAGCTGTACTTTGCTCCATGTGGGAGGTTTTTCAAGGGCCTGGTAGCTTGCTTGGAGCCTGCTCTGAGTGGTCAAATCATTCAGTTCTAAGTGTTTTCTACTGGTTTGTTTGGGTGATGGATTGTTTCAGTTTCACAGTATGTTACTGCGAAATAACTGTTTTTCCCACGTGGTGTACAGGGAGATCTGTAACGATCACATGAAACTCATGCTATCTAAACACCTCAAATGTACACATACAGGCTAAGAACATTGTCTGGAGTGGAAGAAAAACTGACAGGGATTACGAGTTGAACATTTGGATTCTGGATTATTTGTTCTTTAGGAAATCAAAAAGTATGGGAGCATACCCATAAGTTCATTTTTTACTCTCTCAGAATCCTGCTGCTACCATTTTTGATAGTAGGTTCTATTTTTTTCTTTCTGTCTGGAGACCAATGTTTTAGTTTCTTTTCCAAATAAAGCTATGTGCTCTTGTCCACCTCTGCTACTTACTCGTAAAGTAATTAAGAGACAGTGGCATGCTGCACCAGACTCACATTATAAAAAACATGAGTCAGGCTCTAAAGGAAAAAAAAAATTAAAATAAAATTCATAGTTGACTCCTTTTTTTTTCTGCCATGCTGTTCATAACACTTTAATAGCTTTGCAGAATATGCTCTGGAGTCTATTTTAAAATTAAATATTTCGATTGTCTCAAAACAGGATTACTCCAGGAGGCTATAAAGCATTAAATCTGCCATTAACACAATATAATATAGGTTTTTCACATTTTTTGGTTGTTCCAGTAAACAAGTGGACTTTTACTTCACTGAAACTAAAGCAGACAGTGACAAACATTGGCTTGATTGAATAGGGCTTCTCATGTTCTGCCACTCTTCAGGGCTCTGCTTATGTCAAGAGGTTTTTTGTGCCCTCACAAAAAAAGAAATGCACAGAACATTTCACATGTTAGATGCAAGCATTTTCGCTCACTGTCCTGTCTGAAAGGCAAGAAAACTGTATGAATTCTTTTTGTCGGTTCCTTCTTTTTTACCTTGCTTCTTCCACAGCTCACAACTTCCTGCTCATTATCCCACCTTCATTAGAGAAAGAGAATTCTTCACTACGTAAAAAAGAAGAAAATGTTTGCAGTAAGAAAGCTCTCTTCTAATCTGGACTGGACTAAACTTTGGGCAAGATTCCTAGACTTGCATTAAGTTCATTGTGTTTCTAAATCTGTATCAGCAGCCACTTTAATACGAAATCAACCATGTGCTCATTTGATCTCATGAGCAGTTTCGGTTGTCTCCCAGGTGAAGTTTCATTTGTTCATTGTTATTTTCAGACTGAGCTGAAAAAGCATCCAAACAGACAGACGTTTCCATGCGTCTCTCTTAGAGAACTGTAAATGATATCTCAGGCATGAAAAGTTTACTTTAATCTGGAACATTAATTCTGGATGCAGCTTGTTTTTCTGTTATAACCCCCAGAGCTACTTCAATGCACAATTAGGAGGAAAGGAATCTCAGCACAATAGCTGTACCAGAGATAGCATGACAAGCAAAATGCAAATGTGTAGACACTTTTTATGTTGTCCTTTGTAACCAATAAATGAGTATAACATCATGTAGAACAGGAACAAGGAACTAATTAATTTCAAGTGACTGTATAGTGAGCTTTTTTGCATTTGTATCTTAGATATAAATTGAATGAAATAAAACAAAGAAAACTATATAAATTACTCTCTTAACTTTGATTCTCATCATGTATACACAGGTAGGGTGACTAGTTTATTTGCACACCTGTGTTGACACTTGTAATTTACCTCAAAATACAGAAGTACTTGCAAATGAAATCTGTTAAATCAATGACCCAACACAAAGAGGTTTGCTGTTTGTTTGTTCATTTGTTTTCCAGCTGGTAGTACCTAAAACTGCCCTGATACTGTTGGTAGGGGGGTAAATTTTCATCTCTCATTTCAAGATAAGTGTGTATGAGAGCACTGCAGGCAGGAAGATAGGCAGTGATTATCCCTCTGGTTTTTGTAAGAAAATCCCTTCACATGTTTCTCCAGAGAGGAGGAGGAGGAAGAGGGATTCCACCATTCCGAGATGTTGGTAGTGGAAAAGATATATTCCTCTTTGTAATGATGTTACTTAGATACCTTACAACCTGTGCTGCTTTTATTTATTTAGCATGCTTAGAGCACTTGTCAAATTAGTTCTAAATTCCTAAGAATTTGCCAGGTACAAAAAACTAGGATTACTGAATTTGGGGTTTGTTTCCACTTCTTTCCCTGTTGCTCATGATATAGAATATGGCCAGTAGCACAGCTCTAATAGGGCACATCCCATTGCAAAAGTCCAAGATTTTGTGGACTTCTTTGTGAACTGATAGAAATTTCAAGGTCTGGGGGTAGGGTTGAAATATTCCACATATTCTCTATGAGTACTTTGGGTGTTTTTTGCTGGCTGTTGGAGTTGAATGGCTTGTCAATGACCTTTAACGTAGCACAGTTGTCTGCAGTTTTGGGGTCTAAACTTGGTGACTCTGCTGGCACCTGCAGTTGTGCATGCCAGAGCACACATGTAAGCATGGGAATTGTAAGCATGGGAATTGTAAGCATGGGCTCCCACCATCTGCAAAGGCGTGGGCTGAAATGGAGCAGTGCTTTGGGTGCTCAGGCCATCGGTTTCTCACCACTGAAATAAAGCATTTTGCATCTAATACTCTGGACAAGGATACTCTGTAGGCTGTGCTGGGGCCAGGATGTCTGGGATGTATCCTGCCAGGCCTCACTGCCAGCGACAATGTCTGGAGCATCCCCTAACCTCCATTTCCCTTTCTCCTTCCATGTGGAAAAAAAAGGCTTGAATTTAGCCCTGAAAGAGTCAGTCAAAGAGAAATGATTTGACATTTTAAAAAACTTTTGTTTTATTGTAGGCAATTTGTAGTGGAAAATTTTTTTCAACCCTGTGCTAAGAAACTCACAAAAATTTGAAGCCAGAAAAATACGTATGTGTCTAGACTTCCAATGCAGTTTCCCCTTTATTCTCACTTCATTTCTAGGCAGATGCTGCTCAAGCAGGGTATGCATGTGCATGCACATATAGTGCTGTGTCACAGTGCTATTCCCAGTGTCATCAGTTGCCAGGGTCTATGTTCTGACTCTAAGCCCCTCCATCTGTGCTCAGAGCAGAGCATGCAGTCCTGCAGCCTCGGAGGGTTTTGTCTGGACTGGCAAGGAAAAAGCCAAAGCGTTCTGTCTGTTGGGAATGGCAGGCAGAGAGAAGGGCAATGGATGGGCCAGCTGGCCAATAGGTTTTTAGATAAATCAAATTTCTGCTCTGTGCTTAGGAACAGTTATTAATCCTGTCTCTGGTACTTGAATTTGCTGCCTTTTGATGGAACTGGGAAAAACATTACTCTTGTCGTCAGACCCGAGTATGTTTCAGATTTGTCAGAATATGTTATTTAATTCTTTTCCAAAACAGATTGAGGGCCCTAAAGAAAGCAGGTATGTAGACTAGGAGAACTATAGAATTCTATTCAAGCAGCCATAAGTTATCTTATGCCAGGTGTCTGGTTCCAGGCTATCTCTGAGGTGAACAGAGGATGGTGAAGACATTCCTTTGAAAGGGTGTGCAATGGAAGTGGACAACCTTATCTCACTTTACCAGAGAAAGTGGTGGATCTGTCAGCATATTTAGCATGAATAGCCTCTGAAAACTGCTGCAGACAACTGCTTTTTTTTCCTTTGCAGAGGAAAAAAATTATCACTAATATGTTTAGTACAGATTTGTGCTTGTTTCTACATCACACCAGACAGAGAAAATGAGAATTGGCTTCCCAGCATTTTTATGCTCTGATAATTCTAAGCTTTTGATCACTGGAAAATCTAAAATAGTTTGGCTGCTTTCTCTTATTCTGTGGAGTCCCTTTTATTTACTTTAATAACCTGGTCCACTGACATTTGGCATGGGCAACCTCAAGGGCTGGTGGCTCAAGTCAACCCTGGCAGATGTGACCCTAAACCACTAGTCTAAAGGACTGAGGTGAATGCTCAGAGTGTGGTTCAGCTCCACACTCTGTTTTTAGGCTATGGTGCCTCTGGTTTTGCTACATGATGTGTTTTCTTTTTATCGTTGTTTCTACAACAAGGGGTAGAGTTGAGTGTACACGCTAACTTGGTGTTTCACCTTGCTGCAGGGGTTTGATCAGAGGACACCAAAAACCTTTCATTAATCTGTTAGCACCTGGCTAGGTTTGTTAACCTTTTGTAACACTACTTGATGACTAATTGTTTATGTCCTAGTTGATAATTTTGAATAAACTAGTGAGTGAAAATATGTCCTGTGCCTTTTACTGGAATGATCTTTCCTCACCACCCTCCTTATCTGCAATTCTGATGAATGAATTTAATTTTGCCAGCCAAATCATCCCATTTATTTAAACTGGTCTGCTAGAATGTATTAAATTTCTTAAAAATAGGGTTTTTGTAAGGTAATTTGAATTTTATGAGTTTGCCTAAATACTAAATGTGTTAAGGCAAGAACAGCTACAGGGATGTCCCCCAGACAGCGCAGTTGTGTAGACAACACATCCAGCACACCACTCCCCTCCAGCTGGCTGTCCAGAGGCAGGTCTCCAGTTGTGCCTGACTGAAAGGAGAGACATAGCATATAAGAATGGGCTGAATAATATAAATCTCCTCAATTAAGTTAATTTACGAACATTATTTACATTACCAATGTACCTGAGCTAAGCTCTCTACTTTGAACACCTGAAACTGAGAATTAAAGTCTATTTTTGGGTTCAGATTTGAGTGTTTCATTGCTGGTGGCGAGGTATGAAGTTAACTCCTTCCTTTTGCCTGTGGCTTGTGTCTATGTCTGCCCTTGCAAGTTAGACCCATTGGAATGGAATAGTTTCTGAAGAGATTTCTAATCTATGGGTTGTTATTCATCAGCTAAAAAAGGCCCCAGTATATTTCCTCTGAAACCTTTAAGTACTGGTTTCCATCCCCTTATGGATCATTCTTAGGATTAGAGCAAACATGTATTCAGAATTTCCTGGTATCTGTGCATCTGGTATTTTAATACTTAAAAGAAGTACTTTTCCATGGAAGAAGGAATGTGAAGTTTGTCCCCCGGAATCTGCAGAAAAGGATATGCAAAATCATGGGTTAGTTTTTTTCCCACCATTGAATCAAAAGGCCCTTATAGTCAAGTCAAAGACATTAATCATCATTTTCAGCTTCAAAAATGTTTAAAATCCACATATTTTCAATAAATACTTTCAGGTTCGTGTTTGGCTACCTCTTTTGCTGTATCAACCTGCATCTCAGTCTCAGCAACAGAAAGTTAAGTCTAAATATTATGAGAAGTTTATATTTGAGCATTTCAAAATTTAAAAAAAAGCCAAGCAACAAAAAATGTGGAATGGCTTTATTATGGGTTACTCCCTAAAGATAAATATTACTTAAATTCTTTGCCAACTCCTTTGACAAGTTAAGTTATTCCAAACAATAATAAGTTTGTGCCAGTAGCTTTCTGCTTTATTTGCGTTGAATTTCCAATTATTAAATATTTTTCCCAACAGTTTCTTTCCAAGAATACTTAAAATATCTTTAACTATATGGGACAAAGTCAATTGACAGCAGGTTGACGGAATCTATTTCTCCGAGAGATGTATGACTGTACAATTTCCAATAAATTTGACACTTCAGTTAATGAAGTGACCTGCTGTGCTTTTGAAGGAGTCAGTTAATTGAGAAAACAAGCATCTGAGTGTTTGTAAGCGCCACATAACAACACTCTGTCATACCTGTAACTTGTTAGAGGAGCAGGACAGAACAGATCTGAAAAGGAGTCAGTTAGTTAATAGTAAGATAAAGTTAATTCAATATTTGTGTTCGTTTGAAGGAAAGACTTTTCCATGATGCTAAGAACAAAGACACAGCCCACTTCACTACTGTAACACTAATCCTGATAGTGAATACAAGATTACACAGAGACAAGTCAGTAAGGTAAAGGTACAGATGGAAAATGTAGTGGGTGGAAGCACATGCAGTGTCTGAATGAAAATAACAGAAGGAGGAGCATATATTTGTAAACTATAAAATTATGCAATGATATATGTACATGTTTACAGTCTGGCATCTGGCATGTGTTTCATGGCTACCTTTGTTTTAAGAAACTCCACCAGACCTGTGTCAAGACAAGTCCCTTCCTCTTAATAAGATCTGTAGTTCATAAAAAGACAGTTTACATGCTGCCAGTTCAAGTGCCCTGAGAAATGTCCTCCAAAATGTCAACCGTTCGGACTGCTGCCCTTGTGCCAGTGCCAGCCGCACAGGGAAAATCTTTTCCCATGTGTCTGGGGATACCTGTCACATGCTGTCAATTGCCAGCATCACAGTCAAGGTCATCAGGGACCTCATCCCAGAACCTGGACTGTCACCTGCCTGATGGGAATTTTCTCTTGGATTTTTACATAAATGCGAGAACAGGCATTAAGAGCAATACTAATTCTAACTTGAGGCTTTGTCTCAGCTGTAAATATAAATTCTGCTGCATGGTTCAATCTGATTTAAAATACTCCTACATCACAACTGATATTCTCCCCCTCCACTCCTTTCCCACCAAACTCCTTTTATGAATTCAGAATAAAACCGTGAGGTTGTTAAGAGGATTTATTCTTTCTTTGCGCTTCATTACTGGTACTAACTTGTCACTCCAACTCTTGGGTCAACATCCAAATTAAAAATTAAGCGGTCTCTCCTACCTCTGAGTGCAACGATCTATAACAAGGATTGCCTTCCATACTAATGAATATGTTCCCCTAAGTTCTGATCTCAAAGTGGCATATACTTACTTTCATGCACAAAGATCAAGTTCTGTAACAGGATTTCAAGCAGCAAATTAATCTCTAAGGGGAGTGACTAATGTTTATAATAGTTCATATTTTCTTGAGAACTTTAGCTGTTTGGGGAAGGAAGGGTCAAAAGGCTACATTTTTCTGCATTTCTCCCTCTTTAACTACTAGATAGAGTGTATAATTTATGATTCGTCTAAAAATGGACCTAGACCTTTCCTACAATCATTCCCTCATGGGGGAGGTTTGGGACAGCCCAAAAAGTTATTTTTATCAACTCCTCCACTCTTTAAGATTCTGTTTTTGAAAGTGCTGCAGCTAAAGGCTTTCAGCATCATAATTCCAAAACTGAAATTGTAAGCAGTGCACCTTCCAAGCTTGACATGACCATGACGATTGAAGAGGAGCACCCAGGGAAATGAATATTTGACATTTTTGGTCTCCCCTTAAGTATCTTTATTAAAATAAAGCATCTGTAAGAAGATTCAGTGTTCTGTAACAGACTTTTATCAACTCATATGAGTATTTCTCCTGAGTTTAGGACAATTCACAAGGCAAAATTACTACGCATGATCTGAAAATAATCTTTGGAACAATAATGTATGTTCCTCCACCAAACTCCATAGTGCTGACCTACGGACTTCTCCTAAGCATTTGGATAAGGATGGGAATCACAAAAATAATTTTCTTGGGATGTGGATTAAGTCTGTAATCTTTTGACTGGCTTATAAAAGAGTACTGAAATAAGATGCAGTCACGTCTTACCTTATTTCCTGAAATTGAGTGATACCTCTTCTCAAAGTGTTATCCAAAACAAACTTTCCTTTTCCTTAATCCATCAAAACAACATGGTCATTCATACTCTGTTTTTTCAGTCATTTGTATACACCACTTCTCATGCTCTGTTTTACAAAACAATTTATATAATTAAACCAAAGAATACCTTCAGGCTTGAGTACACAGTATGGAAGCAGGTCTGAACTAGAAATTTTGTTCCAGTACCTCTTCAAAAAGCAGTAATTGTAGTGTCCTTATATGCCACTGAAGAAGCTGCTTGCTCTGCCGTCACAGAGTTGAGGTGAAGGTGCTGAGTTTAATGAAGGTTTTGCTGCTCTTTCACTTGTCCTGAGGGGGTCCTGGAATCCTCTCATTTTCACCCATTCCTGATTACTCTCCAGGACAATGTTTCCAGTCTGCTGTAAGTCCTTTGTTCTCCCATGACCAGTAACTGCTTGAAAGAACTGCACAACTTCATTAAACATAATTTCCTTTTTCCTCCTGATGATTCCCATCCAGCAGCAGAAGGGCATAAAACAGTAAAAGGTGAATATCTCTCTCTTAGCTAAACACTATGATTTACTTGCAAGTTTGGGATAAATCCCCCTTCTCTTGAACTGCTACCTCTGATATAATGAGCAACTCATGCATGGCTCTTTACAGTGCCTTTCTGTCAGATATGCATTAGCTTCAGCTTCTCTGTTCTTCCATTCTCATATAATTCCTTTTAATAGCACAGCACGCCCTTCAACCATGGCTTTGGCCTTGAAAGAAATAAAAATCTTGCATGCTCTGACACCCAAGTGAGGGGATGATTCTGATAACAGGACTGCCTTGCACATATGAGTCCAATAAAGCCAATGCATAAAGTATGCTGAGGGTATGAATGCACAACATAGTTTCTGTTTCATAGTTACCCCTTACACCATTACGTCTTTTTAGCTACAAGGTAGTTCACACATCTTTCATGGCCATGCTTAAGGGTACTTTTTTAATCTGCATGTGACATCTGCCTCTCTGCTGTTAGTTCATATATGCTACTGACTTCTGTGATCCCTTCCAAGTAACACCTCTGATGATCTGATCCAAACCTCTCTTCGGTCAGAGGTTATCATCAGTTGTTTAGGTCTTGTATTTCTCTTCAACCCCAGCCCATCCCCCCACACCAGTTGTTTCCTTTGTTCCATAACTGTGGTCCTTCTTTGGAGAAGTTTTGTGTGCGTTCTGCATACCCATCTTGCCTTTATCCTCACTGGGGCTTTGTTTCCTTGCCTTGCCTTATAGGTTTCAAGGCAGTTCAAGTTTCTGTGGTGTTGTGTGAATTCGTCCTGCCTCTGTCCTGCCTTGCCCCAAGATTCACTGAACACACCCTCTGCCTGGATTGAGAGGTCTCCACCAGCAGGCTGGATCATGGCAGCATTCCATATGGCTTGCACTAACATATCCTTCTTGTAAGAGATGGGGTTTTAGGGCTCCTTCTATTGTTTTCATTCTTCTACCTTGTGTGAGGAGGCCAAGGCGGTGAAAGGACTCATTCTCTGTGCTGCATGACTGAAGCTGGCAGTAAAGGCAATGCTTAGCTGATGTCATCAGAGTTATGTGAGGGGGCTGCCAGTGCTCTGCATCACCTGCTAATGCCACCCAAAACTCAGAGTTCAGCTTTCAAAAGGACCAAAACCAGACACAGGGGACTTCCAGGTGATGTAAGCATATGGGATTGTTTAGTGTCCTTAGGACAGCAGTGGATAATGAAGCATGAAATGGCTTCCAAATGCTGCCAGAAGGGATGGTTCTCTTTACCAGCTGTCCAGCACCACAGACTGCACTATATATGGTCCCGCTGCACAAAAGCTAAAGAGACAATTCAAAAATATTGTGCACTTAATCAATACTAATGACATTCTCCTGAATCTGGTTACAACTGTCTGTCTCTGTGCTTCTAGGCATAAAAATTTTCTCCTGAAGTTTAATGACTGAACAAAACAGCTTCTGGAGCTTGCTAAACTCTTTTGAAAAATGGATCTCTTTGCCTGCTGCCAAAGGCATGAGAGTGGGTGGACATGGCCTTTGTCTGGTCTCAGTGACTGGGACATGATCACAAGGAAATTAGTTTTGAAAAATCACCTTCCCTTAACACAAAACTTTCCAATTCAACTCACGTCGTCGCCTATTCATGAAGAATTTGGCAGGAGTGTACCAATCCAACTGGTATTGTTTTACAAAGCCAAGCAAAACAACCAATAAATTTGATAGTAGAGTCTTTGGCTAACCAAAAGCTATGGAAAATGAGGGTTAAATCTTCTTTTTCTTCTCCTTCCCTGCCACTCCCAGAAAGCTTTATGGCTCTAAAATGGATTTTCAGCAAAATTTAAGTTCCATAGCTCTAACCTGTGATTTTAATAGCCAACCCACTCAGTATTTGTAGTGCCTCTGAGCATGTCCAGAACTGCCTTGCGTCTTGACAGAGCTGAGGTGGCTGGCACGACCATCATACCTCATCCCAGCCACATCCCAAACTTGGCCTCTTTCTTGCTGAGCTCCCCACAGGCCCAAACCCAGGCAGCTTTGCAAGGTGGCACCTAAGATGCACTGAGGCTATTAGGCTCTGCTACAAAATGTGTTGAAGGCAGTAATTTTCTTTCTTCCCTTTAGTTTTTTCCTGTGGTACTTGCAAAGGAGAAGTATTCTTGCATCTCTTCCTCTTTTTTTGTTGTTTTTTTCCCTTTTTTTTATTCCTCAATATGATAATAATATCACAATTAAAGAATTCACGTAAGAAGGAGTGGAGGGACATAGATTCAACTACTCAGGGTGAAAGTGTTGAATTCACATCTTCAAGTGCGACAAGACAAATGGTTTGAGAACCTGTTTGTAGAAAGCAAATGCAAGAACCAGCATTTCCAATTATGCAGGGGTATCAGCCACAGTTTCCGGGAAACATGAATCAAAAAATTTTTGCAGTAGTCACCCATTTGGACAGACAACTTCATGTCTTAAGGAGCCAGATAAAGTGCTTGAAAATAAATATCTTTCTTTGCTAATTACTGTCATTTCTCATAGAATGAAACCTAAAGAAAGTCACCAAAGAAAAATCATATTTAAGTGTGTAGGAGCTGATATCTCTGACAATATTAGTCTTCCCCTGCTTTTATTGAATTCTCATATTGTTTGTCTTAGTGAGAGAGTTGTAGTTGTATGGGAAAAGGCTTCATCAGTGCTTTGTTATTTTGGAAACTGAAAACTTTGAGGCAAAAATATTTCCACTGAAAACCAAGAATTTCTGTTTGGGAAGGCTGCCCAGCTGCCTGTTGCTCAAGTAATCTGCTTGTCCCATGCTTCAGGACTTATGCATCTCTTGGGAGGGGAGGGGATAAGACTTACAAGTAAACACAATAAAGCAACAAAACAGGTAATAAATGCATCTTCTTGCATCCTCTTCTGTTCTCTTTCCAAACTCTATAGAGAGGTGGAATGTTTCACCACAAAACTCTGGAAACAGACTGCACCAGCCTACACTGTCTCAATTCCAGCTGCTGCTATGCAGTGCTTGCTGCACAGCCCACCAAAAATCACAGAGGGTTTGATAAAATACATGCATATTTTGTGTATCTTCCACTTCAGGTCAGAGTTGATTCTCACCTTTTGAGTATGGTCCAGGGAAGGCAATGGAGACATGGAAGAAGACTTTTCCTGGTTTACAGTCAGAACATCAATGAGGTCAGAAGACACAAATTTGTTTCTTAGGCAGGCAAAATCTTGAGAACAACCATGAAAAATATCGTAGTCACTTTAAGTAATTTTCATAATGTTGGGTACACCTTTATAGTTTACAGAAGTTATTGCTTCCTCAGTATCAGCAAGTGAAGAGCTAAAGAAAAATCAGAGAAGATTTACTAGTATAACAGCATTGCTAAAATTTTAACCTAGATTTCCCCAACAACTCGCCCCTTTTAATCCTGGAATACAATTGAGGCTTTGTGATTTATTTTGACAGACCTAGAATCTGGCCTTCAGATATACAGTACTTGTCTTACTTGTTCCAGAGAGACTGTATATCATTTTGATCAACACTCAAAATCCCCTTCAGAGCCAAGAAAATGACATCTACTGAGTCATAGCCCATCAAATATTTATGAATCATATCACATTAAATAAAAATAGAAAAAAGAAAAGAAACTGTGAGAGAAAATGGTGTTTAGATTTATTGCCCTCTGTTTAATTCCCATCTGAAGTGAGTTCTTCTGAACGTCTACTTAAATACAACCCATAATTTTTTTTTCCACGCAAAACAAGCCAGTTTCAAAATGCTTGTAAGACTTTGCAGTGTGCAGCTTAGGGGATGTTGAGATGTGCAAGGCAAAACTGATGACTAACACTGTAGGCATTATTTATTAACTTTAATTCATACTATCTCATATCCTCCTGTCAGCTCACTCCTCCTCCTCCTCCTGCTCCTTTATTATTACAGATGAATGAAAACTGATGCTTCTGCATTCCTTTTAAACCATTAAAATATGTTAATTATTTACGGTAAGGTATCAGAATGAATAACGAGACTCCGTCCCTGAAGTTTTCAGCTTCCTGTAACAGCAGTTTCTTTTCTTGGGCATAGTTTAAAGCAAAACATGTGAAATTATTCCAAAGAAGAAAATCGCCCACTTTTCTTCAGAATTTTACAAAGCAAATCAGAGGCCAGTCTTCTGAAACAATGTTACACTTGTGTATCCTAGGGTTAGGTGTCCAAATGCGTTTCAAGCTGTTTTATCAAAAGAAGAAAAGTACAGGGAATGGGAAAGGATGAGCTTATTCTGCCCAGTGGCTACTGAGGGCACCTGCATGCGCCAGGCCAGGTCAGGGGCTCTCATTACCTGGCGTATCATTACCTGGTCCCAGGGCAATACTTTTGCTCTAAAACTCAAAAAAAGCTAATTAAAAAAAAATAGTAGTCACAGTGCTTTAATATTTTGAAAAATAACAGGATGTTACTATCTTCATTTTGCTGTGGGGAAGATCCAGCTCCAGCTTTGGTTGTGGTCTATGGGAGTTTAAAGCCACTGCCTGCATCTCTCCCAAGAGAGATGTTGGACTGTGGTCAAGGAGGTCAAGGCTCTGACTCCCCTTGAGAATGTGTCATAGTGAGCAAAGGGTTGGTTGTCCCAAGTGTCAGAGAAAGAAGAGTGCGAGGCTGGCAGTGACCCCGCAGCTCCCGTGAGTGGTCAGGATGAGCAGGTGTGGGATTGCAGACTGTCCTAGAAGGGCTGCCAGCAGTGCTTTAGCACTCCCGCGTGTGTTGTCTATCCTTTCAGTAACATGACAGCACAGTGAAGTGGCCATGGCTTCATCAACAAAGAACATCAGTGCCTCTTGTAGTGAGGGCAGCTGCGAACTACATGCAGCCTGAATTAAGTGAAGCTTTTCAAGCCTCCTTGATCCCCCAGGCCAGATTCAGATATTGCTGTGTAAATACAACCTGCGCACTCATTCCCCATAGCAGAAGTGTGTTATGTGTGTAAGAACCTCAAGACTAATCCTTTAAGGCTTAGCCTTTTTTGTCCATCACAGCTACTAGTTATTACTATTTAATTTCAATGGATCAATATATATATCCTTTAATGAGCAACAAAGCAGAGAATACAACTTGTTCTTCTGTTGTTTCTGATACCTGTAATCATTCTAAAGGACTGCTTTTATCTCTTTAGAATGAATAAAATGGAGCAAAAGAAATGGAATTTTTTGGAATTGAAAGTGATGAATCAATGCTTTGATGTAGAATGACTGATTCTTGTCAGTGTTGGCTGCTGCTATGATTTGTTTTGCATGTGCACAGTACAAGTTATGGAAGCATCATGCAACAAAGATGGATAAGGATGTACTATATCCCCTTACAATTATGTGGCAAGTAGTGAGGTATATGATTCATGTCTGCAAGGCACTAGATGCAACAAAGAAATTAAAAACAGACCTTCTGTATCTCTAACAGAGGAATCAAGGATTGAATCCTGCAGCTTTAAAAATATAATTATGTGCAGATGTAAAAAAAATGGTTTAATAGTAATTTTTTTTAAATGCTATGGAAATTTCTGATTTGAAGGGATAGAAATTAAAGCTAGGAGAGTTTATTTTGCTGTAAAGCAAGTTTGTGTTGTGTGTTGTAATCCCGGGAAGGAAATCCTACCTCTACCACATACTTTGTGAGTATCTTCAAGTACATCTCCAGCTGCAAAGCCAAGGACATAGCCATATGTCTTAGAATGATAGATCCATGAAACCAGGCGAACTGGGGTCCTGATTTGGAAAGAAATGCCCCCACACTTCCAAGCCAGTGAATTTCAGAAGAGGTTGTCTCCCCCAGAGCCCTGAGCAGTGTTGTTGCCATGGTGTGAAGCATTCAGACCAGAGGAGCAGACACATCTCTGCACTGTGTGCTGACCCAGCCCACATCCGTCACTGAGCAGGATGCACCAGACATCCCCTGGCCTGAGCTACCTGTGTTCACTTGCAAAGGGACAAGGTAGAGCTTGGCTTTGGATAACAGCTTTCCAAAACTTCAGTCTTGTGTTTTATATGAGCCTGAATCACATGAGAGTCTTGATGAATGGAAGTAGCCAGGGGAATAATTTCCAAAATGAGATAAATGCCACTTTTCTATCCTATATTTCATGTTTGCAGCAAGAGCTGGGCATAGATGTGGTTAAAAACTCTGAAGGAAGCTGCCGTGACAGTATTTTCAAGCCAGTAAAATACAGGAAATACCAAAAATGTTTGGGGGACTCAGGGTGATGAGATTAGCACATTAGTTTTATCTATTTGTAGAATTCGGAGGATTTGGGAAGGACTTTGTAGAGCTTATTGGGGAAAACCAAATCTCTAAACCTCAGGAAATCCCACTGTAGGTTCTCATGAGCTGAACTGCCAGGGCTGTCTGGCAGGAGAGAGTTATTATACATCTGGGAAGAGCATGTGATAGTTTCCAACTTCCTTCATAAAAACAACAAAAGATCTTTCACTTCACTACATGATTAGGAAACAAAACAGCTTCAACAATTAAACCCTTCCTTTTCATTGCTATCTTATACCAAATTTTAAGTAAATTTAACTTCTACAATTTTTGAGAAGTAGTTTGGGGAAGTCATAAGTATTCATTACGCAATCCTTACTTAAACAGAGTGCCCTTGGGAAAATGTATTGTGCAGAAACTGGAGCAAATATATATAGCGTTATATTGCAAATTTAATGCTTAGCTGAAGAAAATCTATTTCAAAACAATACATATTTTGAATGATGTTTTTGTCAGCAGGTACTGACATACTTTAGATTTCTGTGGGTCTAGCAGGTTGGTAGTCTGGTCAATCCATTTGTTTGTTTCCTTTTTTATGGAAAGTAGTTACCAGCTAACAGAAAATCAAGAAGTACCTCTTTGATGATTTCATTTGATTTGGGGTTGTTTTTGACCAGAACAGCTTCCTCAAATTCTGTACTATAAATTCTGTATCAAAATGATTGAGTTCATCTGGTCTTCTGGTCACTGCACATCTTTGGTTACATTACATCATGTGACTACATGGATCAGAAGAAATAAGGGATGCTTTTCTGTTTTTTTTTATGTCTTGTCAGGTCTATGGGTCAAAATCTCGAAAGGTTTAAAAATGTATTCTACAGACTGCTTAATATCTCTCATCAGATCAGTTTTGTCAGGCTGCACTTTACCTATGAAGTCACCTATGGAGATATAGAGTCCAAATAGCCATCAAGCCCCTGTTCAGAAAATCATTCAGAAACAAGGTGAACATGGGCCAGCTGGCAAAGGAAGTACACATGCACTCAGAGCTAAGAAACTCTGTGAACACAAACATTTTTCAGTTCTGTTCATTTGCCTCTCCTGTTCCCTTTATTGTGTAAAGTTTCCTCATATCTGTGAGATCTTAGTGGGATTCTTTGTGTCAGTAAGAGTTCACTACAGCAGAGAAGTATTGCAAAATCTGTTCTCCTCCTGGGGGAAAGTGAAGAGGAGAGTGTTTGAGCCTGTGTGTTGGGAGCAAAGGGCAGGGAAGGGAGGGGAAATCACCGCTTGCAAAATATCCAGAATTTCGATTTCCTCTTTTGCAACTTCTCCCTTCCAGTTTATTATGTTATTCCATATTCCATGTCTGTACAATTTTTTATTATTGTTATTTTCACAGGACCTCTTTTCCATGTAATTTTTTCTTGAAAATTGAAAAGACCATGCGCCAAACTTTTAGTGAAGGCAATTCAGTATGGAGCCACTGGATGCTTTACACTAGCTAAAGATCTCAGTCCTTTTTAGGTTTAGGTTGCCCTCACTGTTCCATTAAAGCAAGTTTGTTTCATCTGGTGGGATTCCCACGTTTCTAGCCAGGCACTTAAGCTTCATGTGCTGAAGCAGAACTTAGGGCCTGAAGGGTAGGGGGGATATTTCACAAGCAGGGATGCATTTGCACAAGCCACTCTCACTTTTTGTTCTGGCAGTGCTCTCAGGTAACATCACTGGACAGCCATTTCTCCCCAAAGAGCTGGGAATTGCTATCCTGAGGCTTGTGGTGCCATAATACAATTCAGATGTCATACCTCAAAGTGAACAGTTCAGCTGCACAATTTGAGGAGGTTTAAAAACCTAATAAAAGAGATTGTTCTGTCCTCAAAGAAGAAATGGCTTAATAACTTGGGGATTAATAATGGGTTTCCATTGGAAGAATTTATGAATAAATGTGGCAAAGCAAGAGTGGCATAATTTAGACCAAGGAGAGGGTATAAACAATAATGAAAGAGGGAACTTCTCCAAAAGACACAGTAGGCTGATGACTGTAAGGATTTCAGTCATCTTTTCTAGAAAAGTTGGCACAAGCAGCAGCTTTTGTGCAGGTTTCCCCACACTGCTCCTTGGCCTTTTTGAATCTCTCCTCCTTGCAGAAGAGTTGTGCTGGCTGATGCTCTTCCCCTGGTAAACGTGCACAACCTGTTCATGCCTTGGCTCCCAAAAGTTGTTTTTTGCAACTCTGTAACCCTGAGGTAGAGTTGAAGATCTCTATGTTGTTTAAAAGCACTACTGTTTAAATTAATTAATTTGCAAAAAAAAAAGTGTATTTGCTTTTCTTCCTCTATCACCATCAGCATATTCAGCCTCTGGAAATCTATTACCTTGCATGCAGGTTAACTTCCTTTTCTTCATCAGCATTACTGCAACGTCCTCACTTCTCTCATCAGGAAAATGGTGCTATGGGTCCATTTTAAACAAACAAAACATACTTACACTCTGAGATACGACCACATCTTTTGTGCTTATGCTATGTCTATGTACTCTTACATTTGCCTATTTCTCAGCTGCTTAAAAGCTGATGTAAGAAACTAATTTAAGACTAGCAAATAAAAGGGGCAGGTATTTACTCTCCTGTGTGTGAAGAAGGATCAATTGCTTGGGAACAGTCCATGAAACAGGCTTAGCTCTATAGTGCTGATTTCTCTTTTAGAATGTCCACTTATATTCCTCACACTTTCACAGCAGAAGTAGCTGAAGATGGTACTGAGGAATCCTGTACCCAGCAATTACTGTTTTGGGGGGTTTTTTAACTGCTTCACAGTGATTTCTGAATAGCTGCATGTTGTATCTTTTAAAAGTGCATTTAAATTACATTTGTGTTCATCTACCAAGACAAATTCATATCTACAAGAATTGCTACAGTACAGTACTTTGGGAAAATTGCCACAACAATTCAAACATAAACATTTTGTATTCATTCACTTATTAAGTCTTTCTAGCACCTGGACTAGTTTTTACTACCAAAATTTATTTACTGAAAAATGTGAGGGAGACATGGAGCTGAGTCTTCCATTGTAATATCTTTAATGAATAGAAGCTTCTTGAGAAAACTCAGGCCTAGTTCCTTCAGAGATCACTATTGTTTCAGCAGACACATTTTGAGTTTTAAATAAACCTTAATATGGAAGGTTAAAGCCCCAAACAGAGGTGCCTTTTCTGAGCCTCAGATATGGCAAAAATGTTAGTCATTGGATTTGATCACACGGAGTCAAAGGTCCTTGTTATAACCACCCTGATTTTATATATTAGCCTGTAATCCTTTGCCAGGTTTATAGGTTTCTGGTGCTGCCATTCTCAGCATGCAAGTGGCCTCTGCTCTGGGGGATGCTCCCCTGCGGTCAGATGCTCTTTGCTCCAGTGGTGGCTCTGACAAACTGTTCAAGCTTTCCTCACAGTTCTGTTATTTTAGCTCTTAGAAAGAATGTAACATTGTGAACTGAAACACTTTATTGCACACAGGATGACCTTACTGAATTCTCCTGAATCTTTGCTCTCATGAGACTCTTAAAAAGATTTTTGTGCTTCAGATGTTACAAGATGCAAAGTCTTGTGTATTTTTTCTGCTTCTAATCTTTCATTCTTTGCAGATTTTGTGCTAACAGCTACTACTTTGTATTAGTATCATGATACACTATATAATGGCTATACTTGTCCAAGTTTCTGTACTCTATTACAACTGGAAACACCTCTCCAATTGCTGGTGTGCCTCTTTTTTAACAAAAAACTCCCAAACCAAACAGCATGTTAAACAAACATGTCACAACCTTGACCCTTGATAATATTTTATCTCCACTTCTATCAGATGCCAACAGATTGAAAAGATCTTTACTACCTTCCTCACATTTGATCTCATCTCCCTTCAAAAAATCTCTAGAGGATAAGTTGCAGTGGGTATTTTGTTCTACTTTAGGCTGTAATCTTCATACTTCAGAACCAGTCTTACTCATTTCCTTGAGTTTTCCAGGGAAAAAGAAATCAGTGGAACATTCAAAAGAACATTTTATTTATGAAAATGTGCAATTTTTGAGTAGAGAAGAAATGTTAGGGAAATTGCCTCAAATTTGGCAACATCAGCCAAAAATAAAAGGATATTTTAATTTTGTTTTCACGAGCCATTGTAAATGATTCCCCATTGTCTCTAAGTGGACTCCAAAGCAGTACACTAGGTTTTTGGGACCAAGATAAGTTTGTGTTCTGGTTTGGATTTGGCCTCTACCTTTTATATTGATCTTAGCTCAGGATGCCCAGCCCATAGATCAAGACTGCAATACTAATTCACACACAGTCATTCAATTGGTTATGTTTCCACACCACATACCTACAAGACGAGTTTCACCTACTGATGAAATTCGCTATAATTTTGTAATTCATGCTGCAATTTGCCATACACTGTTTATACCTAGGTGTCTATGACAGCTAAATATTAGCTTTTCAGAGAAACACTGAAAAAATGGAGTATGTGAATTAGCAGCTGTTCATTCACTTCCTGATTAATTAAAGCTTACTGATACATTTTCCTGCAAATGAACCAAATCCCTTTTTCCTACCGATTGTTTCCACAAACAATAAATCCATCATGCACTTTGACATTATAACTAGATATGTAGGATATTAACATCCTTCTGATTGTGTATATAATTTCTAGTAAAAAAAGCAAACCTGAAACTGAAGAATAAAATTGCTTTTAAAAAAAAAATTAAAAGTAGTATTTTTTCCAACACCAGTGTAATCTGAGTGACAACATCATCCTCTGTTTTGTCATATACCTTTTTAAAAACATTTTGAGGAATTGAAGCCAACAGCAAAACTGGAATAGATTCAGAGGTGTTACTGACTTTAGCACACATTTCAGTCCCTGGTGAAACTTGATATTTCTTTATTTATTTGCATACACAGGAAAAAAGAGACAGTATTTGCTGAGTCATGTCACTCCGGAATTCCAGAGAGGGGCATCATGAAAATAAGATCTAAACCAGCTGTTAGATAACCACACACAGAAACCTAAAGTCACCCTAGCTTCTTCAAGCATAGCCTTAGCATCCAAAGGCAAAGATATCTGTGACAACTTTGCAAGGTATAGTCCAGCAAGCTTCCTGTGGCATGCAGATTTGGAAATGAGCGAATGGTAGACGTAGGATTATAGCAAGGCATTTTGAGATCTGGTTTCCCCCTAAGCCTCATAGCATATATCTAGACAACACATCACAGAGAAGAGTTTTCTTTGGCCCAGGAATAAAAAAAAATATTTAGACCCCATGTTCCCGCACTTCAGCAGTGTAACCTGTAGTCCACTCCCTCACCTCCTCACCTCCCTTGCCCTGGTTCCCTTTGTCCTTTCTATTTCTCCAATATGGGCAGCACTGGCAGAAGCTGCAAACCTTATGGAACATGGGAGGAAGAGACACTAGCAAATCTGCAAGGACACCGTGTGAGGACAGGACAGAGCAGGGACCAAGACAACCACCCCCACATCTTCCAGGGTGAAACGGCAGGGGTCTCTTTGGATGTCAGGGAGGGATTTCCTCCTCCAACCTGCTATGTGCCCATAAGTGCCCCCGAGCACTTCTTGCAGGTGTCACTGATATGTGAACCTCCGAAAGAGAAAGGCAGAATCATAGAATGACAGAATACCTTGAACTGGAAGAGAGCCATCAGGATCATTGAGTCCAACTCCCTGCTTCTCGCAGGACTAGATGAAACTAGGAGTTTCACAGAAATCATTGTCTGGATGCTCCTTGAATGCCGACAGGCTTGATGTTATGACCACTTCCCTGGGGAGGCTGTTCCAGGGACTAACCCTCCAAGTGGAGAACATTTTCCTAATACTCAACCTGAACTTTCCAGCACATCTTCATTCCACTTGGTTGTGTCCTGCTGCTGGTCACCGGGGACAGGAGATCAGCATTTCCACTGCCTCCCACGAGGAAGAGGTACCCTGCTGTGAGGTCCCCCTCAGCCTTCTCCAAGATGAAAAAGCCAACTGACCTCAGCCTCTCCTCATTAGACTTGGTCTTGAGACCTTTGTCCAGCTGGGTGACCCTCCTCTGGATACACTCCAACAGTTTGATGACTGTCCTCTACTGCAGTGCCCAAAACTGAATTTGCTCATTTTGAAACAGATGTGGTTGGTAATTCCCCAGGTCTGTAGTCTATATATAGATGTCTCTATAAGGCTTCTTTATCCTCAAGGGAGTCCACAGCTTCTCCTCGTTTAGTACCATCAGCAAAGTTACCTCATGTACATTTGACTTGTGCGTCCAGATCTTTTGCAGAAACATTAAAGAGCACCAGCCCTGACACTGAGCCCTGGGGTGCCCACTGGTGACTATCCACCAGCCTGATGTAAGTCCACCTACTGTAACACTTTCAGCCATACCCATCACCCTGTTGTTCTCCCAATATATTATGGACATGTCTAGCCATGTGCAGGACAGTTTTCCCAGAAGGTTACTGTGAGAGATACCATAAAAAGTTTTGCTAACTCCTAAAACCTCACAACTATGGGTTTAACTGGGACAACTAAATGGCTGACCCTTGTCATAAAAGAAAATAAAGTTGGTTAAGCAGGATTTCCTGCTCATGGACCTGTGCTGGCTATGACCAAAGGCTGCCTTGTCTCTCAAGTGTTTTTCAGTAACTCCCAGAATAACATTCTGCATAGTTTCACCAGGCACTGAAGTGAGACTAACAGACTTGTAATTACCAGGATCTTCTTTCTTAACCTTCTTGAAAATAGGGACAACATTTGACAGTTTTCAGTCAACTGTGTGCTATCTAGATTTTTAAGACCATTGCAAAATAATGGAGGGTGGTCCCATAATGAAGTTGCCCAGACCTTGGACCCTGGGATGAACACCATCACAGCCCATAGACCAATGATCTCCAGCTGGAGCAGGTGATCATATCTGTTTTGGGCAGGAGCAATGATAAATTGTCTGAAGATATTGGAAGTCCTACTCACAATATCCTCGCAACTGTTCACACAGGTTGTGTCATTGTTTGACAGGGTTGGGAACATTAGGAATTTCTCTTCAACATTGCTGTAAAAAGAATTTCCACTCCTGACTGACAGCTGTGGCCATTCTGCTTACGCTGCTGTTGCAGACTTGGGGCGATTTGTGTCACAGGAGCAGCTGAAGACCTCACACAGGTAATTACTGAGGCTGTAGATGGGAACAGAGGAGAGTCCAGGATGAGTAGGATGTGCCTCTGCTGGCTCTCCATCACCTCTAAAGGAAATCAAAGATTGTGCACAGGGTGGGTCTCTAAATATGCAAGCAATAAATTAAAAGGTAAATCTTAATTAAACTTCTTTAACAACAAATGAAGAGAACTGCTGCTCCCTTATTCCCAGTTCTGGCAATTTAACAAAAACTTGAAAGCCTCTATTTTCATTTGGGAAGAATTAGGGAGAGGCACAGTTTGTTCATTCTTAGTTCTCTTAAGTTTTTGAAATAACACAGTTTTCTTGCATTAATAATTGACACATATCAAGTTTAGAATGTGTCTTTATATCTCCCTTAAACTGTTTCTCCCTAATTGATGTGAAAGGTTGCTAATAATACCTCGAATGCTTATGACCAAAAATTATGAGGTCCATGCTAGTAACCGGCTATATATATGTAACTGTAGCTTCAGGACGTACTCTGTTTTGCTACACTTGGTTTTCTGTGTATTTTAGTTTTACTGGATGTGTATAATAAAAATGCCTCTGTGGCACGTCTTTCACTTGACTTACACAGAACAGGTTTTTCTCTGTTATTGGGACATCTGGGGAAAAATAGATAATTGTTATTACTTCATATACAATAGTCATTCTTAATACAATGCCATCCTTAATAGCCTGTGTGCCAAAAACCACGTAACACTGATTTTATTATTTTTTCTTCAAAGTTAAGTTTACTGTGAATTAAAGTACGGTGTGAGCCCTTCTTCACAGATATCTGAGCAGCTAGTCCTTTTCTGTTAGCCTGTTTTGATTATGAGACATATTTAAAGTGCATTATTTGGATTGCTTTTGTGATATTGAATTTGGCTATTTTGTAGCCAAAATAGTAGTCATAAAACTCTGAAAACATTCACTACTATTTTTGCATCATAAGAGCCAAAAACGGGCCTCACCTCCTTTCAGCTGATTCCAGCTGATTAATTAAAATTAATATTAATTTTTCTGAAAGTGTATCTACAGGAGGAAAACCTATAATGAACAAACAGCCTTCAAACACAGTAAAGATTAAGCAAATAACTGTATTTATCAAAAGGCAGAGACAATCACAATGTTTTGTTTAGTTCTCATATTGATTTTTTTTTCCACTTGAATTAACATATTTGATATTGTCTCATAATCCATAATATGGTTTATTTAATGCAAGTGCTCCCTAGGAGATAGAGTGTCAGGAAGAGACTGCAAATGTAATCTCATAGATTGGGGCTAAGAATGATCTTAATCTAATTTGGTCCTAAGTCTCTTCTCCTGTAGCTAAAGAAAAGGCACCATAATATTGCTTTATTTGATTGCAAGGCCTTTGGAATCTTCCTCTATGTTTGTACGCTGTCTAGTGCCATGGAGACTTCTCCTCAGTTAAGGTCTATGGGTGCTAGTGTAATATAAATAAATGAGAAAAAGGGGAGTGAAAGGACATAATAAGTTTCTATAGCCATTCTGTATGCAAAGATTATGCTCTCTTCTTCCAGTAGAAAAGTAATCCATGTGGAAATATAGAAGTTTCCTCAGAAAATTTTAGTGCAGAGGAGTAATCCTCCTTATGGCTGGTCTTACTTTAGGAGGGAACTAAAGCAGAATTAGGCTGAGAAGCTTGCTTTTAGCTGAAGAGACTCCAGGAACACATTTGTGGTGCGAGCTTGCCCTTTAGTCTAAAAAGCAGTAAACAACCATCATGAGAAATGGCAGAGTCAAGATGGGTTTAAAGGCTGGAATTTATTAGAACAAGGTTTCCTCATACCTAGTACTAAATTGTTCTCCTCTGAATGTTCATTTAATTTTCTTGTTGGACACAATGAGAATTGCTCTCAAAAAACCCACCTGTCTCACCCTCTTGTCCTGTTTGGCAGTCTCGTGCAGGTCCAAACCTCGTATCTTGTCCGGAGTAGCAGACACAGGGAAATGTTCTTCTGCAAGGGACAAAGCAAATGGGATCACAGTGTATTTGTTCAGTTACTTTGAAAAACTGAGTGGGTGAACCAGAGTTGTGTGAACAAGGTTCAAGGTCTCAAAAGAGAAAACTTGGAAATACACTTGTCAGCACCATATTCTTGCTCCTGGGTTTCATGTGTAGCTCTGGCCTGAGCCCAGCCTTAAGAGCCTCTTGGGCCAGAGACCTGAGCTGAGCACAGTGAGACAGCACAGCCAAGCAGCAAGGCTTTGGCTTCCAAGGTCCCCTTGAAACTATCCAGGGCACCTCTTCTAATAGAGGTCCCATGGGAAAAGAAACATTTGATTTCTCTTTGCTCTAAGCAGTCTCAAATAATCTTTGCAGGCATACCACACCACCAGCTTTATTGAAACATCCCTTGCATATCACAGTCTGCTACCTCCAGGAGGCCTGAAGGAGCTCTCCAAAATCCACAGTGGGCATGTGGCAGACTTTGCTTTAAAATTGTATTGTTTTCACCAACACACTTGCACTTCAATCCACATAGTAGGATCTCCTCCACTTTATTTCTTGTCATCTGTGGGTTGGACTTAGGACAGCTGGAAAGAAGTGCCGAAGCAGCTTCTGAGTTTGCAAATCACCTTTTGCCCAAACAAATAAACAGTTCAATCATATTTATCACAGGGCCTTGTACAGAGCAAGAAGGGGACGAATGATTTTCCTCACACAGGGCCCCTCCAAATGCAAAGGCAATGTCACAGCATAGTTCTGTGACACCTAGTTTACATTTTCATACCACTATGTAAACATTCTCCTCCTCCCCATGCCCCTGTTGGGTAGGGTAGGTAGTCGATGTTCGACTTCCTCTTCACAGACAGGAAAACTGGCACAGCCAGTATGAGGCTGCGAGGCCCAGTTCTCAGTGTTTTTGGGAGAGAAAAAACTGCAGTTGTAGAAATGTTTCTTGGCCGGGAGCTCTGCAGAACATTTAGTCCAACCTACTGCTCTAAGCAGGACAGTTTCCAGGCCAGGATCAGCTCACTCATGGCTCTGTAAAGACTAAGTAACCACTGAGATCAGGATAAATTCTTCAGAATGTTATAAGACATCAACCGTCTATTATTTTGGACTTCTGGGGATTTTTTCACCTAAATCACAGATGCTTGTTGACTTTTTGAAGTGGAAAGAATCAATCTTTATTTTGCTAGCACACATCAGAGAATTTATCAAATGTAGGTTAAATCCTATTTATTTTCTAAATGAACAAACATAGGAGCATGTAGAAGCACTTTTAGTAGCCTCCTATAACCCGAGTTCTTACCCTGAACTTCATGCCAGGTTTAGAGATGTGAACAGTGAGAATCACTGTAAACACAAATCTTCTCAGCCTAATGGAATATGACAGCTAATAATTTTCACCATTCACTTTTTTCTTCCAATACTACTTTGGTCAGTTATAAGCAATGTGTGTATTTTCAGACTAAAAGACCCACAGCAGATTCCACACTGACCATGAAATGTTTATTTTCTTGAGGAATGCCCTGAGCTTTTCATGTAAACGGGTCAATTAACATGTAGTTACTGTAAAGTAATCACGCCCTAGACCTGAAGTGAGCAGTGCTGGGCATGGTTATCAGGAAAAGGGTTATAAATAATCTAAGACACAGAATTACTGCCCATAAATATATTTTTTGCTGTCAGTGAGATATCTGAATTGCTTTTCAGTCCCCTGCAGCCCTGCTGAACACACCCCTTCACCCTTTCCCATCCCAAGAAACTTGAAGCCAACAGACTGTTTTACAAGTTGCCTATTGCTCCTTTGGGAAATCAGGAATAGTGATAGCAGTGGAGGAGCAGCCAGGGTCATATCAGAGGTGGCAGGGTCAAGAAGACTGCTCCCTCTCACTGGACAGCTGACCTTCTGAAACCCTAAAAGAGAAGGTATTTCCATTAACCACTAGGAAGATAAAGTAGATTGACTTTTTAGCAGCAGTGTATCTGTGACCACAGGAGTGAAGGAGGCCAGGAAGCTGGATGGATGGATGGATGCACGGATGGATGGATGGATGGATGGATGGACAGATGGATGGAGCACAGACACACAAGTCTTCAGATATATAGAATGTGTCAAGAGGATTTCTGCTGTTCTAGATGTTAATTTGCAGTGGAGAGTGCACGTTGCCTCAGTTACTCCTGTCTAGCTGTGTCTAACTACCTAACACTTCCTCTCCTACACACACTTTATTATCACCTCTGAGACAAAATCTCTCTATTCACCTGAGAGGCTTTTCTCTCACTGTTATCCCAGGTACCTTTGCAAAGCCAAACTTACTTAAGTGACAACATGGACAGATTTAGCTCCATTTAGAATCCAAGGCATTCTTCATAATTGCTATTTTTATGATAGACAACATGTTGCTCCACATGTGGCAGCACCTTTAGTTATTGGCAAATCCTTATTCAAACCTGCTTTATACTGATTTTACACTCTTTACACAATGAAGGTTCCTGTGCCTCCATCTGGGCTTAATTCTACTGTCACTGAATTTAGTATAGGAGATCTTGCTTCATATTGAAATTATTGTATGTCTCTATCATGATTGTAAAATAATACTTTTTTGCTTGCTTGGCTAATTCATTTTCAACTTCTAGAAAACAAAAGAGACAAAAGAAAATAATTTATGGAAGTAAATAAGGGTGACAAATGATAATTTCTGAGTCTGCAGTCTGCTTACCTGCAGCTCTATGTACAGTCTACCTGATCAAGGGATGTTTCTGCACTTAGAAAGAGATGGAACTTCCTTTCTTAAACGGGCATGAGAAAGTGTACAGGAAATAGCACCCAATTAAACTTTATGGCACTTACATAATGCTGAAGCCTACAGTAAGCTGACTAATAAATTACCAAGCCAAACAATACAAAGCACCATACAAATAAATGACGTCTCTTGCTGGATTCAGAAATGGTAGAATATTAACCATCTATAGCCCCAATATAAAGCTGAGCCAAAAAAAAACCCTCAAGTATCAAGAATGGGAACAAGGAAGTTCACAGTTTGCTGTCTGGCATGACATAGTCCAGTTTTTGAGAGATGCTACAAAACAAAAGGTTGCATGAGTTTGACTACTGTCTGTTCTTTTGAAAATTGAAATTTCTCCCACTGAAAACAGAGATTTAAAAAAGAGCTCACATTAAAAAAAGAGGAACAGACATTGCAAGGGGAAAGGTCTGTCGCACTCCAAGTGGCATGATTTTCCAAAGCTGTACATATAAGGACTGCGCATCTTACGGGCAGGAGCACGCAGGACTTTCACAAAGTTGAAATTTTCACTATGTAATTAACCATAACTGCAGCGATTCATGAAAATATTCACTCAACAGGTCCAGTTTCTTCCAGGTAGATATCTTTAATCTTTCTGCCAATTCTTATTGGCCTACTTTGTCCAATCCTTCTACTTTTTCACGATGTGAGAGAAAGAAGGAAAAGGGAAGAGAAAGAAGAGATCATCAAATGAGAAGGAAGGAAAAGTGTAAAACCAAATACCAAAACAAAAGATGACATTTTCATTAAAAAGTTTCCTGAAAAAAGTGAAACCACTCTGTCTTTCTACCCTACTTCCGAAATTAATTTCCATTCAAAACCTTTAGAAAGTACTTTGACACATTCATTATAGTTTTTTGTGCATGTGTTTGGAACAACTTTAGCTTCCATCTCTACCCACAGTGAAGAGTGGAATAAAAATAAAGTTAAAAATTAAATCCTATGGGTATGAACCATGAGATATCCTGACCACAGGAGATGGTGGGCCTTTGTCACTTAAACATTGGATTGAAAAATAGTATATCTTCAACACAGAATATGGAGCTGAAGAAAAAGGCAAGAACAGACTTTCAGCATTTATATAGTGTCAAAATTTAGTTCTCATTTTCTTTTTTTTCCAGACAAGAACAAAATTGAAGCACACAGCTGCTATAACCTACATTTTACACAGAGTTTATGACAAGGATCTTTGCATTTTTCTCCTCTCAGCCATTTCTACAGCAATGTTCTACAGAGAAGAAGTTCTTATCATGCTGAGGGAGAAGTGCTTGATGTGACACAAACAAGTAAATTATCTTAAAAGTACGTTTAACTGTCTCTGAAAATAAGGCACTGTATATCCCTGAAATTTATGGAATGCAAATTGATTGTTGGGGTTTGGACTGCTTTAAAAAGTTGAGTGGTATTCAAATCCGTTTTCAGTCTGAGGGATTTTTCCTTGCTTTTTAGCTGAAATTTTTGGTTCACTAATTACTGATTTTGCCTCTAACTTTAATAATTATTCAACTAATAAATCATAAAAAATGTCATGTGTATACCCTTCACTATTGTGAAATGTTCTGATGTGGCTCAGTATCATCTACGGGAAATATTAAGATATTTATAATAAAAATTTACAGAGATCCAGAAAGTAACCTGAACACTGACCTATGTTCCTTGTGCTGTTTAATCACTTCCAAGATTTCTGAGGTGGCCTTGTCCCAGGCCACTCTGTCTCCAAGGAGATCCAAGGTAAAATCCAAGGAGATAGACAAGATGGACACCACTAGAGAAATGCGTTTTGGACATGGTGCCATCGTACAGAGAGAGTAAAGGCCAGAAAATTATTCTTGGTAGTGGCTTCAGCACTTTTGCTGAAGGGGGACCTGAGAGGAGAAAGGGCCCTACAGGTAAGACCTTCTGCAGACCTTTCTGCAGTTTGCTGTATGATCATCCATCTCTTCTCTCAGGGCTGTGTAATTTCTTTTATGCCTAAAACAAATGCCATTCCTTCTGATTCTCTTCTTAGTCATCCTTAAATTTTGGAAGGCTGGCTCTGCTCTGTGATGATGAGTGCTGCAACAGGTCACATTCAAGGTACACTCCTGGCCATGAGTGCATGTATCACTCTTTTAATCCTCAATGTTCTTCCCAATCAAACACCACGGAAAAGGCATATAGACTGTTTTAGATACTGCATTCCATTCAAGAACTTCATTACTAGCATTGTCCTTGCACTGTGGTATTCAAATGACTCTCCAAAACTACCCAAAATCTTCAGTCTTACATGAGATGAGCACTAAAGTTTTAATTTGGTTGGCTGATTTGTTGTACTTCTTGGTTTTTTCCAGTTTACACCTAAGGCACTAAGATAATTATCTGGAGAGCAGAAAGACTTGTAAAAGACACTGGGCATCTGGAGATGTGAAACACTGTCTTGAATGACTGACTACAGCAGAACACCCCCAAAGTCATGGAGTATGTCCTGATAGAGAAAAACAGCTTTCAATTTAATTTTAATGGATAATGTTACAAGAAAAAATAAAACAAGTAATTTCCTTGTGTGACAGCAGGATTTTTATGCTCTTAAAACATCTGCGCAAATAAACATGTAACATTCTGGTGATCTCTTCACTCTTTCCATCAATACAAAGGATGCTGTCTGTTTGTCAGAACCACAAAAGTGCTGTGTGGAATTTTTAACATACTCGGCATTGACTCATGTCTTTACCCCTGGATGTCAAAGGGTATGTCAGGGCTTTTGCTGACTGCAGTGGAACAGCTAGGGCAGAATTTTCTGTACTTTAGAAAATCTCACCTGTTTCCCTCTCTCAGTATCTCTGAGGGACTGACAAGTTTTGGTATGCAAGTTGAAAAATACATTTTCTCAAGTATAAAATTATTTTCAACAGGAAGCAAGAGGCAGATGTAACCTGAAAATATTTACATACAATCTGAGGAAAAAATTTGGTCTCCTGACTTGTGGTTTTACTAGAAAAAAGTATTAAATTGACATTGTCATTTCATGCAGCACTACACTATCCACTAGTACACATAGTGCTTTTCCATAGTAGTACAGCTGTTTTTCTGATTGAAGTGAATGTGAAACTGATTTTAAAAAGTCCAAGTTTCAGTTAAAAAGTAAGACAAAAATTCCAAGTCTTTCTTAATTTCAGATTAACCTGTGTAAAACCAGTAAGTTTCATGTGCTGATTGCCAAGACACTGTGAATTAGTTTATAAATCTTAAAAACACTGCTCTCTTTGAAGCATTCCAAGAAGTGCTTATTCATTGTAAACAAATAATAACTGCAAATCTGAGACTGTTTCAACTGCATTTCAGTTGTATATCAAACATGAGAGAAGGCAAGACTAATTTTTAACATGAATGATACGAAAACTTAATGATTTTTTTTACCGTGTGATACCTTGAATTCTCTGAAAGCGCAGCATTTCAGTTCATATTAATTGCATATGCCAATATCCATGTAAATTGGGAAGTTTACGGAATAAGCAAAATTTCACAAAGATAAAAGATTAGCTTTACTAATCTTTACTGTCTTTACGATTTGGTACTTGAAGTTTACACAGTGGCAACGGGAGGCAGCAGGCAATGAAAAACAGAAAACCTTAATACTAAAAAAAAGACAGTGAGACATTAATGGTCCTGGATCTCCACCTAAGCCAACCATCTACATATGCAGAGTGAGTCACCAGAACTGTCCAGACTCCTCAAAGTCTCTTGGGCATGGTAGTCAGCTGTGTTCGCTATTTCATTGACTCAAACACATCAGTTCACTGCTTTACATGCTTTCCTATTTTGTCAAGTTTCCCTTTTCCGATATCCTTTTTTCCCTGATGGTCAGTTTGGGAATTACTATTGTGTGGTGTTCACACACTGAGATAACACTTAGTCATCTCTGTGGTGGCATTCTTATAACTATGTGGGCCTAGTTTCTGGGAATACAGTCACCTCGCTCAGTTGTTCAGATAACTGTGGAAAGCACACTAACTTGTTAAAGTTTGCGTTTACTTGATTTTTTTTTTTTATTAGTTTATTTTTTTGACTTAATCTCCATTTTTGCAAGGTAATGTGTTTGCTCCTACTTGTGCAACACAGACAAGTTCTGATGTCAGTGAAATTGTGCCCTGGATTGGGAAGTATTTGCATGTAAATCAGTTAAGTGTGGAAAACTAGGAATTTACTTATTTCTATTGTTTAGGATGCAATATGCACTTAACTCCAACAATAACAATAATAAAAACCACTAATTTGAGCTAATCACATATCGGAGGATGGAGGACTGGAGGATACCTGGTTATCTCCACAACTGCCTGAACAGTCACACACCAGACAGAGCCACATGCCAGGAACCATGTCCACCACTGCTATAGACATTTAAGACCCAAAAGCTAAAAGACATAGGTAAAGAGTTGGAGAGACTGAGAATTTTGTTTCTTTCTTAAGTTCCAGTTACAGAAAGGAATTCTTTACATTGAAATGCTCTGGTTGGCACAAGCAAATAAAAGTTGGCTTTGAAGAATGAGACAGCAACACATCACCATCCCAGCAATTCAATGAATAGCCCCACTGGTGAGCTCTGTCACACACACATAGAGTTAGGCTTCTGCTGGGATCAGAGCTGTCTTGAACATCCAGACAGATTCAGAGGCCCAAGGGCAATATCTGTAAGAATAATCCTCATAAGGGAAAGGGTTATTTGGAAGGAGAAAAATAAAATTGTGGTTTATCATCAGGAGGTAGAGAAGTCAGCCAAAAAATAAACCGAAAGAAAATTGTTTTCTATGTTCAAGGGAACTAACTAATTAAAGCAGAACAGCTGGCTGATCTGAGACTACACAGTGGAGTTTAACAACCTCTTAACATCCCAGAAGGGGAGCGTGTGGTCTGATTTACTGAGGTGTTGAAGGCACTTCGGAGTAGGAAACTGATGCTCAGTATATTTGAAAACGGGATCAGTGATCTCAACCAGGATTGAGTCCTGTAGCTTTTTCTGATAGTGACATTTATTTGCATTATTCCCTCTTACTCGCTTCTGGGCTTGGCATTTCCAGCTTAAAATTCGTAATAGAAGTGGATATTTTGGCATTTCTTCAAACAAACCAGACATTTACAGATGTGTATGAAGCATTCTGTGACATATGAAGCCAACATCTGTAAACATAACTGCAATTGGACATGGTGGGAATTCAATCTGCTTACTCAGAGGTCAGACATGACCCAGAGAAAAGCTGGGACTCGCCCAGAATCGTGGTGAAGAGTCAGTGTCAGTGTTCCCAGCACCTGAGTCATATACTTAGCTGAGTCATCCTCACCTCTGTCAGTGCACGGCCTCATCCACAACGCATCATGCCCTCTTCCTTTCACTCACTCTTGGTTTTCTTCTAACTTAGTGATTCTAATATTTATCTTGGTCTCAGATTTATGTGTGCACATCTCTCAGCCAAGCTGGTTGTCTCCCTCTTTCTTCTCCTTTCCCACCATTCTGTACCATGCAAGGTTTTGTTAGTGACTCAGACCTTCGCCCCAGTTTCTATAAGAAGCACAGACTTGGAACACATCTCCTTTCTTATCCATTACCAACCCTTCACTCACTCTGCCTAGGAGGTTGAGGACAGCAGGGCAACTCTAGACCCCTGTACATGGAGGAAGACTGCCATTCTTTCCAGTGATCAAAACAAATAAAAACTTTTTTGAATCGTAAGCATTACATTGTTTTGTGTGGTCAGGACAATAATCACTGTGTTTTCAGACAGTGGTTTTCTTCATTAGTAAATTAACACAAGGTACAGGTAGCTTGATCATTGTTGTTTCACCTGGCCCCTGTCTCCACTCAAAATTCTGTTACTGTCAACTTTCACAGGGTTTACCTATAAATAGAAAAATGTGTCTCTGCAGCTGGAGTCAGTCTTGTGATGCCACATGTGAGAAAGAAAAGAATAATGGTAGAAAAATTCTATCCTTTAAAAATAATCTTGTGATCTATAAGCCATCTCATGACTTGGGAGATGTGTTGCCATAGCTGTGCTATGGTTGACAGAATGCCAGTGCCAACTCAGCTGCGTTTGTTAGGGTCCAGATCATATTCAGTGGTCCATTGGCATCCACATACTCTGTATTTTAGCATCAAATACAGCAAGGAAGGTAACAGTGATACCAAGGAGTTCATTGACACCTGACATCCTCTCTCTTTTTTTTTTTTTTTTTCCATTACTTGAAATTTTTTGAGTGCCATTGCTCTGGTTTGGGGTAGCATCTGTTCAAAGTCGCCATGACGAACTTATTTTTTTTGCAACACACTACAATTGCCTGTTTGGAAAAATTATAATAAGCATGTTTCAAAAACAGTCTTCTGCTCTGTTTGTTCCAATAATTACAAGGGATAATTTAGCAGAGGCCGAAAGTACTTAACACTGTCAGATTTAAAATTTATGCAACAAGCACTGCATTCACCTGCAGTAACTGTTACTCATCACTGGTAACATATGGTCACAATATTAAAAAACCTGTCAAACTGTAATGTAACTAGAATGCCTGGTCCTGCATGAGAAAAATCTCAAGTTTTTACCTGTTTTTGGCTGACTAACAAACCAAGGATATTTGTATCTCTGTGTGAACATGCCCTAAACAAATGGACATGCCTCTTAATGGGCAAAGAGCAAACACAGCTTTACAGAAGGAGAAATAAAAACAAGCAACCTCTCAAGTTGCTCAGATAATCTTTGGGAAAATTACAAGAAAGAATATTTAATATATTGAAGTTCATGCAAATTAGTCTTTGCCACCACTACCTGCTGAATCAGGATTATCCCTACAAATGAAGCAAGCACAAGAATCATCAAAGCTTCCTCATCTCTGTCTGTGGTACCATTAACCTGTGGCAATTTTGATTTATAATTAAAAGTCCTAATGTTCTCACATGAACAGTATTTTACTGGATGGAGCAATTTAGATTCTTGGAGGTCATAAAAGCTTTGTCCAGTTAAGCAAAATAAATAAATAGGTGGGGTAACTTTTAAGTACCCTGACCAGCAGGGCTGTGAGGTGCCCAGCTGCTGCAGGGTGCAGGCAAAGCTGCAGGAGTTGGAAACATGATCCCTGCATATTGGGCCTAGCTCTGTCAGGACTGGCACCAGGAATCACTGAGCACAGGATTCCATCCAGTGCCACCCCTGCTCTCAGCCTGAGACATTTGGCACAGGCTGCACTTTCAGCCACTCAGGGGCTGTGGCCCCAAATCCTCAGGTGAAGGCTTGTGCTGATATTTTTCTTTCAAATGACTTCATGGGGTGTGCTATTATGTTGGTAGACAGTCAGAAATAGCCTTTGCTTCATGTGATAGCAGGGTCTTCACAGCTCCTGGGGAACTGGGAAGCCTGATCCTGTTGCCTTCCCAGCCTGTGGAGATTTAAGACCTTCTCTCTCACCTCTACGTGATGGGGCAGTCACTCCTATCACCTCTGCTGAATTCGGTAGCCATGGTATGTTACAGAAGCCAGCTTGGGACACACCAAAACTCATTTTCTCACCTCCTGCTGCATGTTGAAACCACCAGCCTAAAGGCTCATGGATTTTGCCCCTCACTCTTCACAAGGGCACAGGTTGGACAACTACCTTCACAATGTTTTTTGAAACTCCCTTAGGCTTAGGCACCTGCCTGTCCAGTGTAGGAGAGCCACGCAGAGGGTCCAGAACAGCACTGGAGACACTTTGGAAAGGGACAGGTTGTAAAAGGAAGCACTGTGTGGACTCGGGTCCTGGTACTGTTGGGTGTCCACTGAACAGAGGGGGACTGGGTGGTATTTCATGAGATGATTCAGGTCCACCAAAGTCCTGTTTTGGATTTGTAAATACTGATCCAATACTGAATTCTCAGATTTTCTGGCAGTAAAAAACATGGTTAGACCATAGCTTCAGTCCCTCTAAAGATAATATATATGCCCAAATGGTTTGGCAGTATAAACAACTTTGATAAATCCAGGCCCTCCTAAACTGACTTTGTTAGCCTATACCGTCAAATAGTTTCATAAAGATATGTAAAAGCAATCACATTGAATTAAAACATCCCATTCATCTATAACACAGAACTTTCATATCTCCTACCTCACTGATCTCTCCCCTTGTATTACAAAACAATAAAAGGAATTGTATTAATACCTTCCTCAGCAGTGAAGTAACAGTATTTGCCAGCTCTATGTGCAGCTTTTGTCAGACCGCAGCTTTTTCTTTCCAACAAGCCTAGTGCTCTCTCTTCTACCTGCCAAGGGGCAAAATACAATCACACAGTAAAACGGTAGAACATTTTCTAACTCTTTTCATCTTCAGAAGGAACATCAGATTAGAGGAACGATGAAAGGTGTGAAGTTGCAGAAAGTCAACAGTTAGATCTTTTTTTATTTCATTCAGTTGTTAACTTGAGCAAACCTTGTAACCTTTACACTTGCAATGCATTTATATTTTATCATGAATTTCACTGTAGAGTATGGCATATTGCAGATGAGAGGTTCAGATAGACTGAGACCGTGAAAATATATAAGATATGGGATGTAAAACTTTTAATGTAAGGCTTAATTTGTAAGGGAGAGAACAAAATTATCAATAACTACAAATTACCTGCATGAAGAAATAAAAATCATTAGAAAAAAATCTGTTTTCTACATAACAAAAGACAAGAAGGATGCCTAAAGATGTGTGTCAGACAGGTCTGGGCATGGTTTCAGTGCTGATTAGGGAAAGACTTGTACAGCTTCTCCTCCACTTTGCGATGACAGATTATACCGTGCAGTTGTACTAAGGGGGATTTAGTCCTATTAGCCTTCTTCCCTCTGCCTCATAAATCATTTACTGCTAGCAACAAATTTACTTAGCACATATTTCAGTGATTTAGTAAAGGTAATGAGCAATGAAATGGTTTGATTTGCAGCCAATCTACACTACTGATATCTTTAAAGTGTTTCCAGCCTGGCCACTGTTGGAAGTGCACTTTGTACAGCAGTTATCAGAACAAAGCTGAACTTCCTCAGCCTGCTCAGGTCCTATTGCTCATGAGTTTCCTTCAGAAAAGTCTTCAATCTTTGCTTTGAAGCTTGCAAATCTACATATAAGTGGATCTGAATAAGTAGTTACATTGGCCCTGGCAAGCTTCTTTACCCATTTTTGCTTTTTGAACATTAAATCAAATGGCAAATAACTTTACGGTTTATCTTTTCAGATGTCACTCATCTTACACATTTATTTACATCATAGGCAAAATACATCCATTCTGGTCAGATAATACCTAGCAGTCTTATGAACCTCCCACCTTCCTCCAGTAAAGCAGCCTGTGCAGTTTTGTCCTGTGAGTTTTCTCACACAGAAGTCCTAATTCCTGCCTGAGACAGTGAAATTAGCTAATTAGAGGGAATCTTTACCTGAAGTCTTTAAGTGACAGACCAAACTCTAGACAATGAGTTAATACAAAGCGAGTTCTCACTGAGAGCAAGAGGAAGAGGGTGGTGAAAAAGAACAACCAGCATGACCTTACCAAGGACAAATAATGCCTGGCTAACCTGAGAGCCTTCACACAGGAGACTCTGTGAGCAAGGGGAGAGCAGCAGGCATCAGTTAGCTGAAGTCTTTCAGTAATGTCCTTACAGCCAAAATGGGGACATATGAACCAGACAAGTCGACCCCCCAGGTGGGTAGAAAATTATCTGAACAGTGAGACTCAAAGTGTAGTGATCAGCAATTTGATGTCCAGGTGGTGACTCACCACTTGTGACTGGTCTTGCGTAGGGGCTGATAGGAGCACAACACTTCTGAGATTTTAAGAACCACGTGGGCCTAAGCACAGAACACAATCTAGCCAAGGATGGAGAGGACACCAAAAAGCACATCATGGTCAACACAATGGAGGGCAGGACTGCCTTTCAGAGGGGTCTTGACAGGCTGGAAAAATGGACCAACCAAAAGCTCATTATGTTCACCAAAACAAACGCCAAGTCCTATCCTTGGCACAGACCAGCCCCATGCAGCTGTGCACTCTGGAGGTTACCTGTCTGGAAAGGAGCTTTGAAGAAAAGACTCTGGGCAACCCTGATGGACAGCAAGTTTAGGATGGGACAGCAGAGTGCCACTGGAGGATGGAAGAGCTGCATACAGAGTTGTGTGAACAAAGACCATCAGGCAGATCAAGGGAAGTAATTATTTGCCTTCCTGTAACACTCTTCAGGCTACACTTGGAATACCCTGTCCAGCTTTGATTTTCCCAGTAGATACTGATAGATAGGACAAAACAGAGGAAGTTCAGCAAAGGGCTGCTAAGATGCTCAGAAGCTGAAACCCTTTGAGAGACTAGAGGTGGGATAACCTGGTCTAACTTCAATGAAATCGGAAAGGATATTGCACCAGACAACCTCCAGAGGTCCCTTCCAACCTAAATTATTTTATGACTCTGAGACTGCGAGTCAAAAGAAGCTCAAGGTTTTGTCTTACTACAAGTGATGTAAAAATGAAATGTAGCAAAAAAAAAAAAAAAAAACAAAAGCACCAAACCCTCACCAACCAAAAAACCAAAAAATAATCGGGTTTTCTAAAGAGGAGTTCTTTGTGAAACACATAACAATTTGCATTCTTGTATGACATCTGAGAAAAATTGATGCCTAACATTTTCATTCAGAACAGTCAATGTACTGAATGTTATTCTCAGAGAGCAGTCACCCTGATTGAGCCTGTGATGAAAACCGCTGTGATGAAAGATGCTCCTCAGCAGATTTTCTGGGGAGTGTCCCAATCCATGCACATTCACAGCCCGGATGCCTGTCCAGTGTTGGTATCATTACTATATTTTTCCAAAAGTCAATCAGTATTTACTGTATTCTGCCATTTTCCAGTGCAACATTCAGAAAAATTCTTATGTCTTCATCCACAATGCAATAAATTGTCCATATTGTCACATGGGGTACACAAGCGGTAACATAAATAAAGCAGGCAGTGAAACCAGACTCACTGAATATTATTGACCAATCAGTCTTATTGTAACAGCATTGCAACTGCTAGAAGTTTTGTTCATTGTCTCTCCTACTTCACCACTTTGACTGAACGTTCTAGTAATAGATAAAACATGGGTCTGAAATGTCATGGGGTTATCTGGGGCTCTTCAGCTCCATATATTCATCTGCCCGGGAGATGTCCTAATCAAAGGCTATCAATTTCTTCTGGCACACAAGTGAAAGACACCTTCTGGTGATGTTGTACAAACCCGGAAAAAAATTATATCCCAGGGGTAACTGTAAAAAAATATATGTGTATGTGTGTGAGAGCAAGAGGGACTGTTTTGCTAAACAGAGCTCAGTTAAGAGCAGAAATCCTGAATTTCAGACACAGTGAGGTCTTAGAGTGACAGTCTCAGAAATCTTTGTCAGGTGCCCTGTTCTGCTGCTGGCCCAATATCTCCCAGATAAACCCATTCAAGGCCTCAAAGTGGAGAAATATTTCACTTTGAGATGCTTATTGAGCTTGAACATTAATTAAGTTCCAATTACTTAGTGCTGTGGACACAACTGCAGTGTTAGAAATTAACAGAGCTGCAATTCTAAGCAACTAAAACATATTAAGGTCAAAACTCAGGTAATTGAAGAGTTTAAAAAAAACAACCTAATTTAGATGACAATTAAATATAGAATTTCCAGACCATGATGCCATAAGTTGGCATCTAATTCAGTCTTAGTCCTACTTTAGGAATTTATGTCTTTTTTGGCATTGTATAATTTAATGTCCAAGTTAATTTTGTCATGGAAAGTGAATGGAAAAAGTGCTTTAAAAGTGCCATTTAAATTTCTTGGAAAAAGGATTTAACATTCACATAAGATGTACTTTAAATAATTTCTTTGGGGATTTAAAGAAGGATATACATACAGAGGGTCAGGGGGGAAGCTTAGCAGCATGCATAAGCAGAAAACCAGGAGCCTTGCTCAATCACATGCCTTCAAGAGAGCAACATGTTGGCTTTGCTTCCAGATGTGAAGCTGAATCCATAACCTTATTAGGATGTAACCACATTTCAAGTTCCATTTGCAACCATCACGGATTAAGCTGATTACCTAAAAGATTGCAGCAACTATGAGCTTAAGCAGACATTTATGTGTCTATTAACATCATTATAATTAGCTCTTTGTTCACAGATTACAAAATAATTCTAAACTAAGTTATGAAAATCATTTACATAGCTAATATCCTTGCCTAGTGCTGTGGGACATTCCTGAACTGTGAGTGGGTGTAAGAAAGAGCTTATATAATTTATTTTTTATTCTTTTCGTACATACACATTTCCTATATGGTTTATACTCATGTATAGAAACATAGGTGTGATTAATATCTATACTCTAGACATTGTAATGTTGGTAATGTGGTACATCTTTTAGAATTTATGTAGATCATAGCCTACAACATCCCATAGTCATGTACTGCAATAAGCAAGGCTTAAACCACCACAAATTTTGAATGAGTACTTGCAGAAAAAATTGTCTTTATTTTAAAAGTCTGCATAATATTTAGGCAGCTCCTGACCACAATTAGCTCTCATTCTGGCACATGTTTAAATGTCCCATTCACCCAAAAGGAAGAGATGACTCTACTAAACTATGCCTTAATGGCCACAAACCCATGACAAAATTTTGCCCTCCACGTATGCAGGCAGAAGTTTGCAGTTGGCGTTGCTGATAACAGCTCTCAGCAAGCCCTGCACCCTTGAGGGGGGATGTTGTGGGGGCCACAAGACAGCTCATACCCAGAGTAACCCAGCCGTGTTTGCCTCAGCAGATCTGGTGGGATCATCTTCTGTCACTGCCAAGAGCTCTGATTCCTCAGCAGCTTCTATGCCAGACCTACCATTTGTCTTGTGATGTAACCCTGGCTTGAACAGCACAGTGAAACTGCCCACCAGTTCCTCGTGACTCAGAAGCCGTGACCCCTCCGAGCCAGGGTGCATGACCAGCATGGCAGCACGGATACCACCCAGAGAGCTGCTGACCTGTGCCACCTCCTGCCTCCAAGCTGTGTCACCCTCAAACACCACTAGTCCTTCAAAACAGTCCTCCCTCCCTAAAAGTATTAAGCAGTTATAAGACAAAAGCACAAGGGAATGATTTTCATTATACAGTCATATCTTTGATTTAAAATTTTCTTTCCCACCCTGAATTAGAGCCACCAGAAATGAAGTCAAACCAAATATCACCTGGAAAAGAAGGATTAAGTGAACTCTTACTGAGCTGATACTACTGCATGAGTTGGGGCTTTTTTACATAGATTAAAATTTCCAAGTATATTAACAGCGACTTTATCACATGATGTTCAGAAAAAAAATTATTTAAAGACCAGAGAGTGGAAGCTGAAATAGCATATATAAATTCAGAATGTTTAATTTTAATCCAGGCACTCTACATATTAATATTATATTCTTTGTATTCCTGAGGATTCTCTCCCTCCTTTTCCAGGAAAGTCCAACAATCCTCTTTTTTATATGCTTGAGCATGAGGCAGTGAGAGGATCAACTGCATCTCTTTCCAGGATGAACCACAGTCTTTGTGATACTCACCTACCTTTTCTTCAAGATCAGGCAGACTTCTCCCCTACAGATATTTTTCAAGGAGCATCTTGGCCTATCTTGCTTTGAGACCTGGCCTGGGTTAGGACAGTCATTATACTCCTAATTTATTTGCATTTATGACAGAGTTCTTACTGCTTGTCTGCAACAGCTGTAAACAAGAAGAGATTTCACTCAGAACTGAGATTCTGGGTTCCATGCTAATATCCTAAATCTCTTACCTGGACCTTAGCATTTTCATTTTATGGGTGCTGCTTCTTGGTAACATGTATCCTTGAGGGTGGGGTATATGGTTTTTATGAAATGCACTATAAAATACCAGTGAGAACTGTCTTAGCATATTTTTATGAATGCAAATATTCTGCAAAATGACATACAACATTTTCAGCAATGTCAGCGGCTGACAAAAATGACTAACTGGTGTCAGTCACAACTAAATACAGAAATTAGTCTAAATCCAGTCTAGTGATGGAATTCCCTAGAGCCTGACCTTCGCTAGACACCAGATCTTTCCAAAAGCATAACTTAGATAACAGTATATTATCATTCATACAGTCCTTTTCAATGGCTTACTCTTACCAGAAAGTGACTTGCAGCTCACATGGGCAGCAGCAGCTCCCAAATATATTTCCACTGGCCAGATGCCATCCAGATACATTTCTTTGTCTTGCACCAGTTAGCTCGCAATGGCCAGTGGCTCATATTAGCTCTTTACAGACTAAAATTGTATCTTCTTGTTCCTTTGGATGGACAAAATCAAATACTTTTTGGGGTTTATACAAGACCTACGAAATATATATTGAGATAAAACTGCTAAGTACCCACCTTACACTTCCCTGGTATTTACTATATGTATTAAAATATGTTGCAGATGTGATGCAGATCCATTTCAAAGTAACATTGAATTAAAAAATATGTAGTCTAATCATTGCAACTAATTACATAAATGCATACAGAGAAGGCTACAAATTACAGAGGAAAACCTTAATGCTCAAAGTAGCCCACAAGAGTATGTGGCTGGAAAGAACTTCTGAGGTTTGATTCCCTTAATGTCTTTGAACCAGAGGATAAAAAGGAAATTATTCTGAAGTTCTGCTTCTTTAAAATGCTCTGTGGAGCAGCTGATGAGGCTGCCAGCCGTAGCTGTGCTCACACTGAATCTTGTATTCCCTTTCACATATCTTTCTTTGGTATAGTGACAAAGGCCAACAGCTTCGATGGGATTCAGAGAAAGAGCGGTGATTTGCACCCAAGATCTGATCATCAACATCCGTTAAGGAGATTCATTATAGAAAATATAGTTCCAAAAGCTGTTGCCCACCACACCTATAGAAGTGTGCGGCCACTTTTCATTAGAAAGGCAAGGATGAAAATTTTGCGGTGGCAGGGAGCCTTGCAGCTCTGAAACATTTGCTAACAGATGCATGCAAAGACCATAAATTACTCAGATCTCTGTGCAGATTGAATATTGATACCCTGTGCCCCTGGTTTGAAGACAAATATGTCCATTAGCAAAGAGCACGAAGATGGAGTTGCATGGGGTCTGCCAAGGTCTCATTTACCCTTCTGTAGTTTCAGTCAGAGGCCAACAACTGTTGCCAGCAGAAAAGAACAAGAAAGGAAGTATACAGGCTTTCTGTTGTGAGGTTTGGGGTTTTTTTGAGGGGATCAAGGGGAATTAAGTTGCAGGAATTAAAGAAATGTAGTATCTGACTAGGTTTAGGCACCTAATTTAGACTCCCAGGCTAGGAGGAAGTCTCACCATGTTCCTGGATCCCCCGTTGAATCAAGTCTCCTCTGCTCATGAAATACCTGAGGACGGCTACATCCCCACTATGAGACGTTCAGCTGGAGCTTCACTACAATGCCATGGAACCTCCTGTTTACATGATGACACCTGGACCCCGGCCTCTGGCATGAGACCCCTGAGAGCCGTCATGCACATCTAGCACTATGGGGCTTCACCAGATCTTGGCTCTTACAGCTGAATCCACCTGAGACACCATACTTCTCAGGTTATCGATCAAAAATTATCAGAAACAGAAAAAATTACATATGCTGCCTGACTAAATGTTTATGACACCATGAAGAGTGTTCTAACTGTTGGAACATATTAGCAGAAAGCTTTCTTCGTTACAGGAGGCTTCTGAGCAGATGTCATTAATGGTGAGCAGGTTTAAGGGACCAATTTCCTGTGGTTAACAGCTTCTTGTCTATTAAAAACAATAGCAGTGCTAAAAAAAGTAATGAAGTAAACATCTTCTCATCACACTGTCATTATATTTGAGTAGTATCACCCCCATGTGGAAAAAGTTGATGACAAAAGTATTCATATTTTGGCCAAATAGCTGAGTGGAAATTACGGATTGTGTTTGTGCTACCTGGATGGTGTCCACTCTTTCTTTAAAGTAAAAAAAGGATTCAAAATTTATAATTTGTAGTGATCAGGTTAAAATCGCAAGCCAAGATGCTGTAATACTTCATGATTGCTATGATACAAGTAATTACTGAGCTTCTGCTGATTAATTTGTCTTAGAAATCACTAGAAAATTTGATGACATATGCTTTTACATTTTATTTAATTTTTTGCTGAAGTTTAATATTTTGCCAAAGCCCACATTTTGTTGGTGGGTCACTACAGTTTTCAACTCAAAGCTCATTTTCATTGAAAAAGAAATTAAGAAAACAGTCTTTTTCAATTTAAAAAGGAGTGTTTCAACAGAATTCCTTTCCAAAATGCTTGCATGGTTTCTCTTCTATTCTAAACCAGAATAAAAACAAATTTTGAAACATCAACGTTTTATGTACTGGAACTGCTACCCACTGGCCAGCTCCACTTTTTTATTGAATCCTTGTGTTCCACGTAATGAGAAAGCACTTCGTACTGTTTGTTCCCAAGTCAGACATGACAGAAAATCTGACTACTCTTGCAATTATATATATATTTTTATAGGCATTTTTTTGTGGAGTTCAGAGATGGGAGAAATTCAACCAAAGTACAGTTTGGGAATTTTCAAAAAATCCAACAATTATAAAACCACCCCACCCCCCAAAAAAAACCAACAACCACAATATAAACAAAAAAAACTTAAAAAGAAAATAATTCATCAAAGAGACTGTCAATTACTATTTGCCTCATTTACTACTCTTTCTATTTGTGCATTAAGATTTTAGCATGGTGAAAATATGGTTATAAAATCTACTTTAAAATTTTGTATAGGTGATACAATTAAACATACATAAATTCATAATAAATGGGGTCTTTAAAATGTTTTAGTTCCTCTAGGATGTCTAAAAAGTCCCACTTAAACTCAAAATTTGAACTTGACTTTTTATAGTATGTGCATAAAACTGCATATACCTATTACCAAACTGCATCTCACCACTTGGGGTTTTGTTTTACAGATCTCTAGTTTGGGGACAGTTTAATAAACAAGGATTGGGAAATCCTAATTACGTCTGTATGTCATTTATGAAGTCAGTAGATCTACTTGTATAATGTTCGACCTAATCATGTGAATTTCATTCTGCCCAAAGTATTGCGCTCATTTATATAACCACCCCATTCATTTCCTGTTTCTGTATTCAGTGTAAAAATAATGAAGCTCTTGAGACTGCTCAGCTTGGACTCTTTCTTGTGATTGCCAATGAATGGATTTGGTTATGCAGATTTTTCTCATGCATATTTGCAGACAATTATAGCTCAGTGCTATACTTGTTTTATAATTTCTTGTAGTAAGTGACACATTTAGTTATCTGTAACATCATTTTTATCACCCTATTTGAGTAAGAAAAATAGCAGTAAGAAAATTTTAAATTCCTTTTGTTTTTAACTTTATTTAGGAATTATGACAACCATGGCTTTTGTAGAATCAAGGATTATAAACAATGGGGACTTTAGACCAACAGGAATTAAACAGAAATAAAATGTGCCTTGTGAGTATTAGGTACTAGGATCAGATAAAAATATATTTGCAGTAGCATAATTAATAACAGTGTTATAAAGTAAAACTATGTAAATGACATTTAACTGAAAATATCTGGTTTAAGAAAGTCTAAAATTCAGTAGCATGTATTCAATTTAAAATATAAGCTGTAAGCTCTCCGAAGTGAAATTACGTTATTCTAATGCATTGTTTAGTTTATGAGAAAATATATAGCTTTAGCTAACTGTTCAAAAAGTTGAATTCAATGAGATGTTCATTTTCATTTTATATTCCATTTGTTTCGTTGTCTGTTTAACATGTTTACAGGTGAAAAAACAAAGCATGTATTCTAGTGAACCATGGTGAAAACTGAAATGGCCGGTGTTTTTTCAGGATGCAGAATTTCTGTAAATGGAATAATGTAGCCCCACTGAAATGCCAAATTATTTTTTTCCATGTTTGGTTGGACAATTCTTTCTCACGTTTCCAAAATAAATTAGCATACCTTATGAAATCACATTTCCATAACATTTTGTCATCCAGGAAACAAAAGGGCTGGGCTTATTTGAATAAATACAGGTTTCTCATTTCCCTAATTGCTAACTAATATTGTCCTCCCTCCATTATTAAAAAATCGTTTCTGAAATCATAATTAAATGACTAACAAATACAACATCTTGTACTTAGCAAAGGAAATAACAAGATTATTTCCTACATTTTAGGCACTAGTGCTCTATAAACACCATAGGAGCTCATGCTTCCTCATGCTGGAATCAAAGCCTTCTTAACAGCTGTACATGCAAACAAAAGAAAAAACTCTGCAGAACTTTTGTGCAGGGGATGTTTTATTGGCTAAACTTACAACCAAAAAATTGTTCAAAACGCTTTTCATAATGATTTTGGTCTGAAAAAGCAGGAGCATGAAGGAGCCAGGGAAGACCATGGCAACAGGGGCCTTCTGCAACTGAACACCAAATATTTGACACAAAACTACCTACGAGTTGTTACTGAAAAAAAATTCATTTCTAATCATTTGGTTAGCAACAGGAAGCATGATCATGCCTTTTCTTCTTCTTTATATGAACTGTTATAGAAATTCATTTGTGCAACAATGGTTATGACGTATAAGCACTACTTGGGTATTGGTCAGCAGGTGCTGCAGGAAGCTTCTGTTCCAATGACAGAAAGGAAATTCAATGGTGTGCATAATCTGAAGTGCTGCTTCTCCCTAGTGTTAGAAGGTGAAGAGTTTAAGTGATGAGTGCTATTGGCAAGCACTTTTATTTCCCTTCTGTGATTTGCAGAACAAGAAATGCTGAGGTCGGTAATGGGAATCAGGTTCTGAGCTCTTGTTCAAGTCACATTAAAGACATTAAAGATTGAGAAAAGATTAAAGTTTTTAAGATGTATTAAACTTTCCTTCTTAAAATAGGGAATAATAGGGGTTGTTTTAAGGGACTGTCTTTAATGTTGGCATGAAACAATTTGAACCATCAGGCAGTGACTATTTCCTGAGTACTACATAGAATACTATAGAATACTATATATTCAATTTCTGTAGAAAGTAATCTAAGTGCCTGTACTGATAACTCAGGTCTTAGATGCTCTTCTTCAGAAAATAACTGATCTACACTTGAATGTACTATTTTAAGACATGTACCTATGCACATGAGTACATTAGAACTTTTCTTTTTTGTGAACTGGCACTGAGCTAATAAAGGAGTATAAAAATATATTCAGTATAGCAAGTTTAAAAAAAGCAATAATATCACATCCCAGAACGAAAACAAAAAATTATATTTAATATCTTACGGACCACTTTTCAGAAGGTAAACATCTGAAAGAGGTAACACACATCCCACCCAGCTATCCCCATACAGGCAGCGCGGGAGGTCTGTTGGGGCAAGGTGTAGCCTGTCCCCTACATGTCACAGCCACACTTACTAAGCTCTCTTTCTCCAGGAAAGCAGCAAAAGCTGGAGAGATGCAGCAGCCCCTCTTGGGGTAAAGCCACTCCCTGGGATGTGCCTGGAAAGAAGAACTCATTTTCTTGCACCCGGCACGTCATCAGACTGTGGAGCTGAGCAGTATGGAGAGCAGGTGGCTGAAGGCAATGGGACAGGAAGTCTTTTCCCCATCATCCTGGCACTGTGCCCAGCAAGAGACTGAAAGGATACCTAATGCAACTAAATACTGAGCTCTGAGATTTCATTTTCCCGCACTACTAGCACAGATGAAAAATGAAGTGGATAAGCTGACCAAAATAAAATAGTCCAATGCTCAGGAAAAAAAACGTCCAAACCTGTATATCATAAGACTCTATGGTTTGTTCACCAGGGCCTTCTGGAATGACTGCCAGCAGGTCCTTTGCACATTCATTATGGAGAAATTACCTGTTGCAATGAAAGAAGAGACCAAAAGGAAGTAATCTGCTTAGAAATAAAAAGCAAAATAACATTACTGATGTCAAGGAAAGCTCAGAACGGTCCTCTGCTTTTTTGCGAAAAGAGCTGACACTTGTGAAAAGCCTGAAATCTACCACTGACAAACTCCTGAGCTCAGTTTGAAGGATAGTAACATCTGATCAGAAAAGTCAGTTCAGGAGAATCAAACGTTGTTTGATATATTCCTCTAACGTATCTCCAGAGAAGGGGCAGTTGATGAAGGGAGTAAGAGGTTATTTAGGTCTGTGTCTTACACGGGAAGTGCTTGGCAGAGATTTCTCAAGCTACTTCCAACCTGTGCTGGTAAATCTTCCCCAAGTAGTACAAAATACCAGTTTATGTACACCTGCAAAAATGTCAATTGGTGCAGTTCTATGCCCAGCCAAATAAATTGGGAGGTAGTAGAAGATTGGGATGATATTACTTAGCCTTTAAAGAACAGGCACAGAAACACAATATCTACACCATTTCAGATCAAATGTTGTTCACACGGAGACAGGTTAGATTTCCCTACACTTCTAATACAGATGCATCCAGAGGGAGTGAGAGTATGTGGGTCTCATTTGCAAACATCTCTCGGATTGGGGAGGGAGCAACCATCTGTAGTCAACTGAACAAAACAGATGCTTCTACCCCAAAATTCACTTGACCTATTTCAGATTACTTATTTTAGGATTAATTATTTTTTTCCAAATTTAAGTGCTTGGTTTCCTGCTGAACACAGTCTAAACAGATTTAGAGGTATAAAACTTTGCTGAAAATAACCAGCATATTGAAAATTAACCCTTTCGTCTCCATCTTTTCAGATTTTGTTGAGATCTAATAAAGGCTTTTGAGGAAGGCAGCAGATATGGGTCTCAAAGAAACATGCTATGATGATGAAAAGTTTCAAGGATTGTTCCGACCATGGAAGAGAAAGGGCTTACTTCATTTCAGCTATCAGTGTCTCAGCAAAGGTAGAGTCTTTTGGCCGCAGCAGAAAAAAAAAACCTTGATTAATAGAAAGGGAAACAAAGTCTGCCAAAAAGCTGTGCCAGAAAGCAGATGCAGGTTACTGGAAGATGCTGTTGTAGGACTCCATGAACAAAAAAAATTGTTGAGGTTGTCTTTTTGCCTCACACACAAACTTATGCAAGCATTTCATTGCGCTGTATTTCTGCCTGGCTGCTGGCTCCTCCTTCATGACTGGTTTGGAGAGCAGCACACAGCACTGTGGTCTAGCAGCAGGGCCTCCTGGCTCAGGCCGTGCAGACACAGCTGTGTGGTGGCCAGCCGGAGCCACGCCGTGCTCCCATGGAGCCGTTGGACACACAGCTGTGGTCTCCGCTGGCTGAAAGAGTCACGGCACCACACAGCTTTCCTGCAGGCTTCCTGTGGCCTGTTTTGGGAAATCTGCTGTATTTTCAGGGTTGCAATGTGGTATAAAACCGTCCGTTTCATATTGTTTCAGGTTTCACTGCTAACCTTCTAGGCAACTCCCTGAGTAAGATGCAGGCAAGCATTTAATGAGCTTAATTTCTCATGGTCAACTCATTATTTTACCTCCTGAAGTCAGCTCTTGATTTCTTAATATATTTTCCTTTCATCTTCTGCTCATGGCTGTCATATTGGTTAGAAGGTACTGCTGCTGTTAACACTTTGAGTATTTTCCCTTTCTCAAGACAACTGGGAAATTTTGAGCAATGATCAGAATTATCACAGGAATGAACCATATTTTAGTATGTTCCCAGACATATGCAAAAATAAGTAAATCTCTTTCACCTTTTATTTACGGACTCCACTGTAAAAAATGCCAGGAGTCTGGTTACATGTGGGTGGCTACATGTGTTTCCTGGCATACACATTCAGCAGAGCTACAACTACACCAGAATTACTCTGGCCCTGTGTCCCATTTCACTCCTTCCACCTGAGGCACATGGAACCACAGCCCCAGCTGCAGCAAGACACCAACTTCTTTCCAGTGCCCAGAGGACTGGTCAGAAAATAGGAGTGGCCTTCTTGTTTAAGCTCTGTCCTATTGTGGCATCACTCACATCAGTTAATTTCCCTCCACCTCAGCAGCATTCCTACCAAAAATCTTTACCTTTTTCTTACAGCTTAAGTGACACAGTATAATGGCAGCACGTAAGAGCCATAGCCTCCCACACACCAGACCCTGCACTAGGCAGAAGAAAAAGATGACCACCCACCAAGAAAGATTTACAGTAACATCAGGTCTGGCTTGATGGCTTCTCTCAGAGAGAACAAAAAATTACAACAGCCAGCCATCTCTTCTGTTAATAGGTCATGAGACTGGAAAAATATGAATTGTGTCCAGTGATTTTGTAGGCTTTAACTGTCCACTTTGAGAAGAGGAACACCATTAGAAACATTAAAGTAAGAGATGGTGGATTCCCAGATCAGTGACCGGTGTTTTCAGTTCAGTAGCTGCAACAAAAGAGGAGAAGGGTCTTGAAACTCTTCCCTCTACTTCTGCCTAAGTGATTGATCATATAAGATCTTTAGTTCCCTGAAAGCAGACTCATATTTCAGTACTTCCTCATAATGGTAGATGTGCCATTGCAGAAAAGTAGCCAATAAATCTTGTTGTGAAGTCTAGCAATGATATTACTGTACAGAAGTAAATGTGTCATTTGGCAAGAGGGAACACACAATTTTATACTAATTGTCCACAGCCATTATTGCAGTGATTTTTCTACTTTGAAAATCCTTCATTGGTTTCAGTTTCAATTAAGTACAACATTTCAAACAGCTGTGCTTAAGGTGTCTAGTGAAGGACTTTGGCACCAAATGTCTCTATTTGCGCTTCAAACTGTTTATGACTTCTTTAAAACTAGTGAAAATTTTATTTCATGCATTGCAGGAGTTATTAGCAATTAAACTAAACAGGCAGCAAGGGGATTTCAACAATGCAGTGTTAGGAATTTGTATGTGCCTCAAATACATCAAACAGATTGCATGAGTGGAGTGGGAAATGGTCATTCACTGGAGATAAGTGGAAAGAGTTTTTCTCAAGCAAAAAAAAAGCCTTAGAAAGCCTTGAGAAAGGTCTGAGAGATAACAGTAAGTATACACCAGGGAGGTTTTTCAGACGCAGTATTTTTTCTAAAAAGGGATGAGACGATTCAGAGATGGTATACCAATGATGAAGTAGAAGTTGAACAGAACAGGTCATAAAATTTCATGCAAAGTGCTCAAGCACACAATGTTTTCTGGGATAAAAGACTTCTGCTGCTGAAAAAAGTAGCATTCATTTTAAAAAATAAGAATGACCAGTGTTTTACTCAGCTATAAAACTTCTTGAGTCAGAATAAAATTGATTAGTGTTATACATATATTTTTAACCCTAAGTACATGTAGGTGAGATTCTGAAGTATTATGTACTATACAGTCCATGACCCAAAACACTAGATAAGAAGGAGGATTTTCTTTTTCTTGTGGGGCAGTTCCTAAATTCCTTTATCATTTATTCACTTGCTAACTGCCCTGTAAACTCAAGAACTCTGATGGCTTAGTGGTGAATCATTATTCCTTGATTATGGCTTCATAATTAGAGCGAATGACATAAGCTCATTGTGATGCAGACTTGGAAATTATTCAATGAGGTTTTATCCTTTTTACTTATTCTTTTTATAGATACACAGGTCCATTTTATAAAACACTCCTGGGCTTGCATTACCAAGTCACGACAGCACTTCTCAAGTGCCTGACAATACACTGCTTCTCACGTTCTATCTTACAGAAAGAAACTATTTTGTGAAGATCAGAGAGTGTATTCTTGGGTTTCTCTTTCTGTGGAAGTGCCACACATTTTAAAGAATGCCTTTCAAAGTGAGAATTCTGCAAAGTTTCCATTCAGTTTCAACATGGCCTGGTTTTCCCCCAAAGTTTGGTCTAGGAAGCAAATTGAAGAGATCTACTTATCAGAAAACAGAATTTTAATGAAAAATCCAAGTGCATTAAGGTTGTGAACGTGAGGTCATTTTTACATAGGTCTGATGGGTAATACATATTTTAGGACGTTCTGTATACCAATGAGAGATGAAAAGCTGCACTTATTTTTCTGACTTGGCTGAACTGAAGGAAACCAGAGTCTTACATTTAAAGAGACTCTGAAATAAAGTAGAAAAAAGGGAGAGAGAAAAAATAATCTAATTAAAATCTACATCTAACAGTAAGTAGTGTAGTAAGCTTGGCCAACATGTTTGAGATAATAATACAATATTGGAACAAATTTCTTGTAACCATAAAAACTCAGTATGAGTATTCCTACTTTTAGTTTCATCTCATGCTGAAAATACTTGGATTTATGTTGATTTGAATTTTGAGACATGAAAATTATCTGAAGATTTCTGTATGCCTTTGGGTGTATTTATCTTTCTGTAGACCTTTTGTTTTTAGTTCCAACTTTTCAAGAATTTCAGTACCAGACATTTCTAATATTGGCAAGATTAACAATACCACAAGTGCAAGATACTATAGAAAATCAACAGAGAAAACAAATCCTATGAAAATCCCAAATTAAGGTATTGATTAAACATCAACAAACTCAAAATTCCTCCTATGTATATGTTGTAGCTCCCTAACCCCAGCCATTGTGGCAAGAAAGAAGGACATTAAAGAAAAAATGTGTGGTTGCCTTCCAGAGCAAGGATGCATAATCTTTCATTTGGTAGATGTAAAGAAAAAGCACCACCAGATGTGTGCGAAAAGGAGCCCTTTTAAAGACAAGTAACTCACGAAAACATTATGCATGTTTGGGTTGGATCTTGTGTATCTAGGTGTGGGTGATAGGAAAACATCATGAGCTTTCAATTGCAATACCAACTTCCCAGAATCTAAATGAGGACTGGTACTTATTATGTGCATAATGAATTAATGAGCTGGAAGAAATCACTCTCACCTGTGATTGTTTCTCTCACCAGGCAGTAGCTGGGTAACAGCAGGCCAGCAACAAGCAAGAAAAATCCCAGGTTTACATAGCAAGTCACTTTGATTTGTTTTGTGTTTTATCTGCAACAGATTTGTTATGAGATTACTCAGCTGCTGTCTTCACTTACACTCTGTGCCACTGCATATCTGTCCTATGACTTGAAAGCCTCTTAAATGCATATATGTGACAGTGGCAGCTGAAAACTGTAATTTTGTGTTAGGAGCTTGAGGTTCACATTTCCCAGGGACTGCAGTACTGTGATTTTCTGGCAGTGTCGCTCATGGTGCTGTTCCCAGCAATGGTGCAGAGTCCTGAGGAGCAGGAGCAGCAGCACGGTGCCTTCATGTGCTCGGGGTGTTGCAGGTGCCACTCTGGGGCCAGGGGAGCTCCATGCCCACAGCACTCCGACAGCAAGCCCATGGAAGAAGACTACTCCAACGACTTGCTGAGGATTACAAGGCACTTCTAAACTCCTGCTCAACCCACCCCCAGACAGAATCATTGTAGGGAGATCGGGAATACTAACTCAGTTGGGTTTTTACCTGTCACCAGTCATAGCTGTGCCTTAACTGCTGTCATGCTTATCAAACTCAAATGAGCTCTGCCAGATAAGTCCTGTTTAAACCAAAAGTGGCTTGGGTTTTGGGGTTTTTTGGTTCATACGTAAAATCTTACATGACAAAAGGAAATTATTTTACATGAGGACACTGACAAAAGGAAATTATTTTACATAAGGACACTGTGGCCCAGGTCAAAACCACCACTGTAACTTGGTTGTAAGGCCAGGTCATCAGGTCTCGTCAGGCTCGTGTGCCACATGTTCTCTTCTCTTTCCAATGGTTGATTCAGAAGTAAACTCTCCTAGTGGAAGGGCACTTTGGTTCAGTTGTGGCTCTGCACAGAAAAATAGCCATCAGCAGTCAGATTTCACTGGCACTCGTCAGAAAGCTGCTGTTTGCTGGCTGAGCTGGGGTAACAATGTATGTGGATGCTCCCTGCCCCAGGCTGAGGTGAAGTAATACCAATTAGCTCAGCCTTAGTGAAGGAATGCCAAGCTCATATAAATTCCTGTGCATTGCCACAGACAAGTAGCACACATGTGGACATTGCCCTGATGGAGTGGGTGTGCGGGAATACGTTCGAGTCCTCCCTCTTTAGACTCAAATTGCAATTATAATCGGTTTTTAATGATGTTTAACTTTTCCTATAAAGATAAGGGCTTTACCAGACCAATTGGATCCAGTTCCTCTTCCTGCCAGTTGCCAAACCATCAGCAGATTTATAGGAATACTATCAGGGGCCTAACTTGATTGCCATTTAACTTGACTGCCATTTAACTCAACTGTAAGCTAAGCACTTAACCATTTTCATCGAGGTCAATTAACGTTGAATAGTTTTTTTCTCAGGGTTATAAAGACTGAGCTCTCTGCTTCTGAGGGGCCGATGCATTATTGTTTTGTCCACAGCATCTGGAATTAGTAACATGAGGCAAAAAATGTTTTTTATTTAAAAACTATACTCTAGTTAAGCATGGGTGGGAAAGGTCAGATGATCACACAACAAAAATAAGAAGAGTTTTTCAACTGCATGCTTTTTTGTGAGCAAACTGGAAACAAACTTTTTTTTTTTTCAGACCAAATGCACTTGGAATGGATTACCCTTGGGAATACATTTATACTTGTAACAGCTCTACTGCTGGATCTAACTTTGTGAAATGGAGTCACTGATAAAAATGGAAAATATCAAACATCTGCATTTCATTATGATTAACACTATAAATAAAAAAGGAGTTTTATTCAATCTCTCAAAGCATCTCATCATTGTGCATAAAAGAGGTTAGGAAGTTCACCAGGGTTTTGCACAAAGCTCTGTATATAGGCAATTGAACAAGAAATGTAAGATACAGCTGGAAATCTACATAAGCATGGTTATGCGTGAACAAAAAGAGATCTCTGCCCACATAGTTAAAAATAAATTAATATTTCTATCAAATACAGTCAATGCACAAAGAGGGTGATCATACAGTCTTTAGTCTGTAGAGTTCCTCCCTTTCTATTTTCTCATTGATTTAAGGGTTTTTTTGAAAATCGAGTTTCCCTCTTGGGTCACTGCCGTGTGTGTACAGAGAAGCTCTACATCAATTTGAAAACACTTATATATATATGTGTCTCATTCTGATAAGTAAGCAGAAGATTGTAAATCAGAATAACTCATGTCTCACTAAGATGACATGGTTGTATACAGAAATAGAACTCCACAGAAAGAGCTTTGCCATTAATTCATTCTCCTGTGATGTCCAGAAATTCCTAACTTTTTAATGTTTTTTACATACAGTGAGGAAATTAAGAAAGGGGCAAGACAGAGTGGGAGGAAGAATGTATGCTCAGCTCCATACAGACCAAGGTACAGAATAAAATTTTGGAAAACATATGTCATTCTTCTTTGAAGAGTGCCATCTTTAATATCTTCCTCTCAGCTTCTGGAACTTCTGACACTTTACAGTTATTTGATGATTACAGGAACACTTACTTGTATGCTTTTAAATAGCTTTGCCTTTTCCATTTTATCTTCTCCATCTTCAGTAGTTTCATGCATCATGAGGGCTCTGTTACAAGCCAAAGAATGAGCATGGCTTTGTCCCAAACCCACCACTGAAATTCCTGAGCCACCCAAAGGGTTGGCCGTTTGGCAGGTCTAAGCTGTCCCTCTCCGAGGCAGCAGCAACCCGACACTGCCTTCTCTCCAGAGACAAAGATCTCACTTTCTAAAAGAGGAGTGTGTGTCTCCTGAATGCAGCATCATTTTTGCATTGGCTCCAAGTGCGTTAATATTTTCTGATTCGAAAGCAAGCACGATTTCCCTTTAATAGCATTGTGCAAAAAGCAGGACCATCCAAACTCAACAGAGAAAACATGGATTCCCAAAGAATCTGGACTGGTTCCTAAGTTTCTGGTAATATTTTTTCACATAAGACATCTGCTTCTATTTGTTCATTTCCTCAGCTACTAAAGATAAAATTTGAATAGAGGGCTTTTGGTGTTAAAATCATAAGCACAGATGTGCTGAAACTGCCACAGCCCTCTTAATGCTAATGCTTCAGAGACAGAAGTTGGGAGCAACTGGAAAGGATCAGCTTCCAACTGTGAGAATAATTTTGAGGTTTCAAACTTCCAATATATCAGAAGACAGTGCCAGCTGCTGAAATATGCTGTTAAGTTTCTTAGCAGAGCTTCTAATTTTGTCACAGTAATTATTTTCAAGGTGTTTTCCAAATGTGCCATGTTGAGAATCTCTCTCTGTGAACCCATTTCTGGGAAGATCTTTCACAAATTCCAGATGCAAAGAGTAAAAACTGTAAAATGTACTAAATTGGGCTTAACTAGCTCTCCCCCCTCATATAAAAAACAGCAAGTTGGATCCTAAATTACTGCACCATATGGTCCACCCTTCCAGACCCTCTCTCGGTCATAGCTAACATACAACCTTAAAAAGTTATATAAGATAATGCCTTTTGATGTCATGTACCTCAGCTTATAATTTTAATTAAACATACAGGTTCAAAGTTTCTATAGATATTTTCCTCAGCCTTCAAATGTTCTCTGAAAATCTGATTTTTCTTAAATGGAGTGTTTAAAACAAACACCTCAGAGATGACTTTTGAAAAATGTAGATTGTAACCCATGAACCTCTGTTGCTTGGTCTTGGAATCTGCAAATTAGCATGAGGTTTACACTGAGTCAGTCAGAACCTACCTTTCTAGAGATAGTTCAGACTCCAACAGCAAATCTGACTTCCTGCTTGTGGATGAGAGGCTGGACACAACCTGGCAACCTGCACCTGCAGTCCAGGGGACCAACTACATCCTGAGCTGCATCCAGAGCAGTGTGGGCAGCAGGATTCTGCCCCTCTTCTCTAACCACGTGAGACCCCACCTGTAGCACTGCATCCATCTCTGCAGTCCTCAGCAAAAGTCATGGACCGGTTGGAGCAAGTCCAGAGGTAGGCCAAGAAGATCAGAAGCTGGAGAACTTCTATGAGGAGAGGCTGGGAAAGTTGGGGTTGTTCAGCCTGGAGAAGAGAAGATTTCAGGGTGACCTCAGAGCAGGCTTCCAGTACCTAAAAGGTACCTAAAAGCTTACAGAAAAGCAGGAAAGGGACTTTTTACAAGGGCATCTAGTGATAGGACAAGGAGGGTTGGCTTTAAACTGAAAGAGGGTAAATTAAGTCGGATATTAAGAGCAAATTCTTTACTGAAAGGGTGATGAGGCAGTGGAAGAGATTGCCTAGAGAAGCTGTGGATGCCTCATCCCTGGAAGTGATCAGTTCCAGGTTGGATGGGACATTGAGCACCCTGGTCTAGTGGAAGGTGTCCCTGTCTGTGGTGTAGAAATTCGAGCTAGTCGATCTTTAAGGTTCCTTCCAACCCAAACCACTCTATACTCTATGAACAGTCCTACTCAAGGTCATGCAAGGCATGACTGAACTGCCTTTTGAAAATTTCCAGATTCCAGAAATCACAATAATTTCCATCTTTTTAAAACATTCAAAGCTTCTAAAGACTAAAGCATAATAAACTGTGTATTCCCAGACCACATCTACAACACCTTTGAAAAGCTAGTTTGTTAATTTGGGATCACTGGGCTCTGGGACATTCCAGCTAAAGACAAGAGATCTCATCGGTGTTTAGTAGCACAATGGCAACTTTTCTAAAATGCAGCAAGAAATATGTCAAGTTCAGATGTCTAAATAAACAGAAAGATTGCCTGCTTTTCATTGGAGTTCCATAGGAGTCAGAACACATTCCCAAAAAATGATTCAATTTTCACCAATAAATGTAATGTATTTGAAAAAAAAAAAAAAAGAATTATGGTGAAAAATCTCACAATTTCCATGTTTTCGAGCACATTTTTTGCTTCTTTTTTTCAAAAATGAGATCTCTTTATTATGAAACACCACAAAACAGCAAGTGGTAAACCAGCAAGTAGTGATTGCCCTCAAAAACGATCCCAGTTCAATGAAGGAGCTAATTCACATCTTAACAGCCCACTTATCTCCTCTGAATAAAAAGAAGAAAACTGTGGGGAAGAAGACTGCCAAGATGATTCTTAATATGCCTTTTAATAAAAAAGTCTTACTAGAGTTTTCTCCTGTATTCCAAACAGTACATGAACTGGTGACCTTGCTGTTATGGCGGACACAGTACTGAAGGTTTAGAAAGTGATGAAGGGGAAATCCAGGAGATGTGAAGACATGTTAAGGTGCTCCTGTTTGAGACAATAGTCTGCATCTCTTGAACGAAAGGCAAGATTCACAGGCTATATTAGAGTTTGTGGTATAGCACGTACTAAATATAGTCAAGCTATGTAAAGTGGAGCAATGAGGTTCTTTGGCACTTTTTCAGGAGCTGCACAGAGGAAAGGTCAACTACTTTCAGTTCAGAGAAATATGATTCATTTATCACTGGAAGACCCACTTAACACGAACAGGATCTTGCAGAAACCTGGAAGGAGTGACAATGTTACTGAAAGCATAAAAGCATCTGCCCGCTCTGAGGGGGTCCTGAAAAGACCAAGACTCCTCAAGTACTGACTCATTTTCAAGGCTGAATCTTTTCTCAAGAGGCAAGGGTGTGTAAACACTTACCTGCATGTGTGGGGAAATACAGAGGTTGGTGTTGGTTTGCCAGTGAAATAGCACACCTGCAGGCAAAGCCTAGAGTGAATAAGTGAGCTGGGCTTCAGCTACAACACTGCCTCTGTAACGAGATTTTTTGCACTCTGAACACATTACCAAGGAATCCACCTCCCCCTCTGCCTTCTCGCAAGTTAATCCAGCATCTCCTTGCTGCTGAATACCACAGGTCAATATACCATAAGTGGACCCTTACTTCTGTCCTGTGCAGAACTGTGGAACAGCATCAACCTTTCTTCCAAATGAATCCTGTCTGTGGGGTTCCTCCATAAAGTCGTGAAGTTGGGTGACATAATGAGGGTGTTCCTGGTTCTGCACAAAGGGAATATTCCAGGTCAGGAATACTATCCTAACTTGTGAAAAATGGAAAAGAAAAAGCCAAAGGAACAAAAGAAAAATGAAAAGCGGAGGAAGAAGAGAAAAAGAGAAAAAAAACCCACCAAAACCAACAGAAAAGAAAAAAGAAAAGAAAAGAAAAGAAAGAAAAGAAAAGAAAAGAAAAGAAAAGAAAAGAAAAGAAAAGAAAAGAAAAGAAAAGAAAAGAAAAGAAAAGAAAAGAAAAGAAAAGAAAAGAAAAGAAAAGAAAAGAAAAGAAAAGAAAAGAAAAGAAAAGAAAAGAAAAGAAAAGAAAAGAAAAGAAAAGAAAAGAAAAGAAAAGAAAAGAAAAGAAAAGAAAAGAAAAGAAAAGAAAAGAAAAGAAAAGAAAAGAAAAGAAAAGAAAAGAAAAGAAAAGAAAAGAAAAGAAAAGAAAAGAAAAGAAAAGAAAAGAAAAGAAAAGAAAAGAAAAGAAAAGAAAAGAAAAGAAAAGAAAAGAAAAGAAAAGAAAAGAAAAGAAAAGAAAAGAAAAGAAAAGAAAAGAAAAGAAAAGAAAAGAAAAGAAAAGAAAAGAAAAGAAAAGAAAAGAAAAGAAAAGAAAAGAAAAGAAAAGAAAAGAAAAGAAAAGAAAAGAAAAGAAAAGAAAAGAAAAGAAAAGAAAAGAAAAGAAAAGAAAAGAAAAGAAAAGAAAAGAAAAGAAAAGAAAAGAAAAGAAAAGAAAAGAAAAGAAAAGAAAAGAAAAGAAAAGAAAAGAAAAGAAAAGAAAAGAAAAGAAAAGAAAAGAAAAGAAAAGAAAAGAAAAGAAAAGAAAAGAAAAGAAAAGAAAAGAAAAGAAAAGAAAAAAGAAAAGAAAAGAAAGAAAAGAAAAGAGAGAAAAGAAAAGAGATAAAAATAAGGGAAAAGTAAAAAGAGAAAAAGAAGTTAAAAAGAAAAGCAGAAAAAATTGTTTATCATTATTTAAAGCAAACAAGAACAATTATATAAAACTATTTACCTTTTACATTTTTTTTGTATTAGACCAAGGAATGGAATAGCTGATCTCATTCTTAAGCCAATATTGTTTTTCCCCTGAGTCTGCTGGAGGCAAAACTACCATCCACAGCGTGGGGCTTTCATCCCCCTGCAGGTAACGTAAGTCAGACAAGGCATGGGTAGGCAGTGCAGGAGGGGCATTAGCAATGACTTTTGCTTCAGTTGCATTTATTTTTGGTAAGTGAGCAAACCAGACAAGCTAAGCTTTCAAAAAGGGAGCCAAAGTGAGAAGAAATTTAAGCAGCAGCACTTCTAATGGCGTGGCCTTTGCTTGTGGCCAGAAACAATGGAGGGGATGAAGAGCTTGTACCAGTCCCAGCATCCCAACAAAACTGGTTCATAAGGTCACATGGAGATGTCTCACATTATTCCTTTCCTGTGGCAGCTGAATTAGAGCATTTGCCTTTAAAAGAGCTGCAATGCATACTAAAAGCAGCTGTTTTGGAGGCAGGCCTGTTTCTGAGGGCTCCTGCCCCAGGGCAGCCCAATAGGGTGTGAGTGGTGTTGCTGGATATTACAAGAATGAGGGGAGTGAGGGGGGAGTTTCTAGGGAGCCTGGCATATTTTTAGATAGATATTTTTGCTGCATAATTGGAGAAGTTATGACTGACACTTTCTCCTTGCCACATTTCTCCTTCTGGGACATCAGCTGTGCACAAACAAATGCCCCTGAAGTCACTGGGAATTGCTCCTATGGCAGCTGTCCCCAAGAGTATTGTGAGTGGGATGTTGTTTCTCCTGTTTATTGCATCTCTATTTTGGGTCCCTCCTTGTTTGTGTGAAGTGCATACATGTGTTTAGGAACTGCTTGTTGCAAAGATAAGCGAATGTGGGGTGCTGGCCAGTCCTGTTTTCCATTACTCCTTTGTTTTTCTGTTGCCTGCTTCTCTGTTATGTTGCTTTATCTTTTTTGTTTGTTTGTTTTTGCCCATCTCCTTCCTTCTATGGCAATGAACACAGTTTGCTCCTTGGCACATGCCAGTCAGGCCCTGCACACTTTGCCCCCCTTTCTCAACAAGAAATCTGTTTGGAAAGAAAAAGAGGAGACAGAGAGCAAGAAGTATTCAGTATCTAAAAGCAGCTCATATTAAGCTACACAAACATGGTGCCTCATGCTCTAAGAACTATATAATGTGGATCTTAACCAAATACTGGCTAACCTGTGCATTTTAAGGTAACTATTCCTTGAATACTAAAGTGATCATTTCAGATGAGTTACGAAAACAACTACGTTCTGCACACTGCTGGTAAAACAGGAGCAACATTTTTACACATTAAAAATATGGGATACAGGGAGCTATTGATCCCCAATCTCCAAATACCTCTTTGCAACTGAAAAATATTATGACTATGCATTTGCAGCTTCGTTTCAGATCTGCAAAAAAAATCATCAGGCTGGGACACCTGCCATTCGGCTACCATGTCCAGCTGTGCTGGCACCAGTGGGGACTCTGTGGAGAGCTGAAATGCTCACCAGCCCATCAACCTATCCTACCCCAGCCTGCAAGATGTCCAGCATCTCTCACGTGTCTGAAGGAAATGCAGGTGCTCAAGAAGTAGTATTCATACCTGCAGCGTAGTGCACTCTGTCTCTCTGTGCCAGTAGAGCTGAAATGCTTCCACTTTGCTGAAAGCAAGTGTAGAAGGTACTGCTCTGGTGTCACCTGGGAATTCTCTAAAATCCATTCTGTTTGAGGTGTCTGCTATGCTCACCAAAGTCATTAGGAACCTCATGACTCAAAGAGATGTTACATGAGATCTGTACTAACTCTTTGGCTTCTTTTGTGATCAAGTTAAACAGTGTAAATACATTTATTTCTGTCTTATTACCATGACGCATTTCCTTTCTTGTTTCTCCATGTATGGATAAAAGTATTTTTGCACAAATGTAAATTCCGTTTCCAAAAAATACCATGGTTTCAATTTTGCTGCAAAGACATTTGTGCAGATATGTAGATTACTTGAAAATTAACTAACTAACTAACTAACTGACTAACTAACTAACTAACTAACTAACTAACTATTCTGATAAAAACTACAGAAGACATTCAGGTTTTAAAAAAGATTGCTGTTGTAGAAAAAGTAAATTTGTTTCCGCAGTGGGGTTTTTTTATAAATTTTTTTTTTTTTAAGTTGACCTCATAGGCACAGGATAGCTTACATTACTGTGAAAGAGCACCTTTCTGGGAACACATTGTTAGGTTTCAGAGTAAAGAGCTCTCCACTGGAGAAATCAGTACTATTTGCTGCAGTAATTCCCTCTGGGATTTCTTTATTTTGCTACACTTGTTGAAGTTGTTGTGTGCTTTGGTTTGTAGTAGAAACAGATTAAGTTTTTTTTTTTTTTAAATCAGACTAGATAATTTATAAGCCTGTGCTAGATGCAGAGTTATCTTGGATTTTGGTAAATATAGCAGGCTCAAAGGCAGTGTTTTCAGTGGGAAAATAGCTGGATGGATAAAATCAAATGTGCTTGGATTTGGATAAATGCTACAAATTACAGCTTAAATGTCGAACAGCAGAAGTCAATCTGCACAGCAAGAAAATAACACCAAGCTATGTCGGGCTGATGGTATCTTCTAAGCATTGAGGTCTACCATGGGACTGACTCTGGTCCCTGTTTCATGGAGAGCAGTATCAGCTCTCTGCTTCCACACTGCCACTGAAACCATCCTCAGATAATCGTCCTGGGACTAAAGGGTTTAAATCCGGCCTCTGGAAGCACTCTGCTGTGGCAGCAGGGAACGGAAGGTTACTTTGGTGCCACTCTGGTTAAAGAAACACTAATATGTGACTCAGCATTAAGGTTAGCATAGCTGGAAGGAAACCAAAAAAATAGCTTTAGCTGATTCTATTTTTCTCTGTGATGCTGGCCACCACAGCAAATGAAAATTCAAAGGAAGCATCGGAGACCTGTTTGCTGGAGTTTCCCATGCTGATGCCATTTGCTGTGCACTAGGTTTCAGAAGGTGGCATTTCAGCACTGGCGAACAGGGTACCTTCCTGCTCATATCCTCTGGTGCCAAAAAAAGGTATCTCTCTGAGTTATGTTCCTTCCCTTCCTCCTCTCTTCCTTCCTTCCTGCCTTAGAAAAAGCGAATTGCCATGACACCCTAAGCTGCTGCTCTTACACTTGCTGACTATGTAGGGATTTGAAAGCTGGGCTGATTTTATGGAATGGACAGAGCTGAGACCTGGCCAGGATGAACTTTGAGGTCACACCAGGTCTGAGCTGGACCTCACAAATGTCGGATAAGAGAGGACTGTGAAACCATGTGCATAATGTCGCTCCTTTTCCCTGTAACACCTAATTATTGGAGCAGGGCCAGTTCCTGCTAGCTTGGCTTATCTGGCTAAGCCCTGGAGAGCTACTGTTGGCTGCTTGAAGCTTTCCTGGTCTTATCCCTAGGATATTGGCTGGCTCCTGACACATGAAGTATGAAGCAATCCGTCTCCTCTCTTCCCTGGCTCAGACATGGCTCACTGAGCGAGTTCCCTTTGGAAAAATCTCCATAATTAGAGTGCAGTTTCCAGCACTGTGCTCCTTCCCTTCCTTTTGGCTGCCTTCTGCTTTGAATACAAGAACCTGCAAGAAGTTTTCCCTAGGCAGATCTGGAGAGATCTTAGGACTCTTGTCATTTGCCAATGAACTCCGTTTCCAAGTCTTCACACCAGCCTGTACAATTCCTGAGGTTATTTCTCAAAACAAGAAAGAAAAGCTCCCAGTTGTTTCTTGTTTGAAGCCTCTAATCCAGACCTTTCATACCTTGCAGTCAAAAGCCCTCCTATTGTTGCTATTTTATTTGTCACATTTTTCCTGACAGAGAGGCTCTTTGTATAAATTAAATCTAGTGATTGCATAAGTATAAATTCCATTACCATGGTCTCTTAAAACATCTTTAATTAAAAAGAAGGGAACAGCATGTCCATCAGCCACTTCGGGCTGAGGCCTCCAGTCATCCTGTCCTGACTGATGAGGAGAAGCAGGGGTTGTTTCCCGGCACTGACAGCATCTGAGACACCTCAGCACTGCCAATAACCCGGCGTTTTCGTCAGCCTGGTTAGGTGATGCTTCTATCCTGAAGCTTTGTTCCAGAGGTAGCCTGAGTCACCCAAATGACAGGACATGGACACAGGCGGAAATACCTGAACTGGCTCTGACTGACTGTGCTCAGATGCAGCTGAAGGAGAGTTGTGTTCACATGAAGGTTTATCACACTACCCCAGACTTCTCTTACTTGTTCTGCTTTGTTTCTCCAAAATCTTTGGACAGATCCCTAAGTTCATGCCAGTGTGCCTGAGATCTGTTACTCAAGCGAGAGTGGGGTTTGATGTGCACTGTATGAATTACCCATCACAGGCTGCAACCCCACAGCTACCACCCTCTGTCTGTGTCTGCATTGTAACAAAGCAAAAGACAACGTGCTTCCTTCACACAGACTAGAAATAATGCCTCCAGCATTTCAAAGTACTCAACAGAGTTTAAAATGATCATTTAGCATGAATAAAATAATTACGTATTGGTATAATATTTGGGTTTTGTGAAAGAAAAAACTTCAACTCTCATCCTTAGCAACAAGCAACAAAGAGAGGTCCAGGACATTTATTTTTTGAACAGCAGAACTCTGTCGTCCTGTCAAAGACAAGAAATTAGCAGTGCCTTGAGATGTTAGAGTGAAGCTTGATAACAGCTTCTAAACCACAAAAAATACACTTTTTTTTCTTCATTCAATGAACAGATGTATCTAGAATCAATTTGGAATGAGGGCCAAAGATTAATAAAGCAAATTACCTCTATTACCTTCTATCCTAGAAGGGATTTCTTTCCTCCATTGTGCTAACCGTGACCTTTGGGACTTATAGCAGAGGCCATCTTTTGTTTTGAGTATTTGCTTTCATTGACTCTTTTTATAACTTCTCAATGATTAAGGTTTTGTCTTCTGCCTCTGTTTCCACATTCTGGTGACAGGAGCAGGGGTGGCTGCCTCTGTCTGTGACAGGCAATGTAAGCCCCAGCACCCACTGTCATCTCCAAGCATTATGTCCAAACACATCACTCCTGGTGGTGCTGAGGAAAGACATAAAGGTATCCTGTGCACTTCCAGTGTCCAACAAATGCTGACCTACTGAAAGGCCATATATTTGGCTTTTTCACAGAAAAGCACTTTCTGCCAAAAAGTGTTCTCTTCAAACAAATTTCAGAGCCAGAGAAAGAATCCATGCTTTTTCCTTTCAAATAGATCTTTGTAATATGACAGTTTACTCCAGAAGGGTGAAAAACAGCATAATTTCAGGATGCATACCACAGCACAAATAAAAATTGCTTCAGTTTGATTTTGCCTAACATGGGATTGAGGTAAGTTAACCATAAGTTATCTAACCATAAGTTAGGTTCCCCTTTTCTATTTTTGAGTGAAGTTTAAGTTCCTCTGAAAGAGGTATGTGACTCCTTTTAAAAGGCATGAGCAGCCTTGATCACATTCAAAATCAGAAGTTTAATCTCTCAAATTGGTCAGAAATTTTACTTAAGTAACAGTGAATGTTATCCAGTGGGGTTTTTTCTTGTTAATTATTTTTTAATATTTATTATAGAATGATTATTCTTGTCTGGGGATATCACAGCCTGGGTCTTTTGGAAACTTTTCCAGCTGAGTCACTGCCTTATCTAGGTGCTTTTTACAGCTCCAACGTCAAGATTTCTAGACTGAGATGAAATATTAATAAAGGTATAAACCACAATAATTTCTCTTCCTAAATAGATGTTCCTTAAGTAGATATTCCTCAAGTAATGATGACTTATTTTAATTACACTAAATACGTGCTGGATTTTAAAGTCGTACTCTCCAGAGTGACAAGAAGCATGACAGCATGTCAAAGAAAGAAGAATAGGGCAACATTATTCGAGGTAATGGAGTAGTTTACCACATTGCATGAAAAAGTCAGTTCTTCTTGAGAGGTATATTTAGAGGTGCATTTTACCCCACAAAGCTTTATTCTTTCTCTCCCAGTGGCATTTCTAGTTTGGAAAGCCTTATACTTGCAGTGGATCTAGAAGGAATGTTGCTGAAACCACGCTGCCTATTCACCCAGGAAATTAGAAATCTTTGCATCAGCTCTGAGTCACATGCTCTTTAGAAGCTTGTATTTACAACTTCATAGGTTTCTTATTTTGCCACTGGGATGTTATGACTGAGCCTGCTGTCTCAGTGGTCTGGAGACAATACTTGGATTCATATTTTTCTCACTTGGAGAAGTAATAATGAAGATATTCACCCTGATTGGGAGAGCCTGACCTCCGTCTCTTTAGACTGCTTTTGCTCAGGTGCTAACAACACTGCTGAGTTTCATAAAAACTTGTTTTGGTCCAGACTTTTCTAATTAAAAAGGTGATAATTAAAACAAGCTGTGAAAAGAAAGTGATCTAACCTTCAAAAACACAGAATTAGGGGTTTATTGCCATTCACTTACAATCTATGTCAAAGAGTTACATTGAGTATCAGAGTGCTGTAGTTGCCCTTAGTGTCACTATGCTACTTTTCTGAAGTTGTAAAGATAAAGCAAAGACAAGCCATCAGTAATCTCTCATTAGCTAATCTATCCCCTGACTCTTAACAAACATACAAAATATCAATTTACTAAGAGAAAAGAAAAAAATCCTAAAAAACTTGATGGTGACCGTGATGGAGTATTTACCCTGATCCTTCATAATGCAAATAATATTAGGATCAAACACCAGAAAACTAGAGGGAAAGATAGCTATAAAGATCAGATTTTTAAAGCATTTTTTTAACATAAAGTGTAAATGTGGTTTCAGTGCTGAACTTAACTGAGAGAATATATTTTTAATCCTGTTTTATAGCAGCAGTGTAGTGGAAGATACACCAGAGTTGCCACATGTATGCAGCAGACACACCTGTGTGGTAGTGCTGAGGCTGTTTGCTCCCAACCTCTCCTGCCCCTGCTGCCTGGATCTTAAAAACCAGTGGCACAAGGTTGCTGCACCTTTTCCCAGTCCAGCTGGCTGGTGAGGAGCTGGATAAATGGCCTTTGCACTACCCTGGTCACAGAGGGTCATTTGCTCCAAGAGCTGCTAGACTGACTCAGACATCCCAGGTGAGCTGCCCTGCGCTAGGACAGACCTACTCCTACCCACAGCACCTTCTGAAATCCTGTGTTTCAAAGCTATGGAAGAGGGACTCCAGGTTGGCAGGGAATAGAAACACACGACAGGATTTCTGCCTAAAGGGCCACAACAAAACAGGATATAAGTTTGGGAAGAAGGAGCATGAACATAAAAACAGATCAGAAGAGACCAGTACTCTTTCAGGTCAGCAGCAAGTGAGTTTAACTTTTCAGCAAATGGAAAAGAACTTGACTGAAATGAAATAAAAGGGACAGGAACAGATCACTGGATAAGGAAGTGGACTAGAGGAACAGAACAGATGAAAAACAGTCTGCAGATGAGGGAAGGATAAGACATCTGTTCATGGATAGGCAGCTCATCTGATGGGTGATATCACAATTTGCCATCTTTGAAACTGTCAACATGATGAGAGAAGTGGATGATGGATGTGCTGAAAGTCGTTCAAAAACAAATTTCAGGTTTTTCAAGTGCAGGTAAGAGTGCTGGTTGATGCAAAAAGCAGGAACTCCATAACACAGGGATCATCAAAAGTAGGGCAGGAGAGGATTTCCACCCAACACAGTCAACTACCATGAAGCCATATCAGAAGGTGAAATAACTGTGAGGGTGGATTGAGCTTCTGGTTAGAAGAAGGGCAGCAGAACAAGGATTTGTGGTAAAGGAACCAAAGCAAGACAAGAGTGCTGCTAGATAGGAAGCTGATTTGGCAGCAGAAGGGAAGAGTGTGGAAGACAGGAGAAAGGAGTTAGAGGCTGTACTTTTTAGCAGACATAAAGGACTGGAAATGTTAAAGCAGAAATGACAGCTGGTATATCTCAAAGAGAAGATACTTGTCTGAATGCTAGTGGAGTTTTTTGTGCTCAGCCGCATGAAAGACTCTGTTAAATATTTGCATTAAAAACTCAACTCTAAAGGTGGAAACATGCACAAAACAAACTACATACTTTACTAGAGTAACAGATGGGTGGAAATTAATTATTTCCAAGACATGCGAGACCTGGGAATATAATACATGGCCAAAGAAGAGAGGCTTGTGATCGGCTAGGAATATCTCGTGAGAAGAAAAAACACAGATATGAGTTGACCATAGGACAACAGTAAAATGTCAAAATAATGCATTTACAACAAAAGGCAAGATATTTGTCAGGATTTACCCAGAGAGAAATTTTTTTTTCATTGAGCAAGGTACTGATGATAATTTACTTATTTGTATTCCAGGAAGCCATGTTCAATAAATTTTCAAAAAGAGCAAACTGGGAGGCTGACTTTTAAGGTGGTCAGAGGTATTCAACTCTCAGCAGAAGACACTAGAAAAAGAAAGTCTTGACTAATCTAGAAAAATGAAGGCTGAATGAATATTATGACTATGCTCGCTGTCCATACATTTCTAATGAAGGGTAAATTTGGAGAGAAAAGGGCTACTTTTATTACAGGACAATACTGCCACAAGAGGTGAGTATTTAAATTTGCCATCTAGATATTTTGACTGAAAACTGTGAACAGAAAAAGTGATAGTATATTTTTTAAAAAGTCATTACAGGAGCAGTGGCCAAAATTTTTAGTTTTGCTAAAATATAACAGCACCCTTCATGGGGTGGTCTTAGGTGCTTTAGATCAACAGCTGTTGCAATTTTACTGTGTCTCTGTGGAATTTTCCCTTTTGGCCTTATCATGTCTTCAAATCTCCATTCAAAACTCACCATGATCTCCAGCCTACAATCGTAGTTTTCAAGTGTTTTCTTCTGTGGGACACATTCCTTACTTTTTATACTTTTACAATTTCAGCCAGAAAACCAGCCCAGCTTCAGTAGCCAGGTTTTTTTGATTTGCATCTTCTTTCCTTTGGCCATCTTCTGTTGTCACAGCAGCTGCTAGTTTTATTTGCCCAGTTCCTATGCCTAAAGAAAAAAATACTGAGAATTCCCCAAATTCCCATAATTCTGGTCTCTGCAGCTGGCCTCTGAGACTTTGGTCTGCATCAGCTCTGCCTCTTTGTTCAGGCTTGGCAGCCACTGCAGATCTGCAGTGATCAAAGGCAGGAAGCATCCAGCACACCCTCATCCCCAGACCTCGTTGCAACACAGTCCCTGAGCAGGCCCTGAAATATGGTTCTTTGGGCTGTGATCTATTGCACACCCACGCAGAGCTCACTGACTTCACTGTGTCTCTGCCCATGCATGAGATACAGCTTTCGTTCCACAGTCAGGGCACTCCGTATGGGAAAAGCCACACGCCATTTGGAATTCTCCAGTGGCAGAAAAAAGAAAGAATTGGACCTAAGCAGCCTTTTGTGTCTTTGTAACAGATAAAGCTGTTCTGAAACATGTTTGGTTTGTTTTTGTTTTTTCTTTTTCCCAAACAAACGCAAGTCTTCCTTTTACTTGGCTTGTTTTTTTGCAATATAAATTCAGGTTCTGTCTTTCTTCCAAGATTGTGTGATGACAGGGGAACTGCTGAATGATGATGTCATGATGGACTAAAGAGAATACAATTGAGCAATTTGACAGGAAACCTGACTTTTTGTTGGACTGTGCACAATCCTTTGTTTTTGACTGTTTAACCGCTCCAATACAATACGTGACATTTTCGCCAGTTCAACCAAGGCATGATGGGTCACTGTAAAATTCCTAAAAACTCCTTAGAGGTTCTCCCAGGGTAATGAAGAACAATAAAATTGAGTGTCAAAATGGTTCATTGATTCGCTGCGGTATATAACACTGATCTAACTGTACTAACTAGGTAAATATAATGAACTAATGTCAGGTAGGAAAACACTTAACAATCCTAGTATTTCCAAAGAAAAGCATCAAAGAGGATGTTCTTCAGTGTTCACAAAATGGCAAACAAAAGGACAATTTCAAAGTCCCTTTGAAGTCCACTTTGAAGGAGATCCTGCCTCCCAAACTGTGTTTTTATACATAAAAAAGAAATGGTGTCTAATATTCTGGAAGATAGCATGGGTGGTTTCTTGGCATTTCTGAAAACTGGTTTTCTTTTGAAACTGAAAAAGATCCTTGGATTTAGTCATTATTTTACTAAAGGGAGTAGTAAATTTGAATATCCTTTCTATGAAGAACTACCGTAACTACAGTTCCTGGTGTGATCACAAATTTTTATTAGCAAGATATTGTCTAAAAAATCTAGAGACATCATAGATTTTCAATGTGAAGGCACCCAGCATGCAAAATAGGACCATAGGTGTTAAAAACCATTAAGCTGAACCATGACAGTATCCCAGTTTTAAATTTCCCATAGAATGGTGCAGTCCAAATACTTTAATTTTTAAAAACTTTGACGCCTCTGCATACTTTTCGTCTTATTGGTTTACGAAATATTTACCTGGAAGGGTTGGATGGAACATGCAGGTCAAACCTTTCTGAAATTCTTACTTTTAAAATACCCACATGCTTAACCTTTCAACTTGCATCTTGCTCAGAACTGAAAAGCAGAAGAAAGCAAGATCAGACCTTGTCCGTCTTGTACACTCACTACTGTACATACTTCACAAAACAGGGGATGAAGGAAACTGTGATCAGACAGTCAGAGCCTCTCAAATTGAGCATGTGAAGAGAAAAGGAGCTGTCACCTCACACCTCTGTATCTTGCTCCCACTTTGGAGGAAACAGGACAAGTTTCTCTGCTGGTTGGACTGGTGCTGGGGGTGGTCACTGCAGCAGCTGCTGAGGTACAGACAGCGTGGCATGAATCCATGAGGCTGCAAAATGCTGAGGCATGGGGCAGTGCAGCCCTGCTGCTGTCACACTGAAGCTGAGGGATCAATCCCACCTCTGACCTATGCTGGAAAAAGAGGACTTGTACATATGTCCAGGGACATAGACACACATATGTCTTAGCTCCCACTAAGGTGCAGAATCACTTTCCAGAGGTGAGGGAGAAGAGACATCAGTAGCTAAAACTCAGCTAGGCAGACCTAATGCACATTGTCCTTATCAAAAACCACAGGCTGGGCTGTGGGAAGGACCATACAGAAATCCAGCCCACCTAACCCTGAAATCTGATCAATTGAAGCTGAACTGTAATACACTATTCAGTTAACCTCTTTACAAATAATTCAGTTGATTTAATAACATAAGCTTTTTTTCTTTATTGAACCACATTATTTTGGTACAAAATATGATTCAAATTATTAATTTCCTCCCATTAAGCAGGATCAACATTATCCGCTTCCCAGGATCAAGTTTCTATTAGGTGTATTGGATCAAGCTCTTAGCTTAATTGTCTTTGCTGGTCTTTTCCTTGCTGATAATCTGGCCCTCTATATTCATTTGATATGGCCAGGAAAAAAAAGCTTCTTTCTTTGTTTTTTCCACTGCTACCTAAGTAAGACTAAACCTAGTAGATGAAAATGAGCTTGACCACAGAGAACAAAGCAAAGTACTGGAGAATGTACCTCAAAACTAATGCAGTAGATGTATCAGATGTGGTGAGAGGCTTGGCCACTGACTGCATGGATGTGCTGCAGTATTCCTGGGCATGCTGCCCATTTCCAAGCACACAAAAAGTGCAGCAATGGAGGTGCTGCAAGTGCAGCTTGTTTACTTTTTCATCATCTGACACACTCAGAATAATACCAAACCCAGATAACAGCACCCAGTGCTACATAAAGGACTGCAAGAACTAACAGAATATTTCTGAGGATATTTTGACTGAATTTATATAAAATACACCTTCCAGTCTCAGTAATATAGGCTAGATTATATTTACATTTTGTGCTCAGAGATCACTGGCAACAAATATCAGCCAGAGAGCACCATATGGGCATCTGCAGACAGCCACTCTGGAATCTGCAGAGGCAGCAAGGTCCCGGTTTCCCTGGTCACCCTCTGTGTATTTACATGCCAGTGTAATGCAACTGAAAAATGAGCTGCTGTGCATTGTCAGAGAGCTGAGGCAGAAAGTTTCATAGTCAATTCCTCTGAGTTCTTAGGTCCTTGAGTAAGTAGATCAGAAGTTGTCCAAAGGTTTAATGCTGGAGATGGATGAACTGAAGGACCAGCAGAATCAGCAAAATACATGTCACCAAAATCAGGTATATTCATTTTATGTGGTAATGGATGACAGATTAGCAGAGCACATGCTGACTTCTTTGACTGGATTATCATGATGGGATGGAATAAGGAGAAGTTCTTGTTCAGGAGATGAGCCCTAGGCAGTTTCTGTGGCCAGCACAGTGGGGAGGACGCTGGTGATGAGTGCAAGTCTCTATCCTGCCATTTCAGCAACAGCAAAGCTCAAACTGCAAGTTTGCAGTGAGCTGAAGGTTTTAATATGAAATAGCAAAAATAAATCACAATGTAACGGTCCTCTTGATGTTCAGAATTTATACTCTCCATGTTTAGCTGTGAATAGTTACATAAGTTTTAGAAACAAAACAAAAAAACAAACAAACAAAAACCCAAACAAAAAAACCAAACTAGAATTTTAAAATAAATCTTTCACCTCCCTATAGGAAAGACAGTGGCCAACCATCCAGGCAAATTCATTGCTCAGTCATATTTTGATTCTAAATTATAATGATGTAACTCTTATATGTGAGAAAGTTAGAATAAAGATATGATCTGTAACTTTTCTACTGTTATATCTCCTGATATTTCCAGGGGATGCTATGCTACAGGTGAAAACACATAAAATTATATTCTTCCATTTGGGAAAACTCTAGGCTGCAGATTGAGCTTTCCCATTAATATTTCCATGTTTTACTGGAAATCTCTGTTTATTGAAGTCAATTTAAATGATCCATCAGATGAGTAACTGCATTTTAAAGGCTAGCAGAGGCTTATTATGAAAGGCACCGGCTTGCTTAAGGTCCCTTCTGTATGTAGTCTGCAAAAACAAAGTGCATACAATTTCACAAGGACAGCTGAAGTGCAAATGACTGAGGAATGAAGACACTAAAAAACACACAATAATTTGGCTGTCATTAGCCAGTCCTTTCCACACCCAGAAAAGCCCATACCCATAAATGACAAGAGATACATGCTTTTTTATTTGTATTCCTTACATCATGAGCTTGGGAGAACACAGAGCAAAAATCTACTAGACTTCTTGTGCTTGACCTTTAGAGTCAACAATTCTGAATGAACTGTGATCCTGAGCATCCCCCTGAAGTTGCCACACCACTGGTGATGGTAGTCTGGTGCACACTCCAAGTTTATCAGTTACTGCAAGCCTCTAGATACCATGCCTCTAAACACCAGCTTCCTTGGGCAAGGCCTTACTTTCTGAGCTGTGTGGGATGCTCCATCAGGTTGCTGAACTGCTCGTAGTACCATGGGTGGCAGTTTTTTCCTCCAAGAGGTCTCAACCACGAGAAGGAACTGCCAAGTGTGTAATACAGACAGACTTGAAAACCATGATATAATCAGGCCAGCATGCAAGTATGCCCAGAAAAGATCCTAGAGGGTCAGACAACTGGAATTATCTTCCTAATATTATTGATTATTGGCAGATCTAATCTGGTCATACCACAAATAAGGGCCTGCAATGAGCCACAGGCACAAAATATATTTTGGTGTTTGCATGCAAGCATTGTTGTTAAGTTACATGTTCTTCATGAAGAGCTATGTGTGAAATGATGTGATAAGTTTATTAATATCCACTGGCCACAATGGAAAGTTGATGGATTATAGAGGTGGATAACTTATTAGTTGTTTAATTAAGCACAAGGGTGGTTAAGAATCCTGCTACAAGTATGTCAAATCTGTCTTCCAAGTAAGAAAAAGTTTATGTTTTCACTTGAGAAGGAAAAGGGTTGGAAGAGGAAAGGATATGCGTTTGAATGAATCCTTGATTAACCCAAGAAGACACTGGATAGAAAATGCCCCTTTGCCCTTGAAACTACAATATTCTATTTAAGATTTAAAGACTGCAATGTGTGCCAGAGATTTGGAGACTGACTATACAGCTTGCTAGCAGCAACCAGACTTCAAGGAAAGCCCTGGAAAAGAAAATACATGCATGGTTTACTTTTATTTCCAGTAATCCCTGTTACTTCTGTAACCGCGTTGGCTGTGTCAGGATTTTGTAAATAAAATGCTTTTACTTGCTTTTACCCTAACCTGACCAGGAGTGAAGATGACTCCAAAGCATCTGGCAAACATCAAAGCACACCATCCAGACAGGAGCACAGAGCTTCTCGTCTGGTGCTGGCTCACTCCTGCAGAGTGAAGTGCTCCATTCCATTTCTCCAGGATAGCTAAAATAGAAGCACAAATTATTTCCATTGAGGTGTAGAATAGGCTTTGCAATTCAGATAAACAGAGATAAGTTCTGGTCCTGGTGGTGTCTCCAAAGACTGGAATATGAGAAGTAGAAGGTCTCTAATCACAGACTTTATTTATCTGTGATTTATGGGGTCACAATTAAAACGTTAATATATTCAAGAACATTCATCAGCTTCAGAACAGCTTACTGTGCATCTGACAACATATATTGCAGGTCAAATTCCCATTCAGAAATCTCAAAATATGAGTCATTCACATAAAAGCAGTAAACAGTACCAGCTTGCGTCCAGTAAAAAATCACCCATCTCAAGCAATGAAAAACAAGCAGTCAAGCAGAGCAAGTCACAAACAATTTCATAACCAAGGAGGTGCAACTGCCACAACAAGAACTATTTAAAATCTCTAGTTGTGTCAACTAAATGAGTCAATGATTGTTTAACGAGAGTGCGACTTGTTACTAACAATGAGTGATAATCACACTCTGTTTAGTGATTCAGACTGTATGATCAACCCAGCTCTTCAGTCAGCCAAACTGGAAATTACATGAGATACTTGAACCTCTTGCAGTATTTTCAGTGTTTCCTGCTTCAGCTAAGTCAGAAATACACGAAAATATCATTCTGCCGCCATTTTGGCTCTTTTGATAGTAAATGACACCAAGAAATGAAGACCTAAACAGAATGTGTGGGTTAAAAAGTAACGACAGGAAAGAATAAAGTTTGATTGAACTCAATGGATAGCTAATTGTATAACATTAATAATTCAATCTAAATTATTTTTCTTATTTCAATAAGTTTTATTTCCATATTTCTAGTGTAAAACTCTTGCATCATGCAGAGATCATCTAGAGGAGCATGTGATCTTGTCCAGACACTTTATATTCTTTTTCTGGAATACATGCCCAGTTTTCCCATCCATACTCCGTAGTTTTTATTATTGAACCTTCTTTAGGCTAGACAAACAGTAACCTGTTGCCACGATTATCTGTGGTGGCTGAGAGGTAGCAATTCATTACAAAACTTTGAGTATCCTTCAGTTTTGATTGACTCATACTTAAGGTGAACAGTGAAACCTGCAGTTTCAGTGTGGGTTGATTTTTAGATATTTTCTCTATGAATGCATCTGTACTACATCTGCATTTGTTTCAGCTCATGTAGATTCAAACTACATGAATATTCCTCATCAAAGTCCTCCAAGGGAAGCAAATCAGGACAGAAATGAACCTGTAAAACTTAACCTACTTTGTCAAATCAAATGAAGAGCGTTAGATTTTGCTCAGAACCTATGGAGAAAACATAACTCTGCAAACGACATATTGGTTCCAAGTACAAATAGAAATTCATAAACCTCAAAGAACCTGATCCTTCGTGCAGACTGTACTAGTGAGCCCACATCTGGTAAATAGGCAGACATGATATTCCCATCACCTCAGCTTTGCAGCCCCTGCAGAGCACTGCCTATTTCAGGCACCCAGTGCACGAGCAACAAAGAGAAACTACAGTGAGCCGAGTGAACCCCACTGCAGTGACGACATGCCAGGCCAGGCCAGGCCAGGCCAGGGGAGCTGAACTTACTTCCCCCAGGGAGGAGCTTCGCTGCTGTCTTCAGGCCAAATGGGTGGTTGCAGTGATGAGTGAGACCGATTCTTCTCTCAGGTGCACACAAAGGCAAAGGGCAGTCCCATCTTGCAACAAAGAAAACTGATAAAACTTTTACAGAGAAGATGACTGCGCATGAGCAGGCTGTCCAGAAAGCTATGCAGTCTCCATCCTTGACAATGTTCAATATTCATCTGGATAAGGCACTGAAACAACTTCAGCTCACTTTGAAGATGGTCTTGCTTTGAGTGGACAGATAGATTAGAGACCTCTGGAAGCCTGAGTTACTCTATGACCACATGATTTCATTAGAAATTAGGATTGTAAAACACAATGTTACTTCAGGGCCTCAACAGACTTGAAGAAAAAAAAGCCAACAACTTGAAATTGAGACTTTTTCTTACTGGTCTTTCCTTTCAATCACAAGAGATGCCTCATCAAAGCATTCTAAAAACTCGTTAACGCAATTTCATCTTCCCTTAAAAAAAAAAAAAAGGAAAATAAGGAAATTAAGAAGAAAGGTCTATTATTTGTCTTCTGGGGTTTTATGATGATTGAGGCTTTTTTTTTGCATCGCATAGCATGATCAAGTTCTTGAAGTTCTTATTTGTAATCCTTTTAGTGTTGTTTCCAGGACCTGGGACGTTTCCAGGAAAATACCAAATATTGCAAAACAACATAATAAAATAAAAGCAACACTGAATGATGTTTTTTCTCAGGTCCCTATCTTTAATTGAACTTACAGGTCTTAGCTTATGAGTACAGAAAATGTGGGCAAAAATCATTGTGATGGACTCAGCTGTAATAAGGAAAGTTTTCTTTGCACCTACATGTGAACATTGTGTTACTGATTCCTATGAGGTATTTCTGAAAATCCCCTGTAAATTAACTTCTTTTTCCTTCATATGTACTTCCCTTAAAAATATTTTATTTCTGCACTGGCTATGGAAAACTGTTACTGACATTTCTGTCACGTTCCATTTGACCAGATGCCTGTGCATAAATATTTAAATGTAAGTGAGGAGATAACAAGAAACACTTTTCCAGTGCCTTATATGTATTTTATGTAATTGAAGTTAAAAACAATGTCAGATAGCTATTTTTTTTATACTTTACCTGGTAAGGAACCAACTTCTAATACTTAAGCATTCAAGGTCAAATCACCTTTAAAAACAAATGTATTCCTCTGCTACATCAAAATGAAAGGAATTAAATAAATACAAATATAGGCTGCTAAACTGGGATTGTGGCTGGAGACACTTGACAAAAGTGAGTCAGGCTGTTCTGGAATTACAAAACTATAAAAGTAGTTTTCTGAGCATATATATCTTCTTATCCAAATGAGCTAGGATAAACAGAATAGTGGAAAGTTTGGAGGCTGGGTATGATATGAGAGATCAGACCCTCCTCTTTAGAACCTTACTCCTTCTTTAGGCACCTTCAAATTGTTCCACACATAATTTATTTAAACTTAAAAGTCAGAAATAGTCTGCCAGCTTGGGCAATGGATATGTGAATAAATTTACCGAACTTTGCACTTCACAGTGACTGCTTCACAGAATCTTGCGGTTGTGATTATTGCTCAATACTTTCAGATTAGATATGGCTGAGGTCAAAAGGAATATTTTGATGAATCTAAATTTTTTTACAAATTTTAATACAAATTTTTGAAGAATATTATTTCCTAGGTCTCCAATTTATACCTCTTTTTCATCATATTTACAGTTAATAAAATTAATAATTCCTCCCTGTGACTAGGTTTCGTGGAGTTTAAAACCTTAAAAGCAAGCCATGTGAAGTGGAGAGGTTACATGAACTGAAACCTGTGGTGATGTCTTAACACAATTACCTGTAAGACCAGAAACCAGCAGCCGTCACACACCACTAACTAGGCTACCATGTCAGTCAACATACGAAACAAATGCATGACCCATTAAAGAAGCATTGCAAAACTACTTTCTTTTCTAATTTTAGCTATCTGATACACTAGGATTTAATAGCAGGCATGTGACACCGGAAAAATTCATGCCCTTTGTTCAGAACTTCCCCATAGCAGCTCAGTGTACTTGTACAACATCACTGCCTAGTTTCCTTTTTTCAATGCCCTGTATTTCAGGGGGTCAGGAACTTTATCCTGGAAAGGATATCCTGAACAGCAGTGCATTTCACCCTATTGCTCCTCAGCTCAGGGTCTGTCTCATTTTGGAATTTTTATTACTCTGTCCAGTCTTATTCTGCAATACTTGCTTAAAGAGTCTTGATACTTCCAGTTGAATTTGCCTGAATATATGACATTGTTCATAAGAAATTTACTCACATTTCAACTGTATATCACAGCTGCCAAACACAACAGATGTTCCCTCTTGTACCACTGATACTTTCTTTGCTGCACTGTCACACATGTGATAAATGTGAGACATCTGAAAAGAACATTTGTCAGAAAAAATACAGTAAAACATGAAATATCCAAAGAGTACTTGGAACATGTGTGAGCATTTTGTCATAGATGGCAAAAACAGGACCCTAATTTGTATTCTAACAGAGGAGTAGAAGAAAACCAGGGCAAGACTGAGTGAAACATAACCAAATAGTAATTTTTGGAAAAGAAAAAGAAACAGGAGTTGAAAAGAAAAAAAAAAAAATTAAAATAATTGGCCTCCCAGAACAAAGAGCTTAAAAAGTCCAGGCACAAGAGCTAGAGAAACAATTGCAAGGGAATAAAGAAGTTATGAAGAAGTATTAGTCTTCTGAAGAAGTGGGAGCAGTATCGAATTGCCCATTACACAGGCAGGATGCAGGAGCAGAGGGGCCTTTCACCAAGGTCAAACACAAAAAGCAAATATGCAGGAAGGGGTAACTAGGAGAAGTTGCTAAGGACATGTATAAATAATTACGTGTGGTAGAAACCAGAAAGGGCAAGTCACTAATAGAGATATAGCTAACAAGAGACCTGAAGAAATTTGTCCTGAAGATGAAAGAAGACCAACATGAACACTGGCCATATATTCAGCAGGAGGGAAGGCAATTGCCAAATGAGACGGAGAAAGCCAAAGCCCTTATTGTCTTCTTTATATCAATATTCACTAAGAAGATTCAGTAGAACCATCTGTCTAATACCAATGACAAAAGCCTAATATTTCAAACTAGAAAGGAGCAAATTAAGGAGCATGTCCTTCGAGAGATTTATTTTTTTTAAACCATACAAATCTGGAAAACTAGGATTAAAACAAAAAAAAATTTTAAAAAATAAAAACAAACCAAGCAAACAACAACAAGAAACACTCACAAACAAACACAAACAAACAAACAAAGAAAAACAACACAAAACCCCAAAAGCCTGACCAAAACCACCTCAGAAATGGTAAGTAGTTAGCTCCGGAAATTCAAAATTCTTGAACTAAAACATTGAAAAGGACACTAATGGGCTTTTTCGTAAAAGTTAGAGTGGAGGCATTGCAGACCACCTGATTTAATGTCTGTTACTGGATTGTTATATGTATATAGTTATAGACATAGATGTAGATATAGATATCTATTTCCAAAGAAGATAACAGCAAGATGAGCAACAGTCAAAGGTCCAGTTCTGTTGAGTATTCTTACTGGTAACTGGGCAGGAGAACAGACAGCAGGTTCATTGCACAAATGGACAGCTGTCATGTTGGAGCAGAAAATAAGAAATCAAAACACCTCAGACAAACCAGAGAGCTGCAGAGTACCCTATGCAGACAAGTGTCAACTGCATGGGCACAAGAACAACCAGCTGAAGGATCTCACGATCATTGTGAAGCACAGGCAGAACAAGAGTCCCCATCACGACACTACAAACAAAACTCAAATTTCCAGTTGGAGGACTACATCCCACGAGATGAGAAGAAAGCCTTCTGCTCTACTTAGCACCGTCAGGGCCCCAGCACCATATCCTGTTTGGGAAGCTGCAATTGCTTGGTGCAAATGAGAGGAGTGCAGAAGAGAGCAGTCAGAAACCCAGAGAACCAAAAAACGTGATTTGTGGGAACATGCTAAAGGAAATTAGGTGGGTTGGGCTATTGAAGAGAAGCCTGAGATCTGGCACATGCATCACTTCAGGCCAGAAAAGACTCAGAAAAGAGAGAGCTAACAGTTCTACTTCTCTTCAGCAAATAGGATAAGTAGATATGCCACTTTCACTGCCAGATAAAACACAAAGAAACACTTCTAATCCTAAAACAGTTTAGTACTGGAATACAGAGTCTGCATGCACTGGATGATCACCACCATCACCAGCTTTTAGGAGGAAATTAGACAAGTATCTGTACCTATAGACAGAGATACAGAGGCAGATCATTAGCATTCTGAGATTCATTCTTTTCTTACCCTCCAGTAACAGCTATTGCCATGAGTAATCTGGTAAGTGCAAAAAAAGGGCTGTGTGATTGCAGTACCTCTCTTGCCTACCACCCTCATTCAGTCCTTTTGTCTGTTGAAAACAACTGGGTTTTGAGTGATGCCTTACAAAAACTTATTTTCCTAGAATATTCACTATAAAGTCAAAGTCAGAAAAATTGGAGGAGTAATTCTATTCAGAAGACAAATGAATAGTTCACAGAGAAATCTGGCAATAGAGAACATCCTGTCTCAGCGAAGAAGCCACTTCCAGACTTCTGACTCCAGCATGAGTCACACCTCAGCTGTGTCAGAGAGTCACTGTGGCCAGTTGTCAATGGTTTTTTCTAGGAAATCAGCTAAAATCCACCTGCTGACATGCATTGAATGAGCAAACGACACCATGCAGCCGGGGTGCATCCTGTGCAGGTAAAGGACACAAGGACACATGGACACATGGACACAAGGGTCCATGTGTAAAATCTCAGAGCCAAACTGTGAAATATAGGTTGCACGTTCTGTCATCTTGCATCATGAACCACATCAAACTGTCTTCCAGGTGCAAATGGCCCTTCCTGGTGCCAGTCTCAGGACAGGGACTCCAAGATCTCTTCTGTAAAATGGGCTTATGAGAAAAAATAATTCCCTTGCATCATTATGAGATTTAAATAACATTTTGGTGTTTTACTACTATATTACAGTTTTACTACTATATTAATACTACTATTTTACTACTATATTTCCTGACATGTGAGAGATACAGCATTTCATGACTGCTTTAAAAAGCATCTTTTTTCATCACTTATCATGCTGTCTAGCAGAACATTTCGTCAATAAACTTTATCTGCTTATCTGCCCCCAGCGAAATTTTTGTGTGAAAACTGTAGCCAACATGACTCCACCATTTCCAAGCATAAGACAAAGAAAAAATACATTGTTTTGCTCATGTTTAAAGTACTGAAAGTGATGTTTTTGATTTTTTGTTTTAGCATACCTTTGCTTGTGTAAGATAAAAATTGTCATTGAGACAGCCACAGTGATGTCAGCAAAAGTCAGAAGTGACTTGATTGCATTTTCCTATTGCTTCAAATTGTGTTGCTTTCATAGAAGACACTGCTGAGAAATTTCCCTAAGTACCTTAGGGAAATAAAAATGATGATATGGTTTTAGGCCAGATAAGAGTCCTTCCATGATGCCACACTCTTTCAAGTGGCCTTTGGGGTAAGGTGCCTGCACAGAAACAAATGAACACCAAGCAGATGAAATTTGTCATGGCACTGCCCCTCACCTGGCCCCTCTGAGAGATGGAGCTATGCTTGAGGATACCTGAGCTTCTCACAAATCACACCGCACTTCAACATGATCAGTGAAAGGGTAGTTTATGGAATTTATTTCCAAATTACAGATCATATCTCCTACCACTGGTATAGACCAGAATTAAAAGCAGTTGATCTGTTCCTTAGGGTATGTGGGAAAGATTATTTATGTTTCCTGTTGCCAACCTGGTTGTGGGTTGGTGAGCTGAAGCCTGAAGAGGTGACACAGGAGCACAGACAGCTCCTGCCTGTACCCCAGGAGTCCCGGCCCTGGAGCTGTTACCAGCAGCCAGGATCTAGGAAGGCCTCTCCTGCCTTAAGCCGTGTACAGGGCTCATCAGCTTTTGAAGAGTTGCTCTGGAAATGCTTCTCAGAGTAGGACCCTGGCTGGCACACCCAGACAGAATTTTGCTTTTTTGCATCTGACAGATCATCATTAGACCACTTTCGTTTCTGGAAGAGAAATAAAAAAATAAGTCTGAATTGAAGCAAAGCCTGACAATTTCCCTCTTTAGAAGAATCTCTCAGTCTTAGAAGAGCTGAAATATGGTGGAGACCATTTATTGAAAGCAGCAATTCAATTGCAACTATCATATTTTTCCTGAAAAAGCATATTCTAAAGAAAAAAATTTTTAAAGTACATAGTACCCACTGTTGTTCTGCTAAACAACCTCACTTCATCTTGAGATTTCCTGGGCTGGATGTCATATCAGGATGCCATTATACAGTATTCCATTTACAAAAGGATCTTGGATTATAAGATGTACCCAGATGTTTTGTGACTCACTGCCATGCTGTCCCAAAAAAGTAAAATAGAAAAATAAAGTTGACTTTTCTGAAGAAGATAACTGAAAGAAGCTGCTTCCCACAAAAACTCCATTTACTCAACTGCACCTTTAAGAAGAAAATGGAGGAATATTAGGTAGACAGTATTTTATTCTTAATATTTCAGGCAATAGGTATAGCCAAGACAACGACCTGGAGCTACCATGCATCTCTTTTTTTGTTCCCTCGTCATACTGACTACATCCCATCTTTATGTTTGGCCATTTGGAAAATACAATGCAGGTCATGTAGCTACAACTCCATTCTTCCACAAGGGATGACAGGGAAAACTTCTCTCAGGATTTCCACTTCACTGTGCAGTCCGGGACATGATGCACATGTTCTTTCTCACTAACCCATGGGGTTTATTTCCACAGCACACTGTCTTTAAATGATATAGATACATCAGGTTTTTGGTTTTTTTTTTAATGGCAGATAACTTAATATTTTATCTTTTCTCAACATAAAGATAATAAGAAATTTCAGCTACATTTTCTTTGATGCCTGCAAGTGCAGTCTTCTTTGTGTTGTTGCATTCTGAAACATGGTAAAGCGATAATAGAGAATTTGTATAGATTAATCTGTCCAAATGAAAAAAGAACCAGCCAGAAATCCATTACTTATCATCCAGAACACTAAAGCAGGAACAAACTCTCCTCTGATCACGAAGTATTCTCTGGCTCATCAAAATTTTACCCTCCTACTGAAGTCATCCTCCCACATCTAGAATAGCTGCATTACCTGATAAAAGTAGTGTCGCACACTTACCACCCCAGAAAAACAATCCTTAACTGTAATACTAGTAATAAAAAGTGGGACTGAAGGTTGCAGAAGACACCTCACTGTTATCTGGTACAATGCAAAGTTTCCGATTCTCTTTAATTTCTCCTGGTATTTCCAGGCATTTTCCATGCTGGTTTATTTGCTTTATCACAGTGTTTTTCAAGGTGACAATTAGGTGAACATTTTACAATGTATGACTAAATTTTCGCAGCTAATTTGTGAGTTGGCTGCATCAGCTTTTCTTTCCTCCCCCAATGAGAGTCTGTTTTGCAAATGTCTTGAATCTAGACACAAACAGAGCAAAAAAATATGCTTATTTCTGACTGTGTGTTGTGTACTATTCTCTTATGGTTTGCACAAATGGATTGACTCATATACTGCAGGTAATACTGAAAATGTAAATTTTAGTGATTAGGATGGAAAGAAACTAAGTATGTCTTCTGGAAAAGACATTATTTATTTGGGATTTTTGAACCCCTGTGATATTGCCAGGATTTCCCTCTAAGCAGAGCAATGGTTTCGATTCTTACTTTAACTGATATTTGTAAGTCACTCTACTGCACTCTTTTCCTTGCCCTCAATAAATTGTGATCTAAACTGTTCATGAATTAAATTCCTGTTCATTTCATCTCACTCTTCCCAAGGTTCCCCTACACTTTTGAAGAATTTTACTAGACTCATTGAAATTTAGTGTGTAAAGCAGATGGGTTTTGCTTAGCAGCCTCAGTGAACTTTCTTGATTATTCACTTCATATATTAAAAATATGAATGTTAAATAGGAGGCCAGAGTTTTTATCTGACCAAAAATCCAATCTCTCAAGCCCATATTTCTGGGGTGGGTAAATAGTGAGGCTGCTGTGGCAAAAAGAGCCAGTCTTCTCTTCTCTTCTCTTC
>VZRS01007243.1:0-14952 GCA_013398055.1 Ifrita kowaldi
GAACATCCAGGCTCCTTCCAGGAACCCCGGAGATCCATTGCTCTTGTTGGAAACTTCTCCTGAGGTTCCCTTGTGTTTAGAGGTCCCACAATCTTCCATCCAGATTTTCCGTGTCTCATCCCATCCATTGGAATTAGCCCCCCACAGTAACACTGCTCACCTTCTTCCGTGCTCCACACTCTTCCATGGATTTTGGACTTTATTTCTCTTCATTTTTTGCTGTCAGTGTTACATCTTTCAGGTTTTTTGGTGTTACATCTTCCAGGTTTTTCGGTGTTTCTGCATAATCTGGCAGTCGATGATCAATTCTGATTCCATTCTGATCAATGCATTGATGAGTCTGTAGACCACATACAGTCTCCAGAGAATCACGGAATTCCAGGATGGTTTGGGCTGGAAGGGACCTTCAAGGTCATCTCATCCCACCTCCTGCCATGGCAGGGACACCTCCCACTGTCCCAGGCTGCTCCAAGCCCCAATGTCCAGCCTGGCCTTGGGCACTTCCAGGGATCCAGGGGCAGCCACAGCTGCTCTGGGAATTCCATCCCAGCCCCTCCCCACCCTCCCAGCCAGGAATTCCTTCCCAATATCCCATCCATCCCTGCCCTCTGGCAGTGGGAAGCCGTTAAGCAGAGCCCAGAACTGAACTGGGACTGTTGGGTGAACTCAGGAGATGCCAAGACTTTAAGGCCAAAATCTGATTTCATTTCAAGTTCTTGATCACTTCATGGCCCAATTGAAAATTAATTAATTCTCAGGCAGCTGTTGAAATTTGCAGCTCAGAAGAGACTGAAAAACCCTGTGGAAACCCGGAAAAATCCTAGAGAGTTTTCCCATTGCTCTGAGGCAGCTGCAGAGATTTTGGGGATCCTTTCAGAAGCACAAATTTCCCAACGCTCCGGAACATTTCCCCCAAAGCCGTGGTTCACTGCGCTTTTTTCCTTTTGACGGAGAATTGAATAGCAGAGAAAACTTCCGTTGGACCATTTTCCATAAAACTCTCAGGATCTCCTACTGCTTTCTTTCCCAAATGTTTATTTTGTGGACCACCACAATGGCCTGCGTGAATTATTGCTGGTCTGTGCTCTTTAATGTGGGGAGTTACTGCTTCATAATGCACTTAATATTTTTTTATGATATTTCGATTCAATATTTTCATTTTTTCAACAAAAATATTAACTCCAAAAATGCCAAATAAATTGAATCACTATGGAATTTTCTGTTCTTACACTCACATAAAAATATTACAGCTTTTAATAAAAAAAAAAACTCATAAANAAAGTTTATTTTGTGGACCACCACAATGGCCTGCGTGAATTATTGCTGGTCTGTGCTCTTTAATGTGGGGAGTTACTGCTTCATAATGCACTTAATATTTTTTTATGATATTTCGATTCAATATTTTCATTTTTTCAACAAAAATATTAACTCCAAAAATGCCAAATAAATTGAATCACTATGGAATTTTCTGTTCTTACACTCACATAAAAATATTACAGCTTTTAATAAAAAAAAAAAACTCATAAAGTATTTTCTGTTCAAAATCATTTTGGAAGTTATCAAATTTTTTTGGTTTATTTAAAATCTACATTTCTTAGTAGTAAAAAAAAAATGGGTTTCAGTAGCAAAGAGAAAAAAAATTACACCAGCTTTAAGGAGAAGAAAATATGGGAACGAGAATTTTAATAGGGAAGATATTAGGAAAGGGTTTATTGGGAAAAGGGAATTGACTTTCAGCACTCGGAGGTGGTAATTAGGTGCCAATATTGAAATTGCTCACGGCATCAGCTTGGCCATTTTTCACCGGCTCTGGTTGCCCGTTTGGGATGGGATCAGACACCTTCCACGCTTTGGAGACTCCCCAAGGAGCTTTTCACCGCCCGGGCTTCCACCACAGCTCATGGAGAGGAAGGGAAGGAGCGGGAGCGGGAGGAGCAGCATTCCCAGCACCCAGCCAGGCTCCTGCTCTGAATCGTCCCGATTTATTTGTTGACAGCAGGAAACCTCGGCAGCTGAGTCAGCTGAGAGGAACCAAAGTTTTGTTGGGATGAGGATCTGCTTCTTGCCAATTTTGGTCCGTGTTTTATCCAACGTAAAATGCTCATGTAAAAAAAAACCTCGATTTTTTACCTTCGAAAGCAATGTGAGATATTTTATCTGTTGATTAAGACAAAAGTCTGAATTTGTCCCATAAATCAGCGCCTTGATGCCAATGAAAGTCCCACTGGGAATGGATTTTGGGAGGGGTGTGCGCGTGTCTCCATTTAACTGAGGTGCATTTATGTGTGTGCGTCTCCCTCGGCGCATAAACAGACACCCCCACACGTATTCCATGTTTGGAAGCTCCTTGGAGCAGAAAGTTTGGCTTCCCAAGGAATTTTCTGTGTTTTCTGGCAGCCGCTTCCAGCCAGGTTAACCTGATCTTTCCCACAGAACTTCAGGCCAGGGAATGTGATCATAAAACTTTCCCATCCCGGCAACACTTTAAACCAAACCCCTGATCCTGGGAGCGGATTCCATTCCCAGTGTGTTTGTGTGTGATGAATCCGATGGATGGGAGGGCTTTAGAACCTCCAAAAACATTTTTCCTTCTTTTTTCCTACTTTTTCCCCCCCCCATTTTTCCCATTTTTTTTGCTTTCGAGAAGTGAATTAACGGAAGAGAAACCATTGGCCAAAAGAACTGCGTCCATCGGAGCTGACTGGGGTTGAACTCTCGGAGCCAAATCTGAACCTCAGAGACCCACCACAGTCTTACAGTGAAAAACAACAACAACAAAAAAGGAAAACAGAAAAAAATACCCCCATCAAACTCCTCCTTTTTAATGGGATTTTGCGGCAATGTAAACGCGGAATTCCGAAAAATCAAATCAGCATTCGTGGAATAAAATACGCAAGTGGATAATTTTAACAGAGCCAGGGATTGCTCCCTCCAGGCTCAAAGCTTGGAGGAAAAAACCACAAAAACAAAGGGAAAGCGATTTCCCCCAGAACAGCCCTGACTGATCTCTTTTCTGAGCAGACCTCACATGAGAAAATCGATAAAGTGCTGCAATTCCCTCCGGCCTTTGGATCCCAGCAGGAATTATCGTGGAATTCCAGAAGGGTTTGGGTTGGAAGGGGGACCTCGAGGACCATCTCATCCCAATCCCCTGCCGTGGGCGGGGACACCTTCCACTATCCCAGTGTAATTAAATTATTATAATGAGGGGTTCATCATCTCCTATCCCCAATATCCTCTGGAACGATGATGGAAAATCCAAGTGACTCCATCATGGAGTCACCTCCTAGTACCAAATAATTAAATCTATGAGTACGTCTTTTATTTCCATTTTTCCTTTGAGGAACAAAATCAAGGAAGAGCCTGGAAGAGCCGTGCCAGCTTTGCTTCCTTCGTTTTATAATCTTAGTTATGAGCTCTATTCCCTCTCAATTCTTCAGGGATTAATTAATTAAAGGAGCAGGAATTTCACCTAAAATAACATTTAAAAATAGCACTGTCCTGGTTTCTGGCACCGCTCCCAGAATGTCCCAGGAGAAGGAATTCCATCCCAAAGCCTCACCTGCCCCATGCCTGTTCCTGGGTTGTCCATCAGCCAAGGAGTCGATGCCAATTCCGATCTTAATTTCCAGATGTACATAACGAGACCTTTATCCAAGACTTTTTCACATGGGAATTATCAGAAAATTTGATTTCCACTGTGGTCCTTTCCAACCCGACCCATCCCGGAATTCAGGGATTCTGTTGTTCAGCCAAATTCCAACCGCCGCATAATTTCCTGAGTCGGCCCCGGTTTTATCAATTTTTTGGTGAAAAATAACCCCGAAACTGGAGGGGATCAATCCTGCAAATAATTTGTCGAACAGGATTAATTCCTGGGATCTACTGGCAGCCACTCCTGATGTTAATCCAAAATTTAAACTCTGTTAAAACCATCCCCATATCATTTAAAAACCTGAAAAGTTTCGCTGCATCTTTAAATAACTTTTTCCCCCCCCAGTAATTCCTAGAACTGACCCAGAAACTGCATCCAGATACTTTTTCCTCCTAAAAGGTAGAAATCCCTGAAAAGCCCCTCGTCCACTGTTACTTCTGACAGATTTTGAGAATGGAAAGTCGGTTCTTAAAACACGAAAGAGGATTTCTGGACAAATATTTGGCCATTTGAAATTCAAGATGGCCAAAATCAGCAGCCTTGGTTTTTGTGAAATTCCCGTGGAAGATCAAAGGGAATATTGGGGGAAAATGCCCATTTTTTGGTAATTATTTTTAAGCATCTCCTATGGGTTTCTTCGTAAGGAGCTTTTAAGTCTGATCTGTTGTGTCTCCACAAATATTTTTGTTGGAATAAATTGATTTGAGATTCTTTTGGCCAGATTTGGGGGCATTTAAAAAAGAATCTGAGGAATAACCACAATATTTCTGAACAATCCATCTCACCTTCCTGGGAATTACTTTCCAAAAGTGCGATGAAGTTTTTTTAGATGAAGTTTTGTTTATTTTTTTTCCTAATTCTAAACTTCAGGAGCACAAATGTCCCTGGAGAAATTGGTCATTTCATAATCTTCAAACATAAAAGCAGAAAAATTCGATTTTAGAATAATTAATGAGCTCTGGGCTTCACTGGATGATCCCATGGCCTTAAGGAACCGTGGAGGAAAATGGGATTGGTAATTCCAAATGGATAAAACTCCACTTTGTATCCCTGTCTTCATCCAGATCCTTCCTAATCTGATTGTATCCCGTATTTTACTATAAACTGGGATGAATTACACAGATGGATCTTCCAGAACAGCCAAATAAAATCAAACCAAATTGGAGTAAAACATGCACATTCCACAAAAAAAACACCTTGAATCACTGGAACATCCTAAAATTCCTTTTCAGGCTCGGACTCAGTTCCCACTTTTCCCACCTTGAATTTTGCTTTGGGGTTTGGGTTGGGTTTTTTTTTTTTGTTTTTTTTTTGGTTTTTTTTTTTTTGGGGGGGAGTGAAATTGCACTTGTCAACAGGGAATTACTGCACACAACACCAAGAATGATTCCCAGTAGGATGGGAGGGAGACGCACAGGGAATACAGCCATCTCTGGAGCACTCCATGGATCTCACCATCATCCTGCTCATCCATCCTCGACTTCCCAGCCCAAATCGCCACTTTTGAAGCCTCCTGGTCCAGCCCCAGCCTTGTAAAGCTGAGCTTTGCCTGCACTTGCAATGTTGACTCAGCTGCCGGGGCTATCCGGTCATTCGGGCTCCGGAGGTCCAGCAGATGGCCGGAATTCCGGCCAAATCGCTCCCTCCTGGGCTGTTGGCTACAGGAACTGGCACGGGAGCCCTCACTAGCCCAGTTGGCCACCTGGATCCAGACTGAGCTTTGACCCTTTTCCTGGCACATCCAAGCGTTGTAAAACTCCGTTTGTTGGCCGCCCTGGGAAATCTTGGGATTTTTTTCCCCACGGATATCCACAGGAACCACAGGCTGATGTTTCCCTGCCTGCCCAGGGTTCCTCTGTTTATTCCAAGACCTTGCAAAGTCCTCGGTGAGGTGAAGATGATTTTCCTGCGGGAAAAACGCGAGGGAGGGAAAACCCAGGGGTTGATTTCCCAGCGGGTTTTTTAGGGATGCGCAGCAAAGTTCCCCGGAGGTTGGGACTTCTTTCCTCCGCAATTGTTCAGGATTGGTTTCAGATGGCAAAGACCTCACAGAGCTCAGCACTTGAAAAGAGAGATTGGGAGCCCTTCAAACTGAAATCTACGGATGAAGACCCAGAAATGGATGCAGTGGAGAAGATAAGAGTTAAGGAATAAAAGATGGGGGGGAAGGACCCCATATTTAAAACTTACCTTTACATTTTAAACTTCCAATCCCAAAACTCCAGCCAAGGTCCTGAAGAAATCTGTGGGTTTACTCAGTTGTGTTTAGGGAAAAAGAAAGATTCTGGGGAAGTGATAAGAGATTAAATCAATGGATGGGGATTATTAAACTTGTGGAAAAGAAAGGAAAAAGAGGGAAAATTCAGGTAAGGATCTACATGGAAGGCAGGGAGAAGAAAACGTCTTCTCTGTGAGAACTCCATGCTGGAATTCTCCCTCGAAGAAAGGAAATACATTCATAGAATTATAGAATTATGGAATGGTTTGGGTTGGAGGGGATCTTAAAGCTGATCCAGTCCCACCCCCTGCCATGGGCAGGGACACCTCCCACTGTCCCAGATTTCTCCAAGCCCCAATGTCCAGCCTGGCCTTGGACACTTCCAGGGATCCAGGGGCAGCCACAGCTGCTCTGGGCAGCCTGTGCCAGGGCCTGCCCACCCTCACAGGGAACAATTCCTTCCTAAAATCTACTCTACCTGAATATCCAACTAAAATGAATCCATCTAAATATTTAATTTATACAAACAGTAATACATTATTTACACTATCAAAAGCAGCAGATTGAACAACCAATTAAGACATTCCTGCCTTTTTTTCTTTGTTTGTTTTTTTTTTTCCTATTTAAACAGCTCCACGCTGAAATCTTCACCCCGGGGAATTTTTTCTATCGCCCCAAATTCTGGGAGAAGCCAACCCTCTGATCCCAGCACGACTCAATCCCGCTCACCTAACACAACATTATCCCTCGGGAATCCGACACGCGCACACCTGGCGCTCCCAGCCAGCCCCGAATCCCCGGAAAACCGAGGTGGCAGCGCATGGGAAAATGCTGGCGGGAAGTTTGGATCCCGGGATGTTTTGCTCCATCCCATTTCCCTTCCTTCCCGACTCATTTTTCCCACTGGTTCGTTCCTAACCGGGGGCTATTGTCTCGTGTTTGTGACATCACGGGCCATCGCCATGGCAACAGCGATGACGTCACGGGGGTGGAATTAGCGCCTATTAACGGGAATAGGCTCGGGGAAGGGATGAATAATGAGTTCAGGGCCTGGATTCGACACAAATTACCAGGAATTTTTTGGACAGGAAAAGTCCTTGAAAGGTAAATGGGGCTTATATTTAAATATTATGTTTTCATTGGGCTTGGCCAGCGAACAAAAGCTGATATTTGAGTAATAAAACTGCAAACACCGGGGCGAGAACAGCTGGAGGGTCAGGAAAGCTTTTTTTCCATGCAAATGAGCCAAGGATTATGACTTTATTTGGAATGCTCATGGACAGGAGCGTGTGCCCTAGAACCCAGCAAAGCCCAGGGCTCATTAACATTGAATTTCTCGGTCGGCAGAGAACCGAGTCGTGTTTAACCACGCTCTGCTTCGAGTTGTCTTTCCCCTCACAATTTGTCTTTGTTTTCTGATCAATTTTGTGATTTTCTCCATTTTCCAGCCTCAGACCCTTTTGGTTTGGATTAGGACAGATTCCCAGCAGCCTCCTGCACCCATCACCAACCAGCAGGAACAAAACTGAAATGCGGAGTTTTATTAAAACCCATTGAGCACGTGGACTCTGGCCTGGGTTAAACCAGAACTATGAATATTGCCTTTTTCCTCTTCCTGTTTTCTCTGGTTTCCTGAGGGGAAAAAAATAAGGACTAAGATAAAGAATGATAGATTTTGATGGGATATTGGGAAGGAATTCCAGGCTGGGAGGGTGGGGAGGCCCTGGCACAGGGTGCCCAGGGAAGCTGTGGATCCCTGGAAGCGACCGAGGCCAGGCTGGACATTGGGATTCGGAGCACCCTTGGAACCTGAGCAACTTTTCCCAGTGACCAGCCTGGATCCTCTTGTTTCCCTCTTTGATTTGGGGCCAGGAGAACTTTTCCACGCATCCAGTTGGTCCACGGGAAGGAGATAATCCAGAGTGGGAAAGGGGTTTTATTTCCTCTGGGATGGGTGTGGTGGTGCCTTTGCAAAGGACAATTCCTGCTGAGCCAAATCCCTCTGACAAACGGGTGCTGCTCCCACCTCATTTCCTTCATTTTTCTGTTCCTTGGTTGCGTTAATAATTAAATTCTCTGAGCCCAGAAGGCGTCCCCTGCCCACGGAACTGGATGATCTTCAAGGTCCCTTTGAACCCAAACCATTCTGAGGTTCCGGGATTCATCTGAAGTGTTCAAACAAGGGTTAGGGTCGCCTGCAGCTTTTCCAGCATCCAGGAGGGAAAAGGAGACACCTCCAGAGGCCGATCCTGCTGCTGTCCCACTGTTTGTGTGGGGACAGCGAAGGCCCAGGAATCCCAGCCCTGATAACCGGAATATTTTGGGGTTAGGACAGGGAATTCGATGAAATGTGAGAGATGATTTTATCCAAGGAGAGGCACTTGAGCGCGGAATCGCCACCTCTGACCTGCGGTTCCACGAAGCTCCGCAACAGCTCCTTCACTGAGCAATCACGTCCCCACTTGTCACGCTGTCCTTGCCGGCACCTTCCTCCCCCTCCCCTCAATCTCGGCTGCTCCTTGGCGTTTATTGTGACCTTTTCCTGCTGATTTAACAAACAAAAAGTGGTTTGTTGCGCAATTTTTTTCCCCCGCAGCAAAATAATGCCCATCTGCAGTTTTCTGTTTCTAAAGCTTGCAGAGCTTTCCTTTTTCCTTCTTATTTTTCAGAATGAAACCGGGACATTATTTTGCGTGGAAGAAGAAACCAAAAACTGGAAAATGATCGGGAAATTGTACCTATTTAATTCTAATCTCCTTATAATTCAAAATCCAAGTTTTGAAGGCGGATGAAAATTTAGATTCGGGCTGAAACTGCCTAATCTTTCTGCCCTCCTTCAGCACCTTCAGCGCGCTCAGAGGGAGGATTCCCAATCTGCCCAGGAGTTCCTGACGGCTGGAACGCCCTGTCCCAAGCACCTTCCCGGGCTGAGTGTTTTTCCAGAGGCTCCGAGGCTTCCCACTCCATCCCTTGGCAGGCGACGGCAGCTCCAAAGCCTCCCGGCAGGAGGGTGAAAGCCAAGCCTCGAGGGTGCTGTCAGCGGGGAGGGATGTGCTGGGATGGCGGCTCCGGAGATCCCAGCCGGGCGGAAAACGCCAGGATTTTACTCCCGGCTCTTGCCAGGCGGATCAGGCTGCCCATCCGCTTCCACTGGATCCGGGAGCCGTGGATTCGGCGCGGAGCCGCGGTGGGAGATAACGGTGACCTGGGGTGTCCTCGGCTTGTCACTCTGCATCCCAAATATCCTGAGGAGAAACAGCCTCCCTGGGACAGCATTCGCAGCCCTCAGGTTATCTCCCCTGCTCTGTAGGAACTTTCATGTGTTTAACATGTCTTTTTCTGTCTAGAAATCATCAAAAATGCATGTTTTGATTTTTTGAAGGGGCTGGAAGGCGTCCCAGTGAAGTCAGAGTGATTTAAAAAGTCACTAAGTGGTGCTTGTTTGGAAGGGATGTTGCTACAACAAGATGTGTCATAAAACACATCTTGTTTTATGAAAATATGTAAATAGAAATATAAATAGATAAATATAGGTATAGATGTAGGTATAATTAAACAATTATAAAATAAAAATAAAAATAAATATAAAAATAAATAAAAAACAAAAAACATAAAAGAAATATAAAAATAGAAATAGAAATAGAAATAGAAATAGAGGTAGAGATAGAGATAGAAATAAACATAAACATAAACCTAAATATAAACATAAATATGAACATTAATATTAGTATAAATATAAATATAAATTAGAGCACATCCAAGACCCTCAGACTTCCTACATGTGACTCCACACAGACATTTAAGAGAAAGCTCCTGCTTCGATTGTGTTTTATTTTAAACAGGGAAAGGATTTGTTTTATCCTGCTTTATAGATGGGATGAGCTGAGGATCAGGGATTTAGGACTGGGTTTGGGAAGTGTCCCACAGACGGGATGAGCCCAGGATCCAGGATTTAGGGCTGAGTTTGGGAAGTGTCTCNCCATCCCTTGGCAGGCGACGGCAGCTCCAAAGCCTCCCGGCAGGAGGGTGAAAGCCAAGCCTCGAGGGTGCTGTCAGCGGGGAGGGATGTGCTGGGATGGCGGCTCCGGAGATCCCAGCCGGGCGGAAAACGCCGGGATTTTATTCCCATCCGCTTCCACTGGATCCGGGAGCCGTGGATTCGGCGCGGAGCCGCGGTGGGAGATAACGGTGACCTGGGGTGTCCTCGGCTTGTCACTCTGCATCCCAAATATCCTGAGGAGAAACAGCCTCCCTGGGACAGCATTCGCAGCCCCCAGGTTATCTCCCCTGCTCTGTAGGAACTTTCATGTGTTTAACATGTCTTTTTCTGTCTAGAAATCATCAAAAATGCATGTTTTGATTTTTTGAAGGGGCTGGAAGGCGTCCCAGTGAAGTCAGAGTGATTTAAAAAGTCACTAAGTGGTGCTTGTTTGGAAGGGATGTTGCTACAACAAGATGTGTCATAAAACACATCTTGTTTTATGAAAATATGTAAATAGAAATATAAATAGATAAATATAGGTATAGATGTAGGTATAATTAAACAATTATAAAATAAAAATAAAAATAAATATAAAAATAAATAAAAAACAAAAAACATAAAAGAAATATAAAAATAGAAATAGAAATAGAAATAGAAATAGAGGTNGCAGATGGGACGAGCACAGGATGCGGGAGTTAGGACTGGGTTTGGGAAGTGTCCCACAGATGGGATGAGCCCAGGATCCAGGGTTTAGGACTGAGTTTGGGAAGTGTCTCACAGGTGGGATGAGCCCAGGATGTGGGAGTTAGGACTGGGTTTGGGAAGTGTCCCACAGGTGAGATGAGCCCAGGATTAAGGTCTGAGTTTGGGGAATGTCTCCACACCACGGATGAACGAAGTCCAGGAACCTGCTTTTCAGAGTCCTTCCCCTTGAACCTCTGTATTCCTAAACGAGGTCACCGTGGCAGACCTTGGTTGACCTTTGGCAATGTTTTCCACATCGGACTGACCTTCCACGAGCCCCAGGGAAGTCGTGCGGCTGTTCATGGGTAGGACAGGGAAAATTAATGTTGGGATAACGAGAAACACCCGCTGGAAAAGGTTCCCGTTGCTGCACGGAGCAGATGCAGCACATCTGGCACCAATTCCCGACCATCCGGCAACAACAGACCACGAGAAGCCCCGAAAAAACAGCAGCCTCAAGTCCTGGGCTGATCCCAGCCTCTGCTGCCGCTCGTGTTTTCACGGAAGGCTTCCTGCCGCGGCGCTGGGATGGCTCTTCCACGCCGGGTGAGTCACTGGGAGCGTGAGGAGCCAAACCTCCCCACCTCTCGATCCCTCATTTATCACATCCCTCCCCTCCCGGCTGTCTGCACAGGCGTCATCGCTCCGGCTCCGGCTGCGGAGCCAACGCCGCTCCGGGCAGACAGAAATGGTGAAACGAGCAATATTTTCGCTTGTGTTGCCCCGTATCTCCGCCTGATCTTGCATTTAACACCAGGCCAGACGGGCCTGACAAATCCCACCGGCTCTGAAATATTCTCATTCCAGGGAATGCACCACGGGGAAAGTATTCACCCCTCTCGGCCTGGATAAATACACAGGTACAGATAAATTTGTGCACGGACGCGGATTTCAAAACACGCACGCCCACGTGTGTTTTATAACCCTTCACCCACACACCTATAAATCTCCAGCCTCGTCCATGTAAATTTTCCCCCGAGTTCAGCTGCAGATGGTTATTGATAAAATATGAACTAATGCTCGCCACGTCCCTGGGTGTTTAAGGCGGAGTTGAATTTCGGCAATCTCAGCCCACTAAAAGTCAGATTTTAAGCCTGGGCCAGTTTTCTGGTATCCCTGCTGGCCAATAAAAAGAGACAGGTCCATCCAGAGGACAATTTGATCTGGTTTGGGATTTATTGGTGAGATATAGAGGTCAAGTGGGACTGTTGGAGAGGGAGAGATGAGTTGGGAATGTTTGGGGTGGATTTAGAGGCTGGTTGAGAGCCCTAAGACCCGTTTCCAGTGCTGGTGAGTTCCTCTGAGCTGGGCATGCGAATTCCCATTATAATCCTTGGGGAACTACTCAGTGCAGTGGATCCTGAGGAATAACGCAGGTGAGCCCAAAATAGTCATCTACGAGCTGGTGACCTGGATTTTGGCCCCTGCTGGAACTAAACTCACTTCAGGCAGCTCGTGGCTCTCCAAATAAATTTATGGGATTGAGACTCTGGATTGGTGGAGACATCGGCACAGGGATCCTGCCCACGGCACAGGACCTCCGGAAAACCCGCGTCTTTCTGAGGTGGAGCTGGAGGATCCGCAGGCTTCATTCAAATATTTCAGTATTCAAAGCTCGGTGTTCCAAGCGCCTCAGAATTCCAAGGACTGGGATTGAAGGAGGTAATTAGATGATAATTGGCCACAGAGGGATGTGGGGCTCAGCTTGGATCGCAAAGTCTGGGGCCACAGGAGGAGAGGTGGAAGAGGTCCTGACTGAAGGACAAACCTCCGAGAATTCTCAGGAGATCATTTCTAAAAAGGGATCCTGAGAATTTTCCTTCGCCTGAACTGTTCCGGAGAATCTTCCTTTTGACTTCTTCCCGGTGCTGTTCCCCTGGAGTGAGAATGTTTAGGATGAGCTCCATTTTAGACTTTGCAGGAATGCCAGTGGTCACCAGGAATGCAGACTGACGGGAGAAACAGTTAAAAAACAAAGGAGAAAAAGCGAAGTGAAAAAAATCTACAAATTGCAGGGTTTAATCTCCATGCCTCCCTTCGAGACTCCATTGGGAAGAAAATGCTTGTTTCTAGCAATTATTGTTGATGTTTTTGACTAATTAGTTGGATTGCCAGGGATTGTTCAGGAAATCATTATAATCACGTATGGAAACAAGTGTTAGTGCATATGAAATACAAATTTAATTAATTAATTAATATTTTTATAGCTCTTTGAGAGCAGCAAATGCCAAGCTGCCCCTAAACGCAGAACACGGAATCTGGGAGAAGAGCAGAGCCCGTTTCCTGGGATTGTCCACCACCATAAAAGAATCCCACCGCCATAAAAAAAACCAGTGGAATGACAGCCCTAACGCCCCCCCAGTTAAAAGTGACAAAAAATGATGGAGACTCCAGAATTTCCTGGAGAAATTCCACAGCTGTTAAGTCTTGCAGGAGCTGAGCTCATGGGTGTGATTCAGCGGCGATGAATTTCCAGCACGGGGCCCTCGAAGGTTCAACCCAGCACTGGGCAGCAGCTGGAAAACCACACGACTTCTCCTCCCGACCTGTTGGAAGCAGGAATTCAGCTCGGGAGGGCCAAGGCTGAGCAAAGCCAGGATGGGCAGACACTCGTGGCAGGAGGAGAGGTTTCAACCGGAGCGTGAAGTTCACCTGGGGGTCAGAGCAGCTCTCGGCTGAGGCTCGGTCAAAAATCCACTGACCTCAATCCAGAGCTTTCCATTGGCAGGGTTCGAGTTGGAAACGACGGAAAAACTCCGCAGTTTCACCTGGGCTTTGCCCTGGTTTTGGAGCTTGCAGGTGCTGGGATGAGCTGTGGGCTCCTGCTCTGCTCAGGGGCTTCAGAGCTCAGCTCAGACATCTCCGTGCCCGGGGAAAAAAAAATGGATTTAAGCACTCAGACAGGTGAGCATTAAAATTTGGACGTTCTCCAAAAAGACATTTTCTGAAGGAAATTTGTGCGGTGTTGAAAAAAGGCAGAATTATCCACGCCACAGTGACACTGATGAACCCGAAGGACGACTCAAGGCAACCATGACCTTCCAGTTTTCCGATTTAGGGATTTTCAGGTTTAATCCCATAATTGTGCTGCTCATGGATTCCCTTTCTGCGCAGAAAAGCATCTCGGTTTAAGTTGGAACCAGGCTTTATAACAATAACTGAATGAAACAGCAAATTCAAATGAATTCAGGGTTTCTTAACCTGAATTATGACAAAATAATCTGCTTTTGCCATTGAAGGTTAAATCAAGGATTTTGTCTGAGTTTGAATGCAACAAGAGTGAAATATTTTGAGTATTGGCTCCTAAGGGTAGAAATTTCCATGTGAAGTTTCCCCACTTCAAGGTGGAACGAGCTGAGAAATTCCAAAATTTCAGATGAACAGCCTGGAGTTCATAAAAAAACCAATTGTGGGTTCCTAAAAATCTTCTGGTCCATCCCAAAATAAAAAAAAAAAAAAGGAGTTTGACTTGAGTTTCCACTCACAAATATTGAGGACAAAGGCTGTGCAAAGAGATTTCTCTGGCACACACAGGTTTTCCTACCAGCCCTGGCTTTACAAAATGGATTTATTCCAGTTAAAGTTTGTCTTTTCCATGAATTCCGCTGGATCACACTGGATGAGTGGTGGGATAACAGTCCTACAGCAAGGTGGACAGGGATCCTCCCTAAAGGCGATTTCTACTTGGATGAACTCACAGGAATAGAAATTAAATAATCATCAAGCTTTTAAGGATAAAATCTATTTCTGTATTGATGAATAAATAATAAAATAATAATAAATTCATCTCCTTTGCTGCCCTGACCACTGAAAACCCCCATGCAGAGCTGGAAAATCCCTGTTCTTCCCATTTGGTATCCGCCAGGAATTTTCCTTTGACTGACTCCAGACCCAATTTGTGCACGCTCAGGTTGGGAACATTTTTCTCATTCCCAGAGAAATTTGTGAGGATACCAAAATGCTGTTTATGAGAATATAAAAAATGCCCTTTGTTTTTTAATAAGGAGACAACGCTTGAAGTCTGCCAGAGGTTTCTTGATTTCTTCCCAGGAAATTTGAGCGGGAACAACAAAAGTTGATTATTTTCCGGAACTCTGAGGGAGATTCAGCTCTAAAGGCTGTGTGGCCACCACTGGCTTCTCCAAGGTTGTCACTTATTCCAGGGTCTCCTCATTTTAACGGAATATCGCACGGAAAGATTGGAACAGTACCAAGCAGAGGGGTTTGTCTACTTGGGGGTTGGTTGGTCGAGGGTTTCTTTCCGTGTGGGGGGACAACGCGTTTTTTTCCAGGAAAGAATAATTCCATCATGACATGGAATTTTGGATGGAATTGATGCCTTGAGAGGCCTCC
>VZRS01007244.1:0-69928 GCA_013398055.1 Ifrita kowaldi
GATGGAGGGATGGGTGGATGGATACCTCAGGAGCACCAGCAGGGAACCCTCCCACAGTTTTGGAGCTGTTTGGGCTTTGCCACGAGCCCGGATATTGGGGTTAACTCCCACCACAGGTGGTGCTAGAGGAGGAACCCAGGCTGGAGTTGGGTTTTCAAGCTGAGCTGACAAGTTGGGCAAGGTTTTAGGAATGAGGAATTATAAAATCATGGAATCGTTCAGGCTGGAAAAGACCTCTGGGATCACTGAGTCCAACAATTCCCCCAGCACTGCCAAGGCCACCACTGCCCCATGTCCCCAAGTGCCACACTCACACGGATTTAAATCCTTCCGGGGATGGGGACTCCACCCCTGCCCTGTCCCAGGATCTGTGCCTTTCCACGAAGCAATTTTCCCGAATATCCAACCTGAACTTCCCCTGGAGCCCCTGGAGGCCAGTAGGGCTGTGGGTTGAGCAGAGCAGCTGACGGGGAGCTGGGCACGGTGGGGACCCTCAGCATCCAGCCCAGCCCGGCCCCAGCTCCATCCCATTGATTTTTTGGGATGCACACACAAACCCTGCAGGGCTCAGGACTCGGCCAGGCAGCTGCTGGCACAGTGACCCGAAAAAATGCTGAAAATGAAAAGGCAATGAATTCTACCCAGTTACCTGTCCCTTCCCATTCGGGTTTTGCTCAGCTAAATCGTTCCTGAATCAGCCAAGCTGTGTCAGAAATGTCCTTTAATGAAGTGCAGCAGGAGCTCTGGCATTATTTCCCAAGCTCCAGCAAGGTTTAATCCCCCGCTTCCCTGAGCCACATACGCTTTAAAGAGGATATTTTTTACTCCTGGTATTTCACGGGTGTTAGCCTTTAAAGACCGCTGCCTGTTTAGTTGAGACCCCCAAAAAGTTGGTGGCACTGAGGGGTGGAGGTGGGGAGGTGCTTGAAAATAATCCCAGAGCAACCTCTGAGGAGGGTGACCCACGGCCTGAGTCTCCTGTGTTCTCCTAGAAAGGCTGGAGGTATCCCAAAAAACTTGGGAGGGGTCTGAAAACATCCTGGGGGTGATGGGCACCCTCAGCTTCCAGCCCCAGCACTGCTCCAGCCACCAAGGATCACCCCAGGGCGCTCCACAGGCACCAGGAATGGACTTTGCTAATTAGTCCGGGCTTAACTCGAGCCAACTTTGTGCTCTGTTTGGTTAAGACCGGCCTGGAGCGAGTCAATCTGCAGCAGGGAGGAAAAGCCCTCCTGGCCTCTCTCTTCTTCTCTGGGAGAGCCCCACTCGAGGGGATATTAAAGGCTTTTGTTTCCAGGAGCTGTCAAAGCCCTCACCTTTCACAGGCACTAAAACGGCCCAGGGTAAAAAAAAACCCCAAAAAAACTTTAAAAAAAGATCTGCAAGTGGAATAATAATTCTGGCCTCATAAATCTGAGCCTGTAAATCAAGGATTGACGGGGCGGTCGCTGTAATGTCTCGGGAGTTCACGTTCGAGGGTTTCTTTCACCTGAGGAAAAGGGAAAAAAAATCCCCAAGTCTGTGCCCTTCCACTGCAGGGATGCTGTAAATCACCTTAATGTTACACTCTGGCTCTTAAACAGCCCAAAAAGAGCAGAGAGGGAAAGTGGCTGAGTGAGAAAGGACAGGGAGAAAGCTTTGATTTCATAAAAGTAACCCTGCAGACCCAAACTATTCCCTCTTCTGAAAGCAGAGGGCAAATCCTTCGCTCCCCGAGGCCAAGCCTTGCTCCTGGTCCTGCTGTGGTCACGAGCTCAGGGATGGGATGGGATGGGGACAGTTTGGCTGCTGCTGGACAACCACAGAATCAGCCTGTCTCCATGGCATTGGATTTGGGATTGAGGGAACCCGGGAAAATGAGAGGTGAGAGCAGGGATGTGGAAGGAGGGATGGGAGTGGTTCTCAGAGGATGAGGCCACTCAACCATGGAATCATTAAAAAATGATTGGAAAATAGTTGGGAAAGATCCCAAAGTCCAACCTTTGAGCAAATACCAGCAGCCCACAGAGCAGAGAGTGACCCTACAATGCCCCCATCCATCCTGGGAAGGGGGAACATCATCCCAGTGTGTGCTGGGATGGCAACGGAGCCACCCCTGCGTGTCCCAGCCACCCACCACGAGGCACCCTCTGTCACAGGCAGCTCGTCCCCAAACTGGGGCTCCCTGCCCGAACTGGGGCACCCAGCACACCCCAGCTGGGGATGCAGCAGCTCCAGAAGATCAGAGGTCCCATGAGAGGAGCCCAGCCCGGGCAGCCCACAGAGGGGACACCTGCCGAGCTGGGTCACCACCCCCCTGCTCCTCTCCCGGCAGGGTTACAGTGGGAAGTGGGGAATAGGATGGGAAAAGATGGAGTGGGAAAAACCCCGCAGTTGGGCACCGGGCTGTGTCCACACGCAGAAATTAAAGAAAATTTGGTTTATTTTTCCCCTGTGATTCCCTAAGCTTTTACCTTTTTATTTTCCTCTGGGTTCACCTATTTGTTTTCCTACGGTTTTACCTGTTCGGGATGAAAAGGATCCAATCCAGCTCAGCAGATCTGAACCCGGTGTCCCAAGTGCTGAGGGTGCTTTGGGCCATCACCTGAGCATCCTCCCACCTCCATCCCCGCTGTGCCAAGGGCAGCCGGGGCCGGGAGGCTGCGGGAGAGGGAAGAGGAGGAGGAGAGGAGGGAAATGAGGAGGAGGAAGGCGCTGGCAGGTGGGGCACAAGTGCGCGCAGGGAGCGCTCCGCTCCCTAATCCCGGCTTCAAAGCCGCCGGGTGGGGCCGGGCGCAGCTGCCTGTCCAACAGGTGACAGCTCAGCTGTCCCCTCCCCGCGGGGCTGGGAGCCCTGGGGGGGCTCTGGGGGGACACAGGGTCCCCAAAGCCTGACCCGGCTCCGTCCTGCCCTCGGGACACCTCCTGGGCGTGTGCCCGGCCGGCTCCTGCCCTGCTGCCGGCGGGATGGGGAGGAGTCCGGGCAAAGTCTTCCTAAAAGTGCTCCGAGCTGCTGGGAAAGGTGGGAATGGCCTGTTTTGCATGGACGCAGCACCAAGACCCTGCCAGCAGCCCCTGGAGGCTGTGCCCTGTGCCCGCACCCAGTGCCCTCCAGCCCGCGGAGCGCTCCAGCACCGCATCTCCTGCAGGGACGGCGGCAGCAGGAACACGGGGGGAGCAGCGCTTCCCAGCCCCGCTTCCCTTGGGCAGGTTCCTGCGGGAGTGCCCTCCGTGGCAGGAGGTGTTGAACAGCCCCTCACTGGGAAATGTTTTATCCCATCGCTTTGGAAAACCCGTTTGGGAACAGCATCCTTTAGTGCCTGTCCCTTCCAAAGCGCCCAGCAGCGGCACCTGGAGAGGCTTTTTGGGCACATCCAGGCAAATCCAGCATCCGGGGAAACTGGAGGGAGTTTTATTCCTGCTCCCCACCAGCAGAAGGGAGCATCTCGCTGCCACCAGCCGGGCCAAGCGAGCGGCGGGCAGGGAATGTGGAGCATCCCGGCCAAAATCCACACCCTGCTGTCAGCACCAGGCTCGGGCTGGGACAGTGGCACAGCCTGAGAAGGTCCAAGTCCTTCCCTGGCCCCATGAAAACCTCAGCGATCCCATTCCCACTGCAAAGGGATGCCCAAATTTCCCACGTTTATCTATGAAAACAACAAAGCGGGACCTGAAACATTTCCCCCCTCCCCAGCTGCAGTTCGGCACCACCGGCGGATAAACAACTCCCTCGCCTCCACCCCCACCCCAAACACCGCTTGAACCCTAAAAAGTGCAGGTGTGGGGGCAGCTCCGTGCCCTCCATCCCGCAGAGCCGCCAGCATCGCTCATTAAGAGCCCAGAGCCGCCGTCGTCTGAGCAGCACCATTCTCTGAGCAGCCCCCAGCCCCCTTCCCCACTGGTAATTTCTCCTTATCTGCATATTTTATTGAAAATTAAAATCCTTTTGCATTTTTCCCAGGGCTCGGGCGGGAAGGATCTTTTCTCGCAGCCCTACTTGACTCCAATTAGTTGGGATAACAAAGCTGCCGCTGTCGGGGGATTATTGACAAATGCTCGAGGGGAAAAAAAAAAGGGCAGGAGAACGGTCTGTTAAAATGACAGCTTTTAAGGCTGGAAACAAAACCTCCGGGCCACGAACAGCGCTGGGGAGGCAAGGAAAATACCAATTCCTGTTTTTTTGATGGCATTTCCATTGATGAACCCCCTCGAGCCAGGATTTTGTGTCGTGCTTCCCCGGGTCACCACCAGCATCCCTCCCTGCATCCCCCTGGGAGCACCAGCCACAGCGCCGTGCCGGGAGCTGGGGAAGCTGCGGGTGTGGAAATCCATCCCATCCCGTCCTTTCCCTGCTTCCTCGGCCTCGTGCTCCCAAACCCAGTTCCCATGAGCGCCCGTCGGCTCCTGCCCCTCCAAACCTGCTCGCTGCAGCTGCGACCATGCACAAAAGGACTGAGGAGCATTGAGAGCAGCACAACTCCTTCACTGATAACTCCTTCATATTTTTTCCCTGACTTTTTTTCCTTAATTTCAACTAAAAGAATAGAGGGGGTAAAAAAAACGAAGCGCACTTGATAAAGGGCAGTGAGTGTTATCCCCGAAAAAAAAAGAAAAAGAAAAAATATCAATAAAAACCGCACAGAGCTTTTTTTCTTCCCTAGGTGGCTCGGACAGCTGGCTCTTTAAATATTAATCAGGGGCTCATTGATATGCAAATACGGCGAGAGGGAATAATGCTGCCGCAGCTGCGCAGCCCCGGCCGAGTGTTGGCCTCCTCTCCAGGATGAATGGGAATATCTGAGGACACAGGTGCAGGGAGCCGCCGGCGAGCGGGATCCTGCTTAATACGGTAATTTGTGAGCGATGCTCTATAGAGCCCAACCGGGGCAATCTTCTCCCACTCGACGCTCTCTGACCACCGAACAAGGTGTTAATCTTCTGATTGTGCTGCTGGCTGTTCCCTCGCAGCCTTGCTGGCCTTTTGCCCTGACACTTGGCCAGTTAAAATCAGCCCCGCTGGCGGCTCGGCCCCGCGCCAGCCGATGGGCGAGGAATTATTTATTGTTCCCTTCCCAGAACCACCAGTAAACAGGAAAGACGGGGCATCCCACAGGGAGAAGCGCTCGGGATGTGCAGCATCCCTGTCCCCTGTCCCCCCCCGGCTTCCACCTCGTTCTGCCGGAGAGGTGAGCAGCTCCCATCTTCCCCGAGCAAAGCTGTGCCAGGGCCGGCGGTGGCATCCGTGCCCAGGGACCGGCAGGTGTTGGGGTGGCACCGCCTGGTCCTCCTGCCTGATCCCCGCCCTCCTGTGGGGGCCAGAGGAGAGAGAGCAGAGGCAAGGTCAGCTCCTGCTGGGCATCACCGCTGGGTGTCCCGGGCACGTGGGACAGGCTGGGGCTGCCAACCTGGGCTGCCCACCCCGGGAACTCAGCCGGCACCGCGGCCTTGCTCCGTGCGCCCGCAGTGCCCATGCTGGCACTGTCAGCGTCGGCAGGAGGGACGGGGGAAGGTGGGGCAGAGCCCTGGACAGCATCTCCTATAAGCAGAGCGGAGCTGGAAACCCCAAAAGTACCCAAAGGGCTCCACTCCCACAGTTTGGTGTCCCCTGTCCTTTGCTGTGGATCACAGAACTGCAGAATCATGGAATACCCGCAGCTGGATGCACAGGGATTATCCAGCTCCTGCATGGGTCTGGGACCTGGCAAAGGAGGTCAGGAAGGGCCAAGAAAAGTCGCTCCATCACCTCCCAGCGAAAGCCAGTGCTGATTTAAACGCTCAATCCTTGGGAAGGGATGCCCCTGCCTCCCCCTGCTCCCACCCCTTGGGGCCTGCATCATTCCCCTGCTTCCAGGCAGCACCTCGGGACCGCTCCATCCCCACGAGACCCCACGGATGCATCCTGCCCTTCCTCCTCCTCCAGCTGGAGCAAACACTGGGATGCTGGAGCAAACACAGCGGATACAACCCCGCTGTGGCAGGGGGGTTTTAACATTTGCCTCCTGTGGCTCCCATCCTCCTTTTTCCCTGCCAAGCCTCCCCGGCCGGGCTGCCGGTGATGAATGAGCCCACGGGTGCTGCGGTACCAGGCGCCCGCAGCTGCTCCCGGCGGGCAGATGGCAGCTCCGGGCCACAGCTGCAGCCCCGCGCCCGCCGCAGCTGGATGGCCACAAAGGCACAGAAATGCCACTGAATGGCAGCAAAAGCAGGGGGATGCTGGGATGGCTCGAGGATGGGCACCAGGCACACACAGGGAAAAGCTCAGCTCTGAGAATCCGGCCTCGCCGCGGCCGCTCCGGCAAGGGTGGGATCAAGGCAAGGGTTGTCCGTGTGGTGGCTCATTCCCAGAAACATGGAGGCCCTCCTGGAGACAGGGAGAAGCCCAGATTCTCATCCCTGTTCTGTGACTCAAATTCTGGCCTGTCTGATGCTGGTTCTTGGACTCTGTGTTCTACTCCAGGGGCAAAGAGAGGAGAAAATTCCACCAAACTTTACGGACTGGCCTTTTGTTTCCAAAGTCCATTTAGTATCTCAGGATTGCATTCCTATTAATTATTAATAACTAATTATCAATGAAAAGTCCCTAATGATTCCAGTTATTTTATATACAAGGGGTTTGCCTCTTTCCACGCTTCACTGGGAGCAAAACTGGATGTACAGCCTGGGGTGTTGATCCCACCTTCCCACTCAGACCCCACTCCAAGGGAGCAGCTGCCTCTGGAATCTGGCCCAGGAGATGTGGATTAACGAGCCAATTAACTGCTCCAGCCCCGGGGCAGCACCTGGGGTCACACAGGATGGCAAAGCCACCCTGGCCTGCCTTGCTCCGGGAGCTCATCCTGTGCATCCAACGCCAATCCCGAAGTGACGCCGCTTCCTTTAAAGTGTAAATCCTTCACCCACGCTGCCCTATGGCTGAAATGATCCCAGAAAGGCCGAGCCTGGAGCTGCCGTGGGAGGATGGAGCTGGGCTGGAGGAGGATGGGATGTGGCCACGCTGCCGTGGGGGATCTTCTTTCTCTGGATCTCGTTAATGAACAAAAGCTTTGGGAGCGTGGGTGGCTGGGCCAGACCGGGAATAAACAGGGATTAGTGGCACGGAGCTGCTGGGCCAGGACCGGGCTCTTTTCCCTTGAAATCCAGCTCCTCATCGCTCCTGCACCATCCCAGGAGTGCTCCATCCCCTCCCTGCCATCGTCAGCTGGGAAACTCAGCTTTTCCAGGAGTTTCTACAGCTAAACCCAGCCTTTTATTCCTTGTTCTGTTTTCCCGTGCCTGTGGAAGAGCAGAGGCACATCCCTGCCCATCCTCCTGCATCCCAATCATGGAATATCCCGGAATCCCAGAATGGTTTGGGTTGGGAGGGACCTTAAAACTCATCTCATTGCACTCCCTGCCACAGGGACACCTCCCACTATCCCAGGGTGCTCCAAGCCCCGTCCAACCTGGCCCTGAAAAGACTTCCAGGATCATTTTCTCCAACCAGGGAACGCTGCTTCTCAAATTAAGGACCCCAAGCTGCCTTTTCAGCCCCAAACCGTGGCCTGTCCCCACATTTGTCAGTGAACACCAGAACTTCCTCCTCTAAAAAGCTGCAAAAATATCCAGTGTGGGTTGTTCCATGCTCTGTAACGAGCAATTATTCCTTTCCAAAGCCCAATGAAATCAAACCCGATCCCATAATCACCTACTGGATTTTATCAGCGTGTTTGGGTTACGCTTTGCCCCTTTGGCTAATTTCTAATTGATTCTTTAATCTTGACAAGTTTTTTATTGCCTGATACAAGAGGGATTTAGCCCAGGAGCGGCAGGAAAGCTGCTCCCAAACCCTCGGAGACGCGGGACACGGGGCAGAGATGACCTCATCCGAAGGCAAGGCTTTATTTGATAATCTATCACTTATTTATTATTCCAAGTAACCACTTGCAGGTGCTGGGATTTCAGTGGAATTGTCCCAGCACCCGGCACACGCTGGGAAAAGCCCAGCCCTGTGCAATCCTATCCGGAGCTGCTGCTGTGGAGGGAGCGGGATCCAGCCTGGGCCAGGAAAATGGGGGGAAATGTGGGGATGAGCATGGAAAAATCCATGGAAAAATGGGACAGGGGTTTGGCCTGAGCACCAGCTTACTGGGATGGTTTGGGTGGGAAGGAATCTTAAAGCTCTTCCAGTTCCAACCCCAATACCTCCCACTATCTCAGGTTGCTCCAACCTGGCCTTGGACACTTCCAGGGATCCAGGGGCAGCCACAGCTTCTCTGGGAATTCCATCCCAGCCAGGAATTCCTTCCCAATATCCCATCTAACCCCGAGAAGGAGGCAGAGCAGGATGGACACCCCAATGCCACCGTGAGGGACGCACATGGGGTCTGGTTGGGACACAGGGACAATTCCAGAGCTCACACGGGGATGACTCCAGAGCTCAGCTTCTCCCTCCTCACCTGTCTGAGGGTGAACAAACTGAGGATTTGGGGCAGTGACAAGGAACCAGGACATGGATGTGCCCACAGACTGGGCTGGCGTGGCCCGTGCCCCTCCACAGGCCAGTGCTGGGCTCGCGGGTGGCACCTGGAAGGCTCAGACAGGCACAACCCCTGTAAAACCCCGTGCAAATCCCGAGTACGGACTTGGGGGTCAGTTCTGGATGCCTCGCTGTTGTTTCTTTCCTCCACAGCCCTGGGGAGAGGTGGGATGGACACCCCAGGGAGGTGCCAGGGACACCCCAGGGAAGCCCAAAGCCACCCCACTGCCACAAAGCTGCCACTCCTGCACCAGGCAGACCTGGCAAGTTCTGCCAACCAAGCCAACAAAGCAGGAAAATGGGATTTTGAGTGGCAAGACCCNCAATCCTGGGGGATGCTGCTCCCACTGGAGCCCCCGGTGGTGCTCCCAAGGCTGGAAGCTGAGAGGAGGTGCCAGAAATGAGCCCCTGAAGTGACAGTGCAGCAGGGGGCTTTTAACATCAATGAATCCTGCATTAGTCTCCCAGATTCTGGAGTGAGAAATCCGCCTGGGATTTGAGCCACTGAAGTGTTTTCCCCGTGAGGAAGGGGCTGAGGATGAGGAGATGCGCCCCAGGCAGGCAGGATTCCTGGAGCAGAGAAGGTGCCTTCCCATATTATCCACCCCTTGTTGTCTGCCCAAGCTCCTCCAACCAAGCCAACAAAGCAGGAAAATGGGATTTTGAGTGGCAAGACCCCGTTGTGGCTTCAATTTTAACCCCAGCTGGGGGGGAGGGGGGGGGAAAGAAAAGCAGGGAGTTGGGAGAATCATTTTTTCATTAAAATCAAAATCGATCCATAATGAAAATAGACTTGGAATGGGAAAAGCTGAGTGCAAATGGAAGCTTTTAAAGATTCTTTTGACTGACAATAACCTGAAGACCCTCCAGGAACTTCAGCCTGGAATAATCAGATTAAATGGAAACTAATATACGATCCTGAAATTCATCCCATGCTGCTCTAAACTTGGAGCAGCTGGATAATTTTGCCTACAGGTTTCTGCCTCCTGCCCAGCAGTTCACACGGAATTGTTTGGCCAAACTTAATCTACCAGGAAGGAAAAAAAGCTTTTTCCTTTCATATATGTTAAAGCAAAGCCAGCTTTTCCAAGCAGCTGGGAGCAGGGAATGGATATGGCTGCAGGTCTTTCCTATGGGAATTCCTAGACTGGAGCTTGGCTACTTTAAAATTGACGGCTCCAATTTATAAAAGATCCAGGAATAAGGAAAATCCGGGTTGGTGCATTGTAGTTGTTGTTGGGGATAATTCCTGGTGATTCCTGCATGGATACAAACTCATCTCCAGCAGCTCCTCACCACTGACCCCTCCACAGGGGCCACATTCTCAAAACACAAACCAAATCCACGTTTTTAGCCAGAGGAATGTTTGAGAATGGAACCTGGGTGGATCCAGTGAGGCCCTGGCACAGGGTGCCCAGAGAGGCTGTGGCTGCTCCTGGATCCCTGGCAGTGCCCAAGGCCAGGCTGGATGGGGCTTGGAGCAGCCTGGGATGGTGGAAGGTGTCCCTGCCATGGCAGGGGTGGAATGGGATGAGCTTCAAGGTCCTTTCCAGCCCCTCTGGGAATGTCTGGATGGCCCAATCCAGCCTCCCACACCACCATGCCCTTAACGTGGGACCATCCCTTCCAGCCTGCTCCAAGAGCGGCCGGTTCTTCCCAAATTACGCAAGCACGGATCATTTCCTCATTCCCCACGTACAAGGCATGAGCTAAAGCCCTTCTGTCCGTACACATCCACTTTCTGCTCCCCCCAGGAACACGCATTTGGATGTGGCATGAAAAAAACCCTGGGAGAATTCCTTTTATTGGGGGGGAAGAGCAGCCAGGATGAGCTGGATCCGACCTTGCCACAGCCGGCGGCCGATGGGCAGAAATGCAAACCCAGCTGGGCTTGTGAGGGGACCTTGTGCTTCCAAAAGGCTGGAATCTTGGGAAAAAAGGGAAAGAAGTCACTTATACCTCGGTTATACCAAGTATAAATACCTGGGGTGCCCCAAGGGTCAATAACTTCCATGTATGACAAGAAAATCAGAAATAAAATGGATTATTTTGGATCCAGGAATGTCCCTGAGATGTCTCCAGCCATGGTGGAGCCGGAGCTGCTCAGGATGGACCAGGGGTGACCACCAGGCCATGCCCTGCCTGTCTCAGCTCTGGGACCTCCTTGGACCTCACAGAGAAATGAGAGGAGGGAACGGGATGAGATCGGGCTCCGGACTGGGATGAGCTGGAAAACACAGCCCAGAGAAGGGTGGCATTCCAGGGCTCAGTGAGAGACCCAAACCCTGCGCTCCAGAACTTCTGGAGAAGGTGGTGGGACCTCCTGGATGGGTTGTGGTGGTGTCCCCATGTCCCCTCCCCTCCTCAGAGACATCAGAGCTGGCAGGAGCAGCTCCCAGACAGAGTTTTCCTTCCCATGGATTGCCGGTGCTGACTCGGGAATGCCGCAGAGTTCTCCTTCCAGTGCTGAGCTCTGGGATAAAAACCCTCTCCACAAAACCCCTTGCAGTGAACAGATATCACAACGTGGTTCTGATTTCCTCCTCCCTGGGAATAATTGTTCCCTTTCTTTTTTAAACTCTTGTCCCAGGGAAAGGTTTCCAGTGGAATTCCCGGCCTGCCCCTCTGGATGGGTGTTATCTCCCAGGCGCTGCTCCGGAGCAGGGAGGGGAGCTCAGATTGAAAAACAAGGGGGAAAAAAAAGCTTAACAAGCAGCAAACAGGAATGGGAATGCTGGTCTGGGATCCATTATCCCTGACCCAGAGGTTGGAAAGCAAAAGAAATTCATTAAACTGGGGAGGGCGAGGCCAGCGCTGTTGGCTGCCGTGCCCAGTCCATGGGGGGTGCCCGGGGGTGTCACCTGTCACCCATCCAGGGGGTGGATCCCATCCTGAGCTGGATCCACTGCAGAAGGAGCAGCTTGGAAGGAAAATCCACAGAAACCATGAGGGAGCCCTGAGCAAATGCACCCTTGAACCCATGGGAGAAGGGGAGGGAGAATTCTCCTCTCACGGCCCTGGATCACTGGGATGGGGATCAGACACTCGGACATGACACCAGATTCCCCCTAAAACACAAATAAATCCCACAACGCCCAAGACTCACCTCATTCCTCACCTGTCACCCCATTCCCATGGGAGCTGCCATGTCCCTGGTGAGCCACAGCAGGGCAGGCACTGAGGCTCCTTTTTTTCCCTTTTTAACTCTTCCAGAAAAAATAAAAACCCAGGGAAGCTCTCGCTGGTTATTCCAGAACTGTTTGCTTTAATCCCTTTCCAGAAACACGCTCCTGGTGCTGCCCATTTGGTACATGTGGTCAAAAAGGTGGGAAGAAACATGGAAAAGGGCATTCCTGTGCTTGCATCCGCAGCCCACACACCCACAGAGATCCCTGCTGGTTTGTTTTCCCCTGTTTTTGTTTCAAACTCACATTCAGCTGCTTTTGGCAACACCAACACCTCCCCCAAACCACTCATGGCTCTTTGCTTGCCTTTTTCCCAATTCCAGAGGTGACAATTCCTGATCGGAGCAGCCTGGCAAAATAAATCAGTCACTGAGGTGAGAAAAAGCAGCTGGCAAAGCAAGTGGGCAAAGTGGCTGGGAATCCTCTGGAAAACAGGTGTGCACAAGGATATGGATAAAAACCAGAGAGGCAGGAGGTGTTCGGAAGGGAGCTGCCCATTCTCCCTCTTCCCAGCTGGTCCCTCTTGTCCTGGCCATCCTTTTCCCTCAGTCCTGCACGGGGTATGGCCAATTCCTGTCCTCAAAGAACTTCCTCAGGCCCTGCAGGTTGACAGGGGGGAAGTAGGGGCCGATTCTCTTCCGGATCCACCACTTCCCGTCGCTGGCGTGCTTTCCCCCAGGCTGGCTGAACTTGTACTTGAAGTGTTCCCCCCGGATCCACCTGTGGGAGACAAAACCAGGAGCTCAGGGCTTGGCATGACTCCTGGGAAGAGGCTTGGGCCATGTTTTTATTCCCTTGGGATTGGAGGTTTTGAGCCTTTCTGGATGGAGAAATCAGCTTGAGGGGCTCAGGCTGGCTCCACATCCCAGTACTCCATCCTTCCATCCATCCATCCATCCATCCACCCATCCATCCATCCATCCTTGGGATGCCCACAGCTGGCAGCAGCGACATTAGGAAGGCTTTGGGAAGCTCCCAGGCTCCTCTTGATGCCATTCAGGAATGCTGGCATCCAGATGTGCCTCGGGAATGATGCAGGAGCAGAGGAGCTTTAACACCCCCTGCCCTGAGCACTCCCCACACCTTTCCCCAGCTAAGTATGAAAGAATAATAATAAAAGCAGGAATAAGAAGATTTTTTTCCTTTCCAAGAGCCATCCTGGAGTATTTCTGCCTGGATATTTCGGAGTAGGGAGTCTGACTGCCCCAGCACCCCCTGCCCCAGCCAGCGGCCGCTCCGCTAGCACGGCTCCGAGCGCATCTGTTTTCCGGCTGCTCCGGGAGCTGACAGCAAAGGAGGTTTGAAAGCAGTGCAGAAAGAAACATTCATCAGTGTCGGGAAACACTTTGGGAGCTGCCCATGCTGCTGGATCCAGGGGGTTTGTCCCCCTTGATGTAGGACATGCTGACAAGGGCCGGAGCGGCGCCCACGCCGCCTTTGCTGGGAGCATCGCCGGCGTCGCCGGGCGAGTCCATAAAATACCCACAAAATAAAACTGTCAAAGTCGTGTCAGTGCTCATTTAAAGCTGCTCTGCTCCGCTAGGAAAATACAGACCCCGCTACTGAGCAGGGCACCGCAGCTGTGGGATCCCTGGAGCGGCCAGGAAGGTCCTTCCTGCTGCTGAAATAATTAGGGACGGCTCCAATGGATTTGCCATCAGCGCTCAGCTTTGGGGAGCAGGGCAGAGGGCAGGGCATGGGGAAAGCTGCACCGGGTTCAAGGTCCTGCCAGCACAGCCCAACAGCTCTGTTTCAATCCTGCTGGGAGCCAGGAGAGCACGACAGGAATGATTCTCCTACAAAATCATGGGAAAATCCCAGGGAAGTTTGGAGTCCCCATCCCTGGAGGTGTCCAAGGAACACTTGGATGTGGCACTCAGTGGCTGGTGACCAGGTGGGGATCAGGCACAGGTGGGACGTGATGGACTTGGAGGCCTTTTCCAGCCCCAACGATCCTGGGATTCTGTGTTCATCACACCCACCATGTTTTCCAGAGAAGCTGGCTGCCCCTGGATCCCTGGAAGTGTTCCAGGCCAGCTGAGAGGGCTTGGAGCACCCTGGGATGGTGGAAGGTGTTCCTGCCCATGGCAGGGAGTGGAATAAGATGATCTTTAAGGTCCCTTCCATCCCAAACCATTCCATTATTTGATGATCTCCATGTTTCCCCCTCCTCTGAGGATGAAGGAAGATAAATGGGAAAAGGGGCCCTGAGTGGAATTTGGGGAGCACAAACCTGCATCTCGCACCCACAAACACTGCCCTGCAGCTGCCACCTTCACTACAGCCAGGGCCATTCCTGCAGTCCCTCTTTTCCCTGCTTTCTGAGGCTGGGAAAAGCCAAACAGGGGCTGAAGTGTTTTTCCCACAGGGTTTCCTTTGCAGGAGCACAAAATTCCTGTTAATAACTGGAGTGTTACTGAACAGCCACGTCCCCGAGGGTCCAGGTAGCCGCAGGCTCCTCTCCAGGATGGTTGGACATTTCCAAGCTGTGCTGCCCGGCTGCTTCCTGGAATTCCCAAAACATATCCACCTCCAAACCCGGATCCACCTCCCACAGATGCTTCAGAGGCTGATTTTATGGCAGCCCCTCTCCTGCTCCAAGCATCCCTCCACCTGCCTCTCTGCTGCTCTGGGGTTTCTCCTTCACTAAGCGACTGCAGAGCATCTCCCAAGCTGGGAGATGGACCCATCTCCATATATTCCCAAATAAATGTGAGAAAGAGGGAAAACCTGGAACCCAGGGGAACATTTCCTTGCCAGGCTCAGGATGTGAAAGCTGCAGCGTTTAATACCCACTGGAGCCCCTCATTTCAGGGCTCACAGAGTTTACAAGCTCTGCCAGTGTTTATAACCTGCCTGGGTGCCTCAACCCTGGAATTATGGGATTTCCCAGCTCCTCCAGTGCTGGTCCTGCTCCCTTTTCCCAGGATTCAGGGAGGGAAAGTGCTACAAACCCCCAAGTCCATCGCTCCAGGGCTCACAGGGTTTGGGCAGTTTTGGGGCTCCCACAAAGATCTCCTGGCTGCTGGAAGGGATCCACAGGTCTTGGAGCCTCCCTGATGCTGGAAACTGAACCTGCAGGAGATCCCCTGATTCCTGCTCTGGAGAAATGGGAACAGCTTTGGGAAGGCCATGAAGGAGCTGCCTGACCTCACCAGGATGTCCCAGGTGGTGACAGGTACTTGGAGAAGGATCAGCAAGATTTGAGGGTCAGAGGAGACACAGAAAGGTCGGGAAGGATGATCCCAGCCACCAGCAGTTTCCCAGGATTCACTGATCAAACACAAGCTGGCAGTACCTCCTGGCTCCCTGGGAAGCAACTGGCACCAGCTCCCATTAAAAAATGGTTTTAAACTGAAGGATTTAGGTGGGATATTGGGAAGGAATTCCTCCCTGTGAGGGTGGGGAGGCACAGATTCCCAGAGAAGCTGTGGCTGCTTCATTCCTGGAAGTGTCCAAGGCCAGGTTAGACAGGTCTAGTGGAGGATATCCCTGCCCATGGCAAGGGTGGGACTGGATGGCATTCCAAGAACTCTTCCAGGAGATGGGAAACCCTCTCTGCTGTGACAACAAGGAAAGGGGACAAAAGGGCCCTTTGGGCAACTTCTGATCCCACAGTGGTGCCAGGAGAGCAACAGCGCTGGTGGAGGAGGGAGGACTGAGCCACCCCAAGGACCCATCTGCCACCAACTTTTGGGCATCCCCACCAGACTGGGCAAGGCCCTGGCCTCGGGGGGAGGCCAGAAAGGCTAAAAATAATCAGCATTATTTTTTAAATCAATATTTTCCCCTCAGCAGATGCCCGGGAGCAGCTGCCCCGTGGCGCTTTCGGGAGTCGCTCGTATATCAGCCCCTCCTGACATCTCCCAACTGGACGTGTTAAAAATTAGCAGCAATATTGGAGTTGTTGGGATGGAGGCCTAAATCTCCCAGACAGCTGTAATTAGTTCCAGAGGGTGCAGCTGTCTCCCTGCAACAGCTGAGGGGTTCCAGGGAAAAAGCCAGTGGTGGTTTCTGTTAGAATTAATGGCCTGACAAGGCAAGGAGGGGTGGGAGAGGGAAGAAAGAAAGCAAGCAAAACATGGGGTGTCTTTTCGGGTTGGTGAAGGGGTTTTTTTTCCTGGGGTGTTTTATCTCGAGGTTCCCTGCTCTGTTGTAAATCAGGTGGTGGGAAGTCCAAATTCATCAGGGTAACAGAGCCTCCATCATCGCTGTTCCTGCCCTGTTGGTGGGAGGTGGGAGCATAAATTAATCCACCTTGGCCCAAATTTGGGGAATCAGGGCAGTTGTGGGGATGTTTTTTAGTGCTGCTGATTCTGAGGCTCCTGCAAGGTCTGGCCCTGCAGAGCCAGAGCATCCCACAGACAGCTGAGCCTCCAAATCCTCTTGGGAAGTGGCACCGTGGGGTTTTCCCTCTGGTTTTCCCTCTCTGGATGGGGGAGAAAGGGAGGCTCAGAGGGTGGGACACCACCAAAGGCAGAGCAAACTGTGGGGGAAGAAGAGCTGGCTCCAGATGGATCCAAGGCTGGAATTGACCCTGCCAAGGAAGAGAGATCCCATGGCCACGGGACACATGGGGCTGTTCTGCTCCACTGCTACCAGAGGCGGCTGCAAACCAGATTTCCCAGCCTGAGGGAAATCCTGGCAGCTTGGGATGAGCTCTGCCTTCCCTGAAATGCTGAGGTTGTTTTCCCCCAAAGAAAATCCCTTAAACTTCCCTTCAGGACCATGGAATTTAATTAATTTTAATTTTTTAATTTCATTCAATTAATTTAATTAATATTCTGGTGATACCTGAGAGATTCATTTCCACCTACATCCCAGTGATGCCCGGATTTCCCAGGAATTCCCACTTCCTGCCTGCTCTCAGCTCTGCTCCCAACAGCTCCAGAGTCACCTTTATCCCTCTGGGGAGGGTCCAAGCCCCAAACTGGCTCCTACAAAGTGCAAATATGACCGAGGTCTTCCCATGGCTTGGGCTGACTCCACAGATCCCATGGGATATGGGAAATAAAAGGGCAATCCAATAAAAAGGAATCCCAAATGCCACATTCCCCTCGTGTTCCTGCAGCCAGGGAGCATCCAAAGGGAAGCACCAGCTCCCTCACCACCACCACCACCACTACAAATCCAGCTTTTCACATCCATGGTGGGGCTTTTCCAACAAAGTGCTACCTTAATTGGAATAAAAATCCTAAAGTGACCATGATTTAATATCAGAGACACCGAACAGACCCAAAAACCTGGGTTTTTTCCCCCTCCCGGGGGCAAAATCTGATTTTTGTTTCCTTTGATTGTTTCAGCCTTTTCCATGGTGTGTTCAACACTTCTCAATTTCTCAGCCCAGGCCCTCCCGTTCAGATTTATGAGGGCTGAGCTTTTAGGAACTATCCACTGCCCCAGAATATTTGGGAAATCCACATTCCCCAAACATCCCCGGCCTCGAAGTCCAAGCTTCCCACTCAGCCAGGCTGGGCCCTCAACAATGCCCTCATTTTTAATCAGTCACCTGGTTCTCATTTGAAGTTTATCACACTTGAAAAAATACTATAATTTCTTGAGTTGTAAAGAACCCTCCAAACTTTGGTCTCCGAAATTTCATTTCGAAGGCATTAACTCATTCTGAAAGTCCCTTGGCTATTTCAGGTGTAGAGTTTCCATTAACAGAACCAACTCCGTGGAGGACGGAGCGCAAGGTTCTTATGGAAAACAGTCCCTTCCCCTAATTATTTAGTCTAGCAGGGAATGAAAATAATTAAGTCTCAAAATTCCCTTTAGAGTAGAGGGAGGGGGGAATAGTGGTAGGAAAATTAGGGGTTTTTTTCCACCCAGCTACTGCAGGGAGCAGGGCTGTGGTGGGAGTGAAGGGATCCCTAAGGTTGGCAGCAAACTTTCTCCTCAGCCTGGATAAAAGGCCAGGATCACAGAATCACAGGATCAGGGATGGTCTGGGATGGATGGGAGGTTAAAAACCATCCAGTTCCACCCCCTGCCAAGGGCAGGGACACTCCCACCAGATCACAGAGGGCAGGGTTATGGGATATGGGGAAAGAATTCCTTCCTGTGAGGGTGGGGAGGCCCTGGCACAGATTCCCAGAGAAGCTGTGGCTGCCCCTGGATCCCTGGAAGTGTCCAAGGCCAGGTTGGACGGGGCTTGGAGCAACCTGGGATGGTGGAAGGTGTTGGGGTTGGAACTGGATGAGCTTTAAGATCCTTCCCACCCCAAATCATTCCAGGATTCGGTGATTTTTACCAGAGGAAACATTCTGGTAAAAGTGGGCAGTTTTCTGTGCCTCAGCTGGAGAAGGAGTCTCTCCTCAGAAGGTTTGGGGGATGCACTGCCCTAAAGACGGAAAACATCAGCGGGATCCGAGGGGAATTTCATTCCACACTGCATCCCTGTTTGCAGTGCATCCTCAGAGCCTCGAATGGAAAACATTAGCAAGAGCAGAACATGACTTGAGTTGATCCAAAATGCCCCAAAAATGTTTTCTCTGCTAAAAATAACTCCATCAACAAAACAGACACTTTTGGGACAAAATTCCTTTTGTATAAAACCTTGGAGTTTTCCTCTGTGCCTCTCCCTGGCTGATGTTGGCTTTGTCTCTTCCTTGAAAACACAAACAATTCCAAGAGCAGTGTCCACAAACTCAGTAATTCCTGCAGGGCTGTTTTGTCTTTGGAACACCCCAGGAGATCCATGGAATTGGTGTGGGTTGAGCTGAGCTCACCAGGAGACCGTGGCAAAACCCCTGAAGCTGAGGGGCAGGAAGCCACTGCAGAAGGGACCATTCCTGGCAGCCCTGCATGGATCTGCCTGGGAATGGGCTCATCCAAAGGGTCCCTGTGGCCCCTCCAGGGGGGAATCGAGGTGCTGGCAGCGCTTTGGTGTCCATCAAACCCACCCGAAATTCCACCATCAAATCCCAACTCCAACGGGGACCTCCTGTGCACACCCAGGATGGGAACAGCGTGGAGCTTGCAGCTCCCTCAGGATAACTCCAGGCTTACCTTGGAGGGTCTCTGCCTGCAAAGGGGTTCGTGGCCAGCAGGGACAAGGTCTCCTCTTCCTGGGCCAGCAGCTTCCCAGCCAGGTGGATGATCCATTCATTCTGCTCATAGGTCTTGGGGAAGGAAGAAGAAAGGGAAATGTCAGGAACTGCTGGGCTTTTCCTGGGGTGTTACTGGGATTAAAGATTTTTGGGGAGAGTATTCAGCAGATTTGGGCGGAAAATGATGAATTTCCCAGTGTTTCAGCACACATCCCATGGGATCCTTGAAGTCCAGACAGAGACTGGCATCTGCAGAGAGCAGGGAGAGCTTCCCTGGATTTGTCTCATCTCATCTGCCAGTTCTGCCCCCAAATATTTGATTTAAACAATTTATTTAGCAGCAAACCCCACAGGGGAACCACAGCAGTGCATTTTCTACAGATAATCCATCCATCCTTTTTAATCCAGGTTGCTTTCCCCTGGGAGAAGGGTTTGGGTTGGTTCCCTGGTGTTATCCAAAGGAAAACAGAAGAAAGTGGCTTCTCTGTTCCCAGTTCCTGTCTCCTCTTTATTTCCTGCTGTGTGATCCATCCTCTTTAAATTCCTTCCTCATGGAGCCACTCCTGGAGCAGCTCTGGGCCCCCCAGCCCAGGCTGCAGTGGCAGAGTTTGAATTTAGGCTGCCCTGAGGGAAGCAGGGAGTTGGACTGGATGATCCTTATGGATCCCTTCCCGCTTGAGATATTCCCTGATCCTATGATTTCCCTCCCTGCAGGAATCCTGCTCTTCGCTCTTCTTAAGGCCCCCTAAAAACATTTCCCCGTGGTGACTTCCTGTGCCTTGGGCTTCGCTGAGATTTCTTTCTGATTTTCCTGCTTTTTCCGCGAGTTCCTGAGTGGATTTTTGAGTGCAAGCAGCAGGGGACACTGTGGGAAAGGGAAACCCGGCAGCTGTACCTGCAGGGCTCTCACTAAAACCCAGCCCCGAGGCGAAGCTGCTCTGCAGAGCTCCCTCCCGGCCCGGTTTGTTATTCCCGTCGCCAAGGGAAACGCGAGAGAAACGCCATGGAAAACACCGAGCGCTGGTGGAAAGGCCCATCCAGGGCAGCTCCACCTCGCAGGGTGTCTGACCCCAGCTCATCACGATTTAGAGGAAAACCGCAGTTATTTCAGCCAGCGAGTTTTGCAAAATGATGACTCTCCCCTCTCCCCGCCTGCTTCCGTCCTGCTGCTTCCATCTGCTCCCATCCATCAGGGATGGGTGCAGCAGACAGGGATGCTCCCCACCGGCCCCGTGCTGAGCCTGCCACCCCCTCCTCCAAGCCCGGTGCCACCTCCTGACACAGAGCAGGCGGGGGTGGCTCTCATGAGGGACAGGAGACCACGGCCACCGTGGGACTGAGGCCACCGTGGTCCTGACACAACAATCTGGGAAAGGAGGCCTGGAAGCAGGAGCTTGGCACGGTGTGGGATGTGCCACACGAACCTCACCCATCTCCCACGGAGAGCTGGCACCGTCCCCATCCCTGCCCGAGGCCTGGCTGTGCCCCCATGGGCGACTCACTCCAAGTCTCCCTGTCCTTCAACAGCTCTGGGATCTGGAGGTGCTCAGGGATTTGGGAAGGTGGGTGCCACCCTGGGAATCGCTGGCTGGGAGAGAGGATCCCCCAAAAAGTGCAACAGCAACTGCAGGGATCAAAGATCCCAAGTGACACCTTCAGCGTCCCGAGTCTCCCTGGACATCCCCGTGCTCTGCACGATGTTAAACACCATCTCCAGGAGATTTGAGGGTTCCTGTGTGAAAGCTGGGAAGCGACAGGAGAATGGAAACAGGAATCACCAGGCTCCCCGAGGTGGAGCTCAATGGAGGCCCCCAAACCCTCACAGCCTGACTGAGAACCGGGAGGCTCCGGGAAGGTGGGATCGGCTCCCCGGCTCCCGTGGTCTCCAAATTGTTAATTAGCAGCTCCGTGCGCACCAGAGTTGGACTTCTGGTTTGTAAAGTGTTTTTCTTGTAAAATTTACAACATGTCTGGCCCCAGCGAAGTCTGCGGTGAGAAATTTCCAGCCGGTGCAGCTCCCACCCCCCTTCCCGCACGGAGCTTTGGAGCTCGCTGGAGCCGGGAGCCGGAGCCGAGCTGCGCTAACGACCCTGCTTAACTCATTACTCTGCAAAGTGATACCGCGGCAAAGGGGGGCAAAAAGGACTCCAGGGGATCTGGGCTGCACCCAGGGAAGCGTCACTCCAAGGGGTTCCTCTGTCCCTGGATCCAGCGGGATCCAGCTCTGAACCGAATCAGGACAGAGGGATCCGGCTGATGGTGCCAGCTCTGAGTGAGCAGAACAGGACAGGCAGAGCCTGAACCATCCGGTGGGTTAATTATAACAGAAAAAAGAATCCAGGCTGGATCCACACACTGCTGGGAGGTGGGCAGGCTTGTTTTGGGGTCATCTTTAGGGTTTGGATCTTCAAGGAGCATGAGAAGCAGCCGGGACGGATCCTGCACAGCGATGGATCCCTGGGCTGCTCCATCTCCATCAAGACACGGACCACGGCTCCCACGGCTGCTCCTGCCCTCCACTGGGGCCACACAGAGCCCGTGCTGCATCCATACTGGGATTACTGGGGAACCAGTGAGCGCACAGCCACCGCAGGGAGCACAGTCACTGCCTGACCCTGCCCAGAGCACTCCTGGGGAGGTGCAGCTCCCCTGGGGGAGGAAAACACTTCCCTTCCTCACCTTTTTGAGTTTTCTTTCTGTTTTAGCACAGAAAGCAATTCAGGGACCTAAACACACAGAAACCCCATTGCCAACCCAAGTGCAAAACCCGAGAAAGGCTCAGGGGGAGCAGAGCTGAGGGGTCCCAAAGTTACACAACCCTAAAGCTGAAGCCTTTCTGTGTTCATGGACACTCCGTGCAGGTCCATGGAAATGTGAGGGGCAGCTCTCCAGCCAGACCATCCTCAGCTGTCCCTACAGCTGGGACAAGCACCCAGAACCTCCGAAAATCCTGTTTCAGGTACAACAGAGGGGGCTTGGTGCTGAGAGCCCAGGAGCTTTGATTTGCTGATGGGTTTCAGCCTCGTGCAGTGCTCAGGCAGACATTTCCCCATCTCCCCACGCCAGTCCCACCCCAAATGCCACTCTGGGAAGGGCATTTGCTCCTTGTCCCAGCCACACGTGAGGAGCTGAGCGTCACCACCCACCTCCCGAGCAGCGCTGCCCCGGGGCTTCCCTGCAGCTGTTGGCACTGCCTGACCTCTCCACTCCGACACTTTTCCAGGGAATAAACACGGTGTTCTCACCTCGAACACATTCGCTTGTGTCCAGGAGAATTTAATAACTGCACAGAACTGAAACCTAAAGCTCTGCTAAGTCAGGCCCCCAGGAGCTGGAGCAAAGCAGCCACAGTAGCAACCAAACTCTGCTGATAACAGAGTCAAGGGAACGTTATCATCCCAAAAAACCCCACAGAACCCCCCGGTGCTACAGGGAACATGTTCCCAACTGAAATAATAATAATAACAATAAGGAGGCTTTTCCTTTAGCTTTAATTGGTCATTTAATGAAAAAGGACTGGGGATTAGTGTGGTGTTTTATGGAATCTCAGGGCTGGCACGGGCGCAGGAGGAGGTCAGGACGAGATGCACATGTGGGAACAGCTGGAAACTTGGCACGGGAGCCCGGGGTTATTATTTCACGTGGTTGGGAGCCCTGAGTGGTTTCACATCGGAGTCAGTGGCTGCCAGAGGGGCAGGGCAGGTTCCATTTCCCGTGTTATGATGTGAGGGGTGTTTTTTGTGTCACAGCCAACTCAGCGTGGATGTAACACGGGAATTCCACCATGGAATTCCACCATCCTGGGCTTTCTCACCCCATATCCATGCTGCTGCTTGCACTGCTGGAGTTCAGCACCTTCACCTGTTGCTGTTTAGGGAACTTCAGCTGTCAGGAGAAACAATCCCTGTCCCACAGAAAGGAGGCCACAGTTAACGGCCTTTTTTGTTGTTTTATGTAATTCCAGCTCACCATCACTTGGTACCATCCTGCTGTCCAAGCAGCTTGTCCAAGGAAGGTCCAATCTCATTATCTCCAACACCCACACTGTATCATGGAATGGTTTGGGTTGGAAGGGACCTCAAAGCTCATCCAGTTCCATGGGCAGGGACACCTTTCACCATCCCAGGCTGCTCCAAGCCCCATCCAACCTGGCCTTGGACACTGCCAGGGATCCAGGGGCAGCCACAGCTTCTCTGGGAATCTGTGCCAGGGCCTCCCCACCCTCACAGGGAGAAATTTCTTCCTAATTTCATCCCCTTTTTCTATTAGTTTCCCAAAAAGCCGTGTCTCCAGCCCAACATGCAGTTACTCACTAAAAGCCATCCCTCAGTCCATCCCATTAGAAAATCCTTGGGAAAGCAGCTGCTCCCTGAAGGAGGCAGGAATGCAAGGCCACATGAGAGAGCAGAGCAAGACTTTGGGGGCCAGCTCCTCGATCCCAGCCATCCAGGGAAAGGGCACACCTGGCACAGCTCCCGTATCACCTCTGGCTCGGGGAAGAAAAGTCCCTTTGTTCCAGAGGGGGGACACACAGTGGCCACTGTGGGCAGGAATCACTCCCTGCATGGACAAGGTCCTGCTCTGTATTTATCCAGCCCGAGGCACGATAGGATATCGGGCTGCTTTGGGCTTCTGGGCACTTCCCTGGCACGGCTCCTGCTGGAGGTGAGGCTGCCCCTGAGGCAGCCTATGGAATTCTTCCTGGTCACAGGGAGACAATAATCCCGGGGAAAAGGAGGAAAGCAAAGCCTTCCCTGCAAAGCCTTCCCCTTCTGCTGCACACAGAGCAGAGTGCTGCAGTGGAAAATGGGAGTGAGCTGAGGCCTGTGTTTGGAGAAGGGGGAAGAAAGGAAATGGAAAAGGCTGAGCTGGGTACAGGGAGCACGAGGCTGAGGTTTGATTACGACACTCACACCTCCTCCTCCTCCGGGCAGCTCTTCCCTCTAAGCACCTTCTGGCTGCAAGGCTGAGATAACAGGAGGCTTGAATCAAAGATTTTACAAAAATAAGAACCTGCCTTCTCTTCTTCTCTTCCTCAGCTCTTCCAGTTCATGCATAACCTGAAGTTTCCCTCACTCTCTGTTACCACCCAGGGCAGGACCTCAGAGCACCAACCCTGCTGCTGGAGGCTCTCTCTGCTCTTAGGAAAGCAGCTGAGGGTTATTTATAAACAACCTCATCTCTGGAAAACACACATTGCAGCTCAGAGCATCCCAAACACTGCTCCACGGTGGTTTTACATCCAGAGACTTTTGGAGCAGCTTCAAGGAACAATCCAACAAACACTGGGCTTTAAAACCAATCTGAGTGCAGCAGTATTTTGTTATTTTGGAGCAGTTATTATTTGATAAGCACCAAGAGGGTGCCTTTGTGTTTCCATGACATCCCCAAACAGAATAAATACCCTTCATGCCACAATAAGGAAGGGAAAAGCCTTTCCCTTTGATTTTTCCTTTTCCACTGGTGGACAACAAACCTTTGGGGCAATAAAAATCCAACTTCTGTAGAATGCAACACATCCCAACACCAGCAGAAGTGACCAACTCAAAGCCCAGAAGTATGAGCAGTATTTTGTTTGCTGAATGCACAAATTGTAATGGTTTTTGTGCCAGCCCAGTGTTGGGCTTTTCCTGAAATTCCACCATAAACCAGAAGTCAAATAATTACAGGAGGGTTGACATCAGTAGCTGGAGCACAGATAAACCTTTAACAATTTGTCACCAGCTCCTGTAAAACCAGGATGTTTCTGCACTAACACATGGAAGTGTCAAAGGGGGAAAGGTTATTCCTAATGCTTAATCTCACTTTTGTGGGATTAAATCATATTCTGCCATTTCAGCCATTATTTCCTCCCTTCTCACAGGGTAGGGAGGCCCTGGCACAGGGTGCCCAGAGCAGCTGTGGCTGCCCCTGGATCCCTGGAAGTGTCCGAGGCCAGGTTGGAGGCAACTTCCCAGCGAATGCCGCAGCCAATCCAAGGTGGAAAGTTCCTCGGGAATCGCAGGAAGGCGTTTGTCAGGTGCTGATGAGGTGCAAAGAGGAGCCTGTCAGGAGCAGCACAAAGGGATGGGAAATTTCCTTCCCACAAGCCCAGGGCTTTTCCACAGCCTGTCAGAGCTGGGAATGTCAGCTCCGTACCTGGCCACTGCCAGGGAAGTGCAGACCCAGCCCTGGGAGAGCGGTGCCGGAGAAACAACCCAGAACTTCTGGAAACAACTTAACCCTAACCCAGAGGCGGAACTCACTCGGTTTTATGGACTCTGCAAACTCCCACACGGGTTTTGCACAACTCCTCTGGCTTCACAAGCTCCTCCTGGGCTTTCAGCTCCTGCTTCTCATCCTTTCTGCAGCTCTGGGGGGCTCAAAGTCTAAACAACACCCAGGGACTTCTCCGGCTGTGCAGGAGCTGCGCAGGGAGGGCAGCTGGCAGCGATCTGCAGCTCTCAGTGCTCCAGCCGACCAGAGGCCATTCCAGTCGGGATTTACTTCCATGCTTAAGCAGGTATTTACATGCCTCAGCACCTAGGGCTCACTGCTGTGCCCAGGCAACTTGCCTTCCCACTGTTTTCCACAAGCCAGCCACACTTCCCGCTTTCCAGAGGGTTTTTTTCTTCCTTTTGTTAACAGCTCTTCTAAGCAGGATCTGAAATCACTCCACGGAGATTTCTGCGTGTGCTGGGGGAGCCATGGAATGTCCCAGTGGCAGAGGGATGTGGGAATGCTGCAGTGGGACGGCCGGGAAGGAGCACCAGACCCATTGCACAGGGTGCTGCTGCAGTGGGAGGTGACAGACGGGATCCAGGGTGACAGATCCACCCCGTGGGAGGGATGCACCTCCTCCTGCCTGTGCAGAGACCCTCAACACTAATTACTGCTAATTAGCTGCTGTGGACACGCCTCAAGAGACCAACACTCCAACAGGTGAACGGGAACACTTGGGGGATGCTTTCAGCGAATGAAACACTACAAATAATGAATTAAACACTACAAATAATGAATTAAACACCAATAATAATGAATTAGACACTAATGATAATGAATTAAATACCAATAATAATGAATTTAACAATAAAGGTGCGAAGAGGCTGCTCTTCCTCCTTCCAGGTGCTCCAGCACCTGGCTCCAGCATCCCTCGGCAGGGCCCACACTCTGCTCTGCACAGCAGGACCTGCATCCCGTCCTCTTCAGCTTTAAAACTCAAATCCCTTTTCTTTTAAGCCTTCAGGACATTTCTGCTCTGGGCAGAGTCTTTTTCTCAGCTCAGAAACAACCTCTGCCCAGGGGAGCTGACTTCTCCGCACTCAGAGCCCTCCCAAAACACAGCCTGACTTAACCACCAGCTCCATACACCCCCTGCACCATTCCCTAATTCTGGGCACTGCTCCTGGCTGGAGTTTGGACCTTGGCTGTGGTTTTCCTGAGGGATAAGCAGACCTAATGCAGATTAAATGAAATTCCAGCACACACAAACTAGCGGGGTAAATATCCAACCATGGCCTGATGTCATGGCCCAGGAATCCCAAAGGCGCCGAAATGAAAATGCCACAGGGAAAGCAAACACAGGAGAGCTTGGGGCAGAGGGAAGAAGATATTCCAGGGGAGGATGCAGGGACAAAGAGAAAAGCCTGGGATATTCTGACACGGGCTTGCCTCACACCACTGCTGTCAGTCAGTTTTGTAAAACCCAGCCCACGTCATGTGGGTAAGATTTGCAAAAGAAGCTAAGCAAGAATTAACATTTCCAGTTCCCCCCCTTATTTAATTTCTGGCTGTCACCTGTTTGCTGGTACCATGTGGGGAATACATTTGGAGGGACCCATGTCCATGTGTGGGCAGGTGGGGAATGGGAGCTGCTGTCCCCAGGGGTGTCCCCAGGGGTGTCCCTGACAGGGATTCTTGGTATTGCTAAGAAACCCTTAAAAAACCTCACATCAAATTGCCAAAAGTTTCATTACAGCAGCACAATCCTTTAGGAACACAACCTTTGTCCTTGCTTTTTTTTGTAACATAATTAACTTAGCCACGGCTTCCAACATTCCCCCATGATCCCAACACACAGTAAATCCATATAATTTGCTTTTCCTGATCAAGGAAGGCCCAAGCTTTCAAAGGCACCTACCTGGAAGGCAGCAAACCACATGAGCCAGTCGAGGCGATAGTGGTAGGGGGAGATGAGGCACGGCCTCCTCCTCAAGTCCCCGGGCTTGCACTTGAACTCGAACTCCTCCCAGACTGCAGCGGGATCATTGGGATCCAGGCTGGACGTTCCCTGAAGGATGACTTCTGTCCTCTCCTTGGTGATGCTGTGGGACACAACAGGATGGTGTGATTTGTCTCAAGTCATGGAAAATCATAAAATCAGAATGGTTTGGGTGGGAAAGGACCTTAACCTCATCCAGTTCCAACCCAACCCCTTCCACTATCCCAGGGTGCTCCAAGCCCCATCCAACCTGGCCTTGGGCACTTCCAGGGATCCAGGGGCAGCCACAGCTTCTCTGGGCACCCTGTGCCAGGGCCTCCCCACCCTCACAGGGAAGGATTTCTCCCCAGTATCTCAACTAAAAGCTCTGGTTCATGAGAGTCCATGTGGAACACGAGTCACTGGCCCAGCTGGAGGTACAGCTGGATCCTGAGATCCAGAGAACCTCTGGATCCTGGGACTTTCCCCTCTCCAGCAGCACAATCAAATTCCATTCCTTTCCTTCTACCACCTGCAGCTGTTCCAGCCCGAGGGAGGGCTCTGATCCATACAGATGATTCCTATGGAACAGGTGGGTCTGTGGTTCTGGATCAGAGGCAGGTCATGAGTACTCCCATGTGGCTCAGCTGTGCTCGCAGCACGAAGCAGTGGGAATGGCAAACTCCAGGCCATGGAAACACCACCCTGGAGTGCTGGGTGACCTGCCAGAGACACCCACCTGCTCCCAGGAGCTGCTTTCCATGAGGAACACGGAGCTATGGAAACCTGCCTGGCAAAGTTCTCCAGCTCCCAACACCCTTTTGATTTTTTTTCTGCTTTGATTTTACCTCCTCCAACCTGAGAAACTGAGTTTGGGAACACACAACCTCCACCTTCTGCCCCAATGGCTTCCAGGGAGAGATGCTCCCAACCCAAGGAATGCTGAGCATCTCCTCTTATAATTGTTCCCTCCATTTAGGAGATCTCTGGATTCTCCAGCCAAGTTCCATACTATCCCCTGGGCTGAGTTATGAGCCGTGGCCGGCTGCCCAAGGCTTAGGAGCACTCTGTAAATCAGGGACACCAAATTACCAATAAAAGCACGGTCCTACTGTGTGATTCAAAACCTGTCAGGTTTCACATCATCAGAGATTCATTAGAAGCTGCAATCCTCTTTTTATTGGTTTACATAGGCTGGAATTACAAACATCTTACAGCAGCATTGCAGCACATGCTCTGTAGGGTCTGGTAACTGTTGAAACAGAAACCAAAGGCTGAAGAAGAAAAGGAACAACAACCCAAAGAAAACAATCTCCTGGAGCTTCAGCACTCCAGCCTTCAAAGAGCTTCTGGGGTTATTTCTCTCTCTCAAAAAAAAAAAGAGGAAATGTTGGCATTTTCCACAAGTAGTGTTGACAGTTTTAATAATTTTTTTCTCTCATTTTTTTCTGTCCACAGGAATTTCTGCGATTTGAAAAATTGAGGAGAAGATGATATTCATTTGATGTGTCCTCAGCATCTCCAGCGCTTGTGGTGGGACTCATTCCTCCCCTTCACCACCCGCCCAGCCAGACCTTTAACAGCCAAACTGCTCCACCTTCTGCAAAATGTATTTATTTACTGCTGGCTTCTCCTCTGGGGCCTTGTCCAGAGCCCATCCCAGAGCTCTGGAGAACATCCCATGGTCACCGTGAGCAGGTGCTGGCAAAGCCTGCAGAGCAGCCCAGCCTTGTTGTCCCTGGAACAACGTGATGATGCAGCTCTGCTTTTCATCCTTTTCCCAGGTGGAAGAGGCTGGGATGGACAGCACATGAGAGGGGTTATGCTGAGCCCAGCCATGGCTCACCTAAGATTTAGTATCCCCAAAAACCAGACTTGGATCCTTAAAACGCAGCCCAAAGCAGCGTGGTTCCAAACACAGCTGGAGATGCTTCCCTTGTCCATCCCACCTTGCAGCCCTGAGTGGGATTTCCAGAGCTGCTGATGGCTCTGTCCTCTCAAATCTTCTCTTTTGAGGCCATTCCTACTTTGGTGTCCATTCCTGGAGCAATGAATTCCCCAAGCCACTCGTTGGAAAAAGCACTTCCTTTTGCTGGCCTAAAATCTGCTACCCAGAGCTGCTGTGGATGTTTCCAGGAGGGAGAGCAAAGGAGTGCAGAGGAAAAGAAGCTCAGCAGAAATAAAGAGGGCTGGGGAGGGTGAAGTCTATCCACTGGATGAACTTTCCTATGGATATTTTCATCCTGCTCTTACATTTGCTATGTTGATGGAATGAGCTGACTCATAAACAGCTCAGAGAAAATAAATTCAGTGGGAAAGAAACCTGCTCCTCGTCTCCTTCTGCCTCATAAACAGATAATCCATAAATTGTAATTCAGTGGGAAAGGAACCTGCTCCTTTTCCCCATCTCATGAACTGATACTCCAAGTCTAGAACAGACAGCATGAGCTAACGAAGAAAGAAAAGAGGTCAAAGAAAATAAATTCAGTGGGAAAGAAACCTGCTCCTCGTCTCCTTCTGCCTCATAAACAGATAATCCATAAATTGTATTTCAGTGGGAAACAAACCTGATCCTTTTCTCTTTCTTTCTCATAAACAGAAAATCCATGAATTGTATTTCAGTGGCAAAGAAACCTGCTCCTTTTCTCTTCCTTTCTCATAAACAGATAATCCATGAATTGTATTTCAGTGGGAAAGGAACCTGCTCCTTTTCTCCATCTCCTTCACCTTCCAGGTCTCCTGGAAGGATTTCTGTTTAGGTTTCAGGCACACAGAACGTCTGGCTCTGGAATACCCTGGGCAGAGGAGCAGAGGTCTGGGATGTGCCATTAAAGCCCCTGTACCTCCCAAAGGCTCCGTAGGTGTTGACGATCCGGAGGGGGTTGAACGAGGTGTTCATGACCTGTCTGGAGTTGAGCAGGTTCAGCACCACCGGGATGCTGAGGTAGATGATCAGGAGGCCCAAGGAGATGTTCAGCACTCTGCGGACACAGGAGCCTGTGGGGGACACAAAACCAGACCAGAGGGAGGTGATTTCACTGCTCTGCTCCCATTCCCATTCCCATTCCCATTCCCATTCCCATTCCCATTCCCATTCCCATTCCCATTCCCATTCCCATTCCCACTCCCAGGGCCTTCCATGCCTGCCCCGCCACTGACAAAACCCCGCTGTAATCACCCCGACCTTGCCACGGGCAGCTATCGCTGCTGGGATCTGCCTTTCTCTAAATAGTCTGAGCAAGGGCTAAAAGGAAAAATGTCTAAAATGTGACATTAATCATGGCTTTACTACAGGGGAAAAACCACAGCTGGCACTTGCACCTTGCTCAGGATAAGCCTCCTGCTCTGCGAGCCGGGCCTGGAGTCCTGGGGCCGCTCCTGCCTCCTCCTGCTGCCTCAGGCTCTCCCCATCCTGAGGGCTTTTCCTTCTGCAAAATCCCTGTTCCCCACCATTCCTGGAGGAGACGTGTGTTGCTCTGGCAGTGCTCTGGGATGGGGTTTGCAGGAGCAGCACGGGGCTGGGCTGGATCCCAGGCCGGGCAGACACCGCCACAATCACACAAATAAGCAGAGGTGACCCCTGAGGGGCTCCTTCCCTCATGGCCCTTTTCGATTTATTTAACATTAACAGCCAAAGGATCAGATTCAAAGCAATTGCATGGAGCTTTCCCCTTATCTCTGCAGGAGAGGGATGTTTATTTGAACCTCTCTCAGAAGCTATTAATAATTGTTTAGTCTGAGAACATTTCTGGAGAATCATTTGAATCGGGCCTTCCCTCACCCCCTGTGCTGCTGTGTGCGAGGTTTTGGGGCATTTTTTTGGGGTTTTTTTAGATGGGCTGAACTCCTTCCCCTGTAATTCAAGAGCAGGCACAGGCACAGAGCCCCCACTTGGCTCCTCAGCAGTCCATGACCATGCAGAGACTGCTCATCCCTCAGCAGGGGTGATTCTCATCCTGCCTCCAGGCCCTTGGGGTCACAGCCACTCAACCTGAGAGAAAAACGAGTTAATTCAGGGAAAAAAATAACCTAGATGGCAAAGATGGAGCAAAACTTGGGGACGGGAGCCAGTGGGATCTGGATGGGAAGTGGAGGCCTCAGCAGGAATCAAACACACGCTTCAAGGATGAGGCCTCACAAAATCAGATCATGAGCAGGACACAGCTGAGGGGCCTCCTGTCTTCTGCCCTGGTGGCCCCGGGCTGAGGGCTCCTCTGAGCCTCCATCAGCACCAGCTCAACAGCCCCTGCTTCCTCAGCAGAGAAAATACGCAGGAATTCAAATTCCCGGGATATTACAGATGCCCCACTCCTTCTGAGGGTGGGACACAGCTACACCCAGAGTGGGATGGATGGATGGATATTGTCCTTGCTTGGACACCCTGGCTCAGTCAGACTCTCTGGAGAGCATCACAGAAAAGGTGTGAGTTCCTCAAAACAGGATCTGCCTCCCCCTCACAGGGACTCCCTTTGGCTTCTTCTCCCAAAGAGAAGGTGCAGCCTCAGCATTGTTTGGGATTGGAGGCATAAATGGAGTTGGGAGGAAAGGTTTGAGACTTTTGCAGCCTCTAAAGCAAAGTTCCAGGAGGGGAAAAGCCGATAAAGCTTTATTGCAGCAAAATACGTGAAATAAAAGACACAACATTTAACAAAGCTGCATGGCTGGAACTCCCATTTTTGGTTAATAAGCTGCTTCTTGGTAGAAAAGACTGGAGACAGATGCTGCCTCTTGTTGACATTTTTCCTTCCTCTGACAGATGTTTGGGATATTTAACCCCAGCAGCTGGGATTATTGTTGATATTACAGGCAATTTGTTGCTTATATGCGGTTTATAAAAATGCTGCAAACACCACTCTCCATCTGCTACGCAGCCTCATGAGAAACATCCCAGTGCTGCTTCTCCTGGATCAGGGCTGCTTGGAAACCGCCTCTGGAAAGGGAAATCAACCACCTCGAGCCCTTTTTTCCAGTCTCAACCCCCCTTGTATTTGCTTTTTCATATTCATGGTATGAACAGGAGCTCTTCTCCTCCCTGTTCTGCGGAACTCCCTCCCCACCTTGGTGGTGGCCACCAGCAGCTGCTCCTGCCATTATCCCAGGGTGCTCCCAGCCCCGTCCAACCTGGCCTTGGACTCTCCCAGGGATCCAGAGGCAGCCACAGCTTCTCTGGGCACCCTGTGCCAGGGCCTCCCCACCCTCACAGGGAGGAATTCTTTCCCAGTACCCCATCTATCCCTGCTCTGTGTTAATGTGAAACCATTCCCTGTGTCCTGTCCCTCCATCCCTTGTCCCAAGTCCCTCTCCAGCTCTCCTGGAGCCCCTTTAGGAACTGGAAGGGTCTCTGAGCTCTCTCTGGAGCCTTCTCTTCATCACGCCATGGAGGAGAGCCAATGTCAGAACCCAACTTCTAAGCCCACCTCGAGTCGCACTGGGTGTTTCATCCTTGTCTTTAAACAGCCAAAATTAACAAACAAGTTAAAAACAAAACCCTAAAGTGAACTGTACAACTCCACATTCTTATTCTGAGTTCGAGTCACTGGGGCAGAGCAAGCACTGACTTTCAAGAGTTGCAACTGCCTGGATTTGCTGTGACATTGGTCCTGCAGAGGATGTGTCCCAGAAGCCACGTCCCCATGGCAATGTCCCCCCCTCCAGCGATGTCCCCACAGACCCTCATGAACCAACCACCACCGCGAGGTCCAGGCACCCTCCGCCCACAGAGGAGCAGAGCTTTGTTTCGAAGATGAAAGCTTTGGAGCCAAGCACACCAAGATCCCAACTTTTCCCTCTCTGGGAATAACTCACCCAGGGAAAGCCTCTCTCCCTCTGCCCCTGGGAGCTGCATCCGCGCTGCTCGTTCCCTCAGCCGGGAGCCGAAGAGCAGCCCCAGGCTGGCATCGTCAAAGCAGGCCATGCTGGGCACCATGGTCAGCCAGTTCAGGAAACTCAGGTTCCCACTTATGATCAGGAGCACCTAAACAGGAAACAAGGAAGCAGAGAGCGTTGGATCTCCCTAAATGCCAACAAAAACACGCAGTGATGGATTTTAGCATCCCAACGTGGACCTCGCTGAACTTCCAGGATGGCAAAGCCTTCCTGGAGCCCAGGCTCCAGCCCAAATGTGTCCCCCTGGTTCACAATGTGAGCTCTGCCCATGAGGGATCAGCCAGGGGATAGAGCGACTTGACTTCCACAATGACTCGATTTCCAAAGCGATTCGATCTCCACAGTGACTCGACTTCCACAGTGACTCGATTTCCAAAGTGACTCAATTTCCACAGTGACCTGATTTCCACAGTGACTCGATTTCCAAAGCGATTTGATTTCCACAGTGACCTGATTTCCACAGTGCTCCCACAGAAATCACCCACTTCCTGCTTATTCCGAGGAATCCGTGACAGCAACGCTCCCGAAACCCTTCAGGAGGAAATCTTGGAACCTCTAATGAAAGAGCAGCATTAAATATAGAAGTCTGCATTTTAAGAGACGTTATTTTGCTTCAATTTTAGCTTTTGTTGGCCATTTAGGAGAGTATCTTGCATGTGGCCTCCCAAAATACCACTCCACGGTATGAACATCAACAACACTGGGACAATTTCAGTCTGAGGACTTTCAGCCAGTGTTCTGTTAAAAAAAAAATCCATGTTTTCTCATTAAAAATGACAACAAATAAATGTTAAGAACGCGTGATTTCATATTTTATATGACTGGCACCATGGTTCTTGACATGGTGATTTGCAAGTTACAAGTTTTAAAACCCCAGCAGGACTCTCCAGAAAGTCACAGATCGTTAAAAAAAGGCGAGCTCTGACCAATCACAGCAAGGAACAAAAATCCTAACTATTACTTAGTTAAAAAAATAATAATTTATGCTGAGTTGGATAATTATGGGGGGGGGGTGGAAAAAGCTCCTTCTATCTGAATTCCAGACACATGTTGGGTCCTGGAAGGGAACGTGTTACACTCGAGGTTTGGGGCTCGCCCTTTGACCTGAACGCGATTTAGCTCGATGCATATTAATCAGCCTGGATTCATTATCACACCTCTCACGTGGGGAACTCTGCTCCTGTTCTGAGGTGATTTTGCCTCGTGCAGTTGCAGTTGTGTTAAGAAAATCCTTCTGCACTTTGCCACTTCTGGCTCCCAGCTCTGCAGGAGCCCCTGGGTGGTCCATGGGAGGCTTTTTTTGGGAGGGTTTTTTCAGGAGTGATTCACCTCTCTTTATTGCTTGGAAGTCAGGAGCAGGAGATCTTATTTCCAGCAGCCCTGAAAAATCAGGGGATTCAAAAATAACACGAGTTTGGCGTTTTCTGGACTGTGGAGGAATCACGGAGCCGACACGTTTTTAATTTCAGCGCTTCTGGCTGAGGCTCGGAGCTCGCGCCAGGTCCTGCTCACAGTGGGCTGATGACACCATGGACCCCTTGGATCTGCAAGGACAAACCTCAAAGGAATTCCTGCTCTGAAGCCAAAAACCAGGATTTTTCAAACATGCTGAGGGGTGCAAGTGGCTTTTAGAGTGAGTTTTATGTTATTTCATCATCATCCTCAGGGAATGGTTTGGGTGGGAAGGGACCTTAAACTCAGCCAGTTCCAACCCCAACATCTTCCACCATCCCAGGGTGCTCCAACCCTCATCCAGCCTGGCCTTGGACACTTCCAGGGATCCAGGGGCAGCCACAGCTTCTCTGGGCACCCTGTGCCAGGGCCTCCCCACCCTCACAGGGAAGAATTCCTTCCCAATATCCCATCTCTCGCTGCCCTCTGGCAGCAGGAAGCCATTCCCTGTGTCCTGTCCCTCCATCCCTTGTCCCCAGTCTCTCTCCAGCTCTCCTGGAACCCCTTTAGGCACTGGAAGGGGCTCTGAGCTCTCCCTGGAGCCTTCTCTTCTCCAGCTGAGCACCCCCAGCTCTCCCAACCTGGCTCCAGAGCAGAGGGGCTCCAGCCTTGGCAGCATCTCCATGGCCTGCTCTGGATTTGCTCCAGCAGCTCCACATCCTCATGCTGGTGGCAGTGCTCCAGGTGAGGGTCACCGGAGCAGAGCAGAGGGACTGACGTGTCCATGGCACCCAGGGTGAAGCTGAACCCCGGTGTCTCCCACAGCGCTGCTCCCCTGAGCGCAGCCTCTCCCAGGATTGAGGGATCCACTGCCATCCAAACCTCGGTGGGCAGCACAGATTTCCCCAAATCCTGCCTTTCCTGCGTGAAACCTCTGGAGCTTGCATGTGCTGCTCCCCCTGGCAGGGTGGAGCCATGCTAGTTCTGGGTGGGATGTCTCATTTAGGATGGATATCCCAGGGCAGATCCCTGTTGGGAGATCCCTTCCCTGCTCCTTCCCATTGGCTGCACGAGGAAGGAGAATTCATCCATGCTTCCCACAGCAATTCCAGCCTTTGGGCCACGTCACCTTGGCTTTTCCATGCTCCAACCACCACCAAAACCCAGCTGGATCTCCAGACCTCCATCCTCATCCATCCTCTGCTGCTCCCATCCTCAGCCTTGATTTGTGTTCCCGGAGTGTCCTTCTCCTGCTGGACAATATTGAAACTCCCAATTACACCAACCAGATGGGATCAACCCCTGTGGTGATGGGGAGAAATTTTTTATTAAAGCCCAGTATTAATCATGGTAATTGGGGAGGAACTTCGAGGTTATAAAACTACAGCATGTCTAATGAGCGAGCTCCTTCTAGGAGGAACTGAGGGTTTTAATCTAATAATGTCACTTTTATGGATTATGACTGGAGTTTTATGAAGTGTGATATGAAATACAGTGGATTCATGGCTCTCGCTGGATTAATTTGGAAAAGTAGTTTTCCTGGTTCTAGGCCCAAAACCAATTATTCCTCACATTTCTGTCCCCTGCCCCGTTACCAAACCCCTCTGTCAGAAAACGGGCACCTCCAGCCGTAACTTTTTTACAGGTTGGGCTTCTTTGTTTGGCTGGGGTTTGGTGTTTTTCTTGAAATCCCAGATTGTTACAAACATCCAGTAGGCAGAGGAAGCTCATATTCCATGGCACAGGCTGGATATTTGTCCAGGAGGGACAAAAACAAGCTGGAAACTCTTAAACACAGGCGAGGGCTACCTGGAACTTGTCCTTAGCACGGGGGACAGGATCACCTCACTGGGGCTTCCTGATATCGAGCCATTGGCACAGAAAAGCCAAAACTGGGATGTCTGGAAGGATTATAAATCATTTAAAGGGAAAAAGGAGACCTCAAGAACCATCCAGTCCTTCCTGCTGCCTCAAAGTAGAGTCTAAAAGTCAAAGAAGAGTCTACCTGCACTGGAGTGTATGTGTTAAGCTGTTCCTAGGAAAAGACTCATATGTGTAGTTTTCCCGAAAAATTTATCATAGGCACAGATAAAAAAACTCCCATTAAACAGCAGCAACAAGAATATTTCATTTTTTGCCATTATTATATTAATTTCTTGTTAACTCCTTAATTGGATACTTGCACGAGGATTTAATCTCTGCTGTTTAGTGCAAAGAAATACAGGAAAATAATCCCCTCTGTCCGCTTGCTCTCATTTAGACAGGAGATGGTTTTGTGCATCCCAGAGAAATTCAGAGAGCTATTGGAAGCACCAGGAGAAAAGGGAGCAGTTCCTGCTGAGGAATAAACCGACTACGGACACAGAAATGCACAATCTTCACTAAAACCTGTCCTTGGTCTGGGTCAGGCTTTGACCCATTACAAATTGCACTGTCAGGTTTTTGCAATTCCAGGCCTAAATCCCGGGTCTAAAAGCAAGAGGGACCCAAATCCTTTCCATTGCTGTCCCACACCCCACATTTGGGTTTGATCTGAATGTGTCTCCGTCCCAGGTGGTTTTTAATTTGCTGCTATATGAGCCACCTTCTGGAGTTCCCACAGATTATGGGATTTGACTGTGGAGCGTTTCTAGGGATAAGCACCACTTCCAGATTTTCAATGGAAAAAATGTTAAAGAGAAGCAATGGAGTGAAAGTGGAGTGATTTTGGTTTTATATATGTATGTATGTATTTATACACACATATATCCCCAAATCTCACACTTCAGCACTCCCCCTGCCCTCCAGGTCAGGATCTCCTGCCCTCCTCCCTTCTTCTCAGGGAGAATTCCTTCATGGAAAGGGTGGTCAGGCACTGGAACTGCCCAGGGAGGTTTGGATTCCCCATCGCTGGAGGTGTCCAAGGAACACCTGGACGTGGGCTGGGGACAAGGTGGGAATCAGGCACAGCTTGGACTCAATGATCCTGGAGGACTCTTCCAACCTCAGTGATTCCATGATTCCAAGGACAAGAAGTCAGGAGAAGAATGGACAGACAGGCTCAGTGCACACTCCCCTTCCAAAACCCTCAGGATTAGGGTTGGGATACTGGGATGAGAGACAAATCCAGTGCCAGAGGAGTTAAACTGATTTCATCATTGAGCCCAAGACACTGCAGCAAATATTCCTGGAAATTTGGGAAATTGTACCCCTTTAACTCGATTACCCAGGTCCTGTGTGTGAATTGAGGATCAGTCGCTCGCTTTGGGTCTGAAACACAACCAGGCTCCTCCTGTCCTGCTCCTGCCGAGCCCGGATGTGGCTCCGAATTCCTGACTTTGACACTTTTATCCTGCACTGCAGCTTTGTTATGGAAAATCCCTCTCAGTGCTGGTTGATCCGTTGACTCCTTGCTGGAGGCAACAATTCCACATTAACACAGGACAGGCTAAGAACTGCCCCAGGACTGGTTCTGGAAGTGTTGGATCACTCGGAAATGAAAGAATCATTTTACAGAGGGCAAGAATTCCCTGCTACCCTGCTCTGAATTATCAACATCTTTCCAACCCTTCCTTCCTAAAGGAGGAAGTTGCCATGAAGACAATCCATGGCAAAAATCTTCCAGCATCTTATGGATTTTTTACTGAAGGCCAAAAAGCATTTCCATGGAGCAGTGAATCCCAACGGGCTTTTCAGCAGATCCTACATCAGAGGAGCAATTTCAGATAATTTCTTCCTGATTTTACTCCAATTTCCTCCAAAAATTTTAGTGGCAGGCCTCTTAGTCGCTTTAGATTGGATATTGGGGAAGAATTCCTTCCTGGAAAGGGCTGTCCAGCCCTGGCATAGCTGCCCAGGGCAGGGGTGGAGTCCCAGTCCTGGAGGATTTCAAAGCTTTGTGGATGTGGCACTTGGGGACATGGGTCAGTGGTGGCCTTGGCAGTGCTGGCAATGGTTGGAACTGATGGTCTGAGAGGCCTTTCCCAACCTGAACCATCCCATGAGGATGCTGGCAAAGGGCAGGAAGGCCTCCATGTTTTGGATGGTTTCTCCATGGAGAACACGTCACCACATGGAAAGAAGGTGACAAATGAGACAGGGAGACCCTCCCTACAGACCCTCAGCTTTTGAGCTCGTGCAGGGATAACCCAGAACGAATCCCAGCTGCAAACCCAGGCCAGCCCTGCATGCAGGTCCCACCCACAAGGGACCAACCCAAACCTTTGGAAGAAAGTCCTGGCAGGTCACCACCACACCTTTCACGGCCATCAGGAGGAGAGGGAGCAGGAAGAGGCAAACCTGATAAAAGGGACCATGGAATTTGGCACAAACATGGGAAAAGCAGGACGGAGAGGACCTCAAACCAAAATTACAGAATCCCAGAATGGTTTGGGTTGGAGGGACTTTAAAGCTCACCCAGTTTCACCCCTCTGCCAGGGACACCTTCCACTGTCCCAGGTTGCTCCAAGCCCTGTCTAACCTGGCCCTGGACACTTCCAGGGATCCAGCGGCAGCCAGAGCCACTCTGGGCACCCTGTGCCAGGGCCTCCCCACCCTCACAGAGAGGAATTTTTTCCAAGTGCAAGTCAGGTTGTTACAACCAGGGCACCGCAGCCCTTCCTGGCATCCCAGCAGGACCCTGCTCCCTCTGGCACACAGCAAGGAATGCTGATGTCCCATGACCAGCACAGAGTTCCACAGGAGCTGTTGGAAAAACACCTCAGGATCCATCCCCAGGATGGGAGCGCTGGAAAAGCCGCATGTTGCTCCCTCAGAGCAGGCCTGGGTTCCTTCAGCTGGCGCGAGGGCAGCGCTTGTTCCGATGAGCTCATTCCAGCCGGGAAGTCCAACAGCTCCTTAAAAAGTCCCTGCATCCATTAATGCTCCAAGTGTTCCACTCACCAGCTCCATCCCCCTCGTTAAAAGCACTTTTATGGCACGTGCAGAGCTGAAGTCCAGCAGAAGGGCTCTGCTCCGGTGGTGTCTCCATGTGGAAAGAGTCCCACGAGCTCCAGAGTGACCTCACGCTCTGCCCTCCATCTGCCTCCTCCACAGGGAGAGCAGCTTGGGAAGGGGTTTTTCCAATCAGAAGTCGTGGATTCATCAAAATATAAAACGGGCCAGGCTCGGCTCTGAGCACTCTGCCCAAGACGCTTGGAGACCATTCTGCTTCATGGGACACCTTCCATTAGACCAGGTTGCTCCAAGCTCCATCCAACACTTCCAGGGATAGGGCAGGATAGGGCAAATTGACAGCAAATAAACTGAAAGCATTGGTCTGACTCTAAAAAGTGATCGAATTATGGTTTTGTTTTTTTTGTCAGCACAACTTTAGGTCTTCCCAAACTACAAAGTTTTGATTACTTTTTGCCTGTTTTGGTTAAAATCAGCAGATGGTTTGTGATATCAAAATCAACTTCCTTCTTGAAAAGTGAGGAATGCACCCATGGACATTTTCTTCACAGCTTCCTTTCAAACTAGTTTCCAACTGGAGCTGGACACCAAGGAAACAGCTTTAAAAAAATAATCCTGAATATTTTGGATGGCACTGGCAGGACTGGGCAATTCCTGCCTATTCAAGTTGTTCTGGGAGCGTTTTGCTCCAGGTTTTTATTCTCCCTCTCTGCTGAGCTCTGCTCCATGCTTGGATATTAAGACATCATAAGAAAAATTCCAACACGGCAATGAATCATTAACTGTCACCGTTCTCCAGAAGGTGCAAATTTAAGGTTATAAAACTGTCAAAACCCCAAACAGTTACACAGGGGAGGTTGTGCTGTCAGCTGGATGTGCCTCTGGAAGGGGATGCAGACAAATCCCAGTGGAGCTGTGGGATGCAGCGCCTTGGGAACAGCCAGGGCACATCCATGGCAGAGACCATCCCTGTGGGAAACCACGTGGCTGCCAAGAGGGGCTGGGGGGTTGTCCCCATGACCCACCCTGGGGTGGGTGTTATTTGGAATCATGGAATTGTTTAGGTTGGAAAAGCCCTCTGAGATCGAGTCCAACCATTCTCTCACCACAGCCAAGGCCACCACTAACCCATGTCCCCAAGTGCCACATCCACAGGGCCTTGAAATCCCTGCAGGGATGGGGATTCCACCCTGGACAGCCCTTTCCATAAGAAATTCCTCCCTCATTTCCAACCACGTGCAAACCAAAGCAAAAAGTAGACGGTCACTTACTCAAGCGGCGAAATGAGGGCCCTTTAGTTCTACACAGTGGCCAGGATGAGGATTCCACCCCAGGCATTCCCAGCACCTTGGTCCTTCCCAAAAGGCTCCAGGCATGCAGGTTTTGGAGGATGGAACCAGCCCTCAGCTCCACAGGGCCCTTCCCACCGGCTCCAGCAGGACCCAGACACCGCAAGGACCAACTCTGGACTTGGTCAAACCACAAACACCATTTTCATTTGCCATTTGTGCTGCAGAGCTGGGATTATCCCCTAATACCAACACACAGGAAAAGAAGGATTCAGGAAAAGCATTTTTCAGCCCTGTAGAAATAATCCTGGTTTGAGGTTTAATTGCAGCCTGGAATAGGCCGTCAATAGGCACCAATCAATAACTCAGTTACACAGAACTCCCCTGTAATTAACACTGGGTGATTACTGAGTGATCAATAATGAAGTGGAACACCATCAAGACTAGAAAGTGAATATCCGTCCAGAATATCCTTCTCCCTACTAATTAGGACATTCTTCACCAGGAGATGTGTGTGGGTTCAAAATTCCCTCTGCGAGAAATGATGTGAATTAAACCCTGCTCTCAAATCCTGGATCAGCCCAAAGTCACATGGAACTGTTTATACTCCTTGATTGAAGGAATGCTAAAACACTTCTGGCAAAAATGCTTCCATTCCCTTTCCCCATCCAGGCACTGCAGGCTCCTTTGAAAATCACTTCTTCTGCAATATTTAGATGTATTTAACAATTGCCAAAGTCAGAGCAAACCAAATTTTTTTTGGAAAGGAGAGAAGGAGAACACCTCAATAAAAAAATCTATCCTGATAGCAAACATTTTCACTAGTCCAGGTCTTGGTAAAATTTGGATTAAATTGGTATTAAAGACAGAATATGGGGAAAACAATGTCCTTGGGAATAAATATTGGTGGGAATGCTGAGCATGGCCAATCTCAGACAGCCCTGGCACAGGGAAACGGGATCTGTGTCACAATCCCCTTCCAAAACAATTCCGATCCAAGGCTTTGGTTTCACCAATCGTGGAGACTTCTGCAACAGCTGCACTGGGACTCTGCTCCCCAAATTCAAGCCCAACACAGATTCAAACCCACCTCTGCCTTTTCAAGCTAAAAGGAAAGGACACGACCACATCCGCAGGCACGGGGAAAACGCAAGGAAAATGTCAAGGGTGTCACATCTGATCAGCCTGACACCAGGCTGGAAAACACTGGTGGCTTCCCTGATTTGGATCTTTCTGCAGCTCCTTTCCTTGCCTCATTAAATCCATAATTTTGGGTAACTTTAAGCTCTCAGCAACATCTGCAGTGAAATATTTAACTTGGGTTGGCTACTCGGTGTCACTGGAAGCCAAGGCTGGGTGCATTTCCAGCTCTGGGATGACCTGGATTTTTCCAGCAAACCAAGAGCACGTTCATGGGGAACACACGGAGCTGATCCCTGATCCCCGAGCCCGTGGGCTCCTGAGAGCCCGGGAGAAATGGGAAACAGTTGTGGCGTGAAAACACACCAGGAAAACCCAGCTCGGTGCCATGGTTGGGGCTGGACAGCATTTGATTTTAATAAAGCCAGGCTGCAAAAGCCTGCAGGATAAAAAACACTGAAGGACTGGATGTAAAAATTTTATGGAAATGCTAAAAAAAAAGAGGAGAAATGTGCAGCAAGGGCAGAACAGCCACCGTGCCTCGGCAGCTCCGTCGGTGAAGGGCCTTTGCAGCAAGGCACCGGCTCTGTCCCAAATCTTTCCCTCAACCCTGATGGAAAATGGGTTAAAACTGTGATAAATATGGCAGAGAATCCTGGAATATCCTGAGCTGGGAGAGACCCACGAGGATCATTGAAGTCTTTGGTAACAACCTGGCACAAATTCCCAGAGAAGCTGTGGCTGCCCCTGGATCCCTGGCAGTGCCCAAGGCCAGGCTGGACGGGGCTTGGAGCACCCTGGGATAGGGGAAATGTCCCTGCCCATGGCAGGGGATGGAACTGGATGGGCTTTAAGGTCCCTTCCAGCCCAAACCATTCCAGGATTCCATATCCCACTCCAGGCTGTAACCACCCAGCTCACTGACACATTTAAACTGCAAAATGCCCACCCACTGGACATCGAGCCCTTGTTAAATTTTCCAAGGTCAAAAGAAGAAAAAGAGGGAAAAAAAGGGCATTTCCCCATTTTCCTTCCATCCCAGATGGCAGCTTAGCAATCCCTGAGCTGTCAGAGGTGGGGACTAAAAAAACAGCACATGAAATGTACCCTGGGCAAAACCAGAGATGCTTAAGAAAACACCAAATGTGTTAAAAATCCCATTTTTATGCTGCCATCTGCAGCAGTTTCTTTTCAGCCTTACTCATAATTCCAGCTACAATGGGAGCGAGGTGTAAATTATGAAATGAGAAAAAAAAAGAGTTTTTTCAGCTTTTGCCTTCTCTAAGCAGTTGGTTCTGTGTGGGACAAAACGATGCTGGGATGGAGGCAGGGAAGATCATGTGGAACCGCGGAGATGGGGATGCTCATTGCTCCAGCCCTGCTGGGGGGGGGCTTTTATTTTATTTATATGGATTTATTTACTTGTAGGAATCTGAAATAAACCTCTACTACAGGGATTGATGGAGTCTGTTCAGCACTAGAAGCCAAAAGAAACCCAAATCCTGCTTTTAGCTTCGCAGAGGAAGACAAGGTGCTCCAAAGGGATGGGATGTAATAAACCTGGAGCTGTTTATCTCCGAGGATGCTGCCTCCACAAATGGCAAATTAGGATTTCAGGGCTGCCTAAGGAGCCTGGCTCCTCGTGGGAGCTTTGAAGATCCCAGCCATAAAGAGATGAGTGCAGCGGGTATTTCCTGGTAGCCTCATTCTGGCTTTTCCCAGCCTGGATTTGGCCCGTGGCAGATGGGATCACATGAGCTGTCGATCCCGGAGGATGCTGGGGAGGAAGCAGAAAATGCCACCCACTTGCAAGGTCACAGCTGCAAGATCCCTGCTCATGCTGCTGCACTGATGGCTTACATATGAGAGGAACCTTGGAAGAGGAATGAAAACACCGGGATATTCCAGGCTGGATATTCCAGGCAGAGCTGTCACCGGAGGGGGAACGCTGCCCCGACAAACACCCAGTGGCAGCTGTGCTGTTATCAGGGAAAGATGCTCCCCTGGAAAAATGCTCCACAGGGCTTGAGGTTTTCCAGCTCCGAGGAATCTGCAGCAGAGGATGAAGTGCAGCTGCTTGTCCGTGAGGAAGTTCCTGCTCTCCACAGTGACTCATCCCACAAAACCCAAGGGTATCCACATCAGCCACGGCGCTCACTTTCAAAGGTTACTCATTATTCACCCACAAATTGGGTTTGTCAACAGAGGGGAAGAGCAAAACTCCACCATTGCCTCATCCTGTGATTGCAGCAGCCTCATCCAGCAATGTGGATAACGAGCTCCTCGGAGCCAGGTGCCAGAGTGACACTGGGACAGAGACTGGGAACGAGACTCCGGGGCAGCAGAACGTGCCAGGCACTGCCTGGTGCTGCTGGGGGAGCACTGGAAGAGGATTGATAAGAAGGAGCAGGGATCTGAATGCTCCCAGGCTGCTGAGCTGGGAAAAGATGCAGACAACTGAGGGGGGGGTGAAATGCAGGGAGCTGGGAAAAAATGCAGGGAGACAGGAAAAGATGCAGGGAGCCGGGAAAAAATGCAGAAATCTTGGCTGTTGCAGTTTTTCTGCACCATCCCCACGGTGCTCAGAGCTATGGCAATGTGTGCAGAGCCAGGGCCAGGTCAGGACATGGGATCAGGAGCAGGACAGAGGCACCTGGAGAGGTGAGAGTGGATCTGCCCAGGTGTCCTGGATGGATTCTGCAAAGGGAATCTGCTCTGCAGCCCTGGAAGGTCCTGCTGGGTGGGCATCTTCATCCTGGACCTTCAGGCTACGGACTTGTTGTTATGGAGAGTTTCTGTCTGGCTTTGTAACTTAATTTCTCCTGACAGCAAGAAGGAACCCTGAAGGTTTCTGCAAACCGAACTGTTTACAGGCCAGTGCCAAAGCCAGAGCTGGGGCCAATGCAGGCTGGGAGCAGCAATCCCAGAGTTCCAGAATTCCCCACCGGAGCACAGGCCGTGCCACAAGGCATTAATCTCCCAACGCACCACTTGGGCCTGGAAATGTCGGCGTGACAGAGCCGTGAGCGGCCCAGACAGCACGGAGGGAAGTGAAACCAAGCGGCAAATTACAGCTCTGCCCAGGATTTTCCAGCCAGGATCCCACAGAGGTATTTCCCAGCGCTCCCAGCTGTGGTCAGAGCTGCTCCTTTCTGGCGTCTTGCGGTGGCAGCGCCGCTCTGACGGTGCTGGGGCTCGCGGGGCCTGGGCAACATCGGGCACTGACACCAGGGAACACCAGTGGTGCCAGCCCAAGAGACAACGGGGACTGGCATGGACCCAGAGAGCTCCTCTGGAACCAGCCCAGAGGTGCCTCCTGGTTCTGAAGACCCTCAGGGCTCCCAGTTTCGGCCTTGCTCTGGACAAGGAATGGTCTGGGAGCGTCCATGAAGGAATTGTGACAGCTGGCACTTCTCCAGTGCAGGGTCATCATGGGCCTTCCCAACTCAGGATGGCAAGAGAGGGACAAGAAGAGACACAGCACCCACGGAGATGGGAGCAGAGCCACCTGAGCCCCACCCAGCCACTCATCTGCAGCCACCTCAGCTCTGGGAGATCTGTAACCCCCAGCTGGAGACACATCACACCCACTCCTGACCCGGCCCAGGCACAGAAATCCCCCCATGTCCCCAAACACAATCACTTTTCGCAGCTTGCCCGTATTGTCAATAAAAGTACAGGTTATTTTGGCTGGCACACACTGGAGGTTTGCACTCAGAAACTACTGCAAGGGAGGAAAAGCACCAGGAGGAGCAGCAGAACCACCAAGTCCATCCTTGGAACAACTTCCAACCAGGATATGTCCACCAGAGCATGGCCAAGGGCAGGGAGAGCCCAGGAAAAGCATTGCAAGGACTCTTATCACAGCAGTGGCTGCATGTGGAGTATTTCATTTGGCACCCTTTGGAGCTCTCATAATCTTTTCCTTTATGATTAATATTAAACAAGTCATATTCCTTATGGAATTTCCTAACCCTGTCTGTTTATATTTTTCTCTACATCAGAGTTAATATTTTAAGATCGCCTCTTTCTTTTTTCTCTTTTATTTCACGTTCATCTGTTTTTCCTCATTTTATAAATCAGGTTTCTTGTTTAGTAGTCATGACAACATCTGCCTGCGGTGGTTACACCACAGCCTGGGGCTTTTTATTTTCTTTTCTCCCCCCAAGCTGCCTTAGGAAAAAGAGAAAAAAAAAATCTTTTAAATAAATAAAAGCATAAAATGAAAGGGGCAAGTTCGGAACCACCTCCTCCTCCTTTCCCTCCAATGACCCACTTCAACAAGACTTCCCAGCATGGTGGGTGAGGACTCATTTGGCTTTAATCCTGCAAAGTCTTATCCACTTAGTTCACTTCGATGGGAATACTCGGAGCACATCGAGTCAAACACATATGAAAGTCTTTAAAACCTTGAGGTCTGGGCCTGAGAGGCACAAAAGCAAAAAGCTGCACTTGCATTTTCCTTCTGGGCGTTGAGCTCTGCACAGCAGCGAGAGGGTTGGGGTGGGATGGAGATGTGCTGCTCCCAGGGGAAGGATGGGGTCACTTCCACGAGATGCTGGAGTTCAACATCACCTTCTCAACAGGGATGACCACATGGACCACCATGGATCCGGCCACCACAGCCAGCCCATGGCTTTGGCATCTCCCTTGCTCCGGATTCCCAAAAACGCCAGTGGCTGGAGGCAGCAGGATCCACCTCCACACTCTTATTTCAATTAAACCCTGTCAGGACAACCTGGAGATCAGGCAAAGGAATTCCAAGGCAAAGGAGCATCACACCACCAAGGGCATTCCTAAGATCTAGGGAATATTAAGGAATAGCTTTTTCCCCCCTAAATTCAGTCTTTCAGGATGCTGGGAAGCAGTAGCTTAGAGGGAATTCAGGCTTTTGGAAAAACAGGAGTGTGTTTCATTTTAGAGCTCTCCCACAAGCACAGCAAGTGGCCATGGAATTATGGATCTGTGCTTGCCCACGGAAAGACACCACTGAAATTCCACGGGGTGTTTTCCACAGGGAACCAGGAGATGGCCGGGAACACCGAGAGCAACCCTGAATCCAGGGGAGGCAACGAGGAAGGGAAAAGGCTGGGAATTTAACAAAGGCAGATGAACCTTTAATGCAGCAGAACCTCTGGGAGCCCTGAGATGCTGTGTCCAGATGTTGTGGGGTCGCTGTAACCTGACTCCGAGAAGGAAGAGGATGTGTTCCTTCAAATTCCCCGCGGTGCTTTAATTCACTGCAGTCTCGCAGAGGCCGCATGTGGTGATCACAGGTGGGGTTTCACACTGACCATAAACGTGGAGTTGGGGGCAAAAGACTCCAATCCTTTCAGGTTTGCCTGCCAAGACGGTTGAGGAGCAGATTTCCATGGAAACATCTCCCTTTCCCTGGGCTTCAGGGGCCAGAGGAAAACCCTCCAGCAAAGATTTTGCAGCACCAAGGACCCTCTCACTGATGGCAACCAGGACCTGAGACGGCCCAAGCAGGACTTGATCCCTTCCTGCCTGGGTGGAGAAGAGGAATTGGGAAGGAACACAACATTTTGAAGCTCCAGTTCTTATCTGTGGTCACATTTTTTCCAAACAACCCCATAAAATGATCTCTCTCCATCTTTAGGACCCCACTGCCCCTGCAATATCAACCCTGCAGCGTCTCCAGCACGATCCCACTGCCCCTGGAACTCCAGAGATGGAGCTGATTTGGATGCACTGCATTTCAGGGTGCCTCCCCAGCAGCCCCTGACCCTTTTACCTTGGCTCTGCTCCCTCTGAGGTTCCTGGCTGCAGGAATGATCCGTGTTGGATGACGAGAACTGGCAGATTTGCCCTTGTTGCTCCAGAGGGATTTGTGTGGGGATTACAACTGCTTTTCAAGGGCTGGCTATGGAATAAATGACATTATTGATGCCATACAAGTAATCCCTGTCTCTTTCCCACCCTCCACTCCTGCCATTCTCAAACCCATCCAATCAATGCAATCTGATTCGTTTTTCCAGAGGAAATTTTGAAATTTCTGTTGACTGAAGTATCCTGAATTTTCTACTGCTCCTGGATTTTGGCAGCTTCTCTCAGGGTGACCATGATGTACAACCTGGTCTAGTGGATGGGTCCCTGCCCAAGATGAGCTTTAAGCTCCCTTCCCACCCAAACCATTCCGGGATTTTATGGAATTCCTGTCCCTTTCTGCTTGTTCACTCACAAACTGCAGGGAATCCATCCACGAGCCATCCCAATCATCACTGCCACGCCACACTGGCCAAAATTTGGGACAAAATGTTCCCAAACTGCTCTTTTTGGGCATTTTTCTCCCAAACTTCCTCCATGCACCCCCTTGTATCCATGATTTCTGCAAGGAGGGCACTTGCTTTCTCAGCCTTTCCAAAACTGGCGCCCATCTGGGATTTCTCCCAGCTTCCAGGTTTTTCTCATTGGAGCAGGGTGTAAATGTCAAGTGCCACTTCTCTCCCTGAACAGCTCCACGTGCGGACACCAAGCCCAGACCAAACCCATGTGGTTCCTGTTGAGCTTAACCCAGTTCCAGAGGGGGTTTCACGTGTGGAAAAAGTAACTCAGGAACGTGGACAAACCCTCGCCGTGCTCCTGGCAGAGACGGAATTAAAATCCAGGAGTCGCTCAGAGGAAAGCAGGAGAGGTGAGACCTCGTGCTGCAAACGCCTGCCTGCACTGAGGTGTGCTGGGGCTCAGCTCAGGCTTTAGAGCAGCAAGAAAAATCCAGGACCCTCTGCACAGTGCCAGCAGAAATCATGGAATGGTTTGGGTTGGAAGGGACCTCAAAGCTCATCTCCAACCCTCTGCCCTGGGCAAGGACACCTTCCACTAGCCCAGCGTGCTCCAAACCCCATCCAGCCTGGCCTTGGAAACCTCCAGGGATGGGGACGCCACAACCTGTTGGGAATGTTGTTCCCAACAAAAGGGAAGGCGAGATTGGGGTTAGCAAACATTTCTCTGGGGAAGGACCACCAGTGACCACGGCCCAGCATCTCCATCCCACGTTCAGGGGAAGGAGCCTGTCCCAGCGCAGCACCAAACAAACCCCAGCTGCTCCAAGAGTATCCTGTGCTGATCTCTGAGTCACAGCTCCAAAACCCCAGTTTTTATAGGAAGATGAAAGCAACGAGTGACACAGGTTTCCTGCAATTTCTGGCTGTTGCATCACCAAAGAGATAACGGCCCTGCTGGAGCCTGGGGAACGGCATGATGCAGCTGTGTAAACTGCGTGTGGGCTAAAGCATCCCAGGGCTGCAGCTCATCCCAAAGCTTCCAAAGCAAAATAAAACCTCTCTGGAGGCAGCAGCGTTTCACAGGAACATTAAACCCCAGAACAAGTAGAAGAGTTATTCTCATCAAAGCAGGGAAATAGAAAATCCATCTTCACCTCCATCCCCGAGCAGCGTGGACACCAAGATCCATCCTCTGAAAGTATGTGGGATTTGTTTAAGTGGCTTTAATTAAAGCTGTCCAATCTTTGTGTGAGGAGGACTGGGAAAACTTCCACCTCTGTCTGTGGATGGTTTTACACATCCAGCTGACACGAGGTGGGCTCAAATCCCCAATGTCCACAGGCAAAAAGTGCACAGTCGTTTAACTTGACAGGACAGAACTGACTGGAATATGCAAATTAATTTTAAAATAACTGTAAATTGACCCCCTGGGAGGACAGAAGGCACAGGGTACCCAGAGAAGCTGTGGCTACCCCTGGATCCCTGGAAGTGTCCCAGGCCAGGTTGGATGGGGCTTGGAGCAGCCTGGGATGGTGGAAGGCATTGGGGCTGGAACTGGACGAGCTTTAAGGTCCCTTCCAACCCAAACCATGCCAAGAAAACCATGCCAGGAACCCACAGTAAGAGCACAATCGAAACTGCTCTGACAGCCAGTGGTACCAGAGGGAAGATTAAGGAGCAGGGATGGGAAGAAATCTCCTTTCAGCCAGGAAAGTCACTTCCCCAGCAGCAAAATCCTCCCCTCGCTCCAAGAACACCACACCAAAGGCATCATCCCACTGCAGCCCCTTCCACTCCTCACATGGGCACATTCTGTCTTCACACGTCCATCTCTGACACCAATAAGTGATTTTCTTCATAATAAATGTATTAAAAATTCCCCTTAAAAAAGGTTCCTCATCTGCCATCTGTTTCCAGTTAGGCTGTTCTGATTTCATCTTCTTTTTATTTTTTTTTTCTTTTTTTGAAATGGAATAGAAAACATTATTTAAAGGTCCTGTCATCTTCCTGGTGGGAGGAGAGATCCCAGATCCCAAATCCCACCACTGCCACCCTGCCGAACAGCAGAGGCTCGGTGCGAGCCAAGAGCTGGGAAGGTGCGAAGGGACCAGTCCAGATCAGGACTAAGGGACAGAAAATGGGATTAAACTTGGAAGAACTTCACCATGTCTTCAAACCATTGCACTGAAACCGCAGAAATTCAAAGCCATTTAAAGATATTGGACACGTTTTAGTGGGCGAGTGCTCTGGCTTGGGCACAGGAATGGGTTGTGATGGTTTTACTCAGCATTAGCAGCTACACCTAAACGTAAATAAGGAATTATCCCAGGAAATATGGGACCAGAGCACGGTGAAGATCATGTCATGGACACCAGGAACATCTCTGGTTTCCAGCTGCTCTGGCTCTCATCGGACAGAAATGTTTTATGCCCTCACTCACACATGCAGCACATCCTTCATCGCCCAGCCTGGGCCCGAACGCTGAATCCCATCTGGGAAGTGCAGCTGCTGGAAGCTCCTGCAGCCCGGCCAGCTCGGATCACTGCACTGACATTGATTTTCCCCATCCAGCCCAAGCACCTGGAAATTCTGCTGGAGGACACAAAGGTTCTGGAGCACGGAGGAAGCTTGGGAATCAGGTGCAAAATTCCAACAGGGAGAAGAAACAACCACCTCGAGCTGCCCCGGAGCCCAGGGAGGTGGAATCCTCCTCAGGCTCTTCCCTTGGGAAGGCTCCCTGTCAGCCACATCATTCCATTGGCTCTGGAAGGTGTTCCTGGAGTGGCAAGAGCTAACAGGGAGCAGCACAGAGAGACCTGAGAGCCCCTGGAAAGCTGGAACGTGGCCAGCACGCCAGGATTGGGCGAGTTTCCTCCACATTTAAGCAAATCTCGCAATTTAAGGAGTCAGTGCTCAGCAATATTCCCAGGGAATGTGGCCCACCCTGTCCCCGGGGCTCTCTGGCACAGAGGTGGCACCAAACTGGGCCACCAGCACTGGGCCAGCCCGGCACATGTGGCAGCTTCCAGCAGGAACCTGAAACTCAGCTGGAGCTCATCCCCGCCTCCCCTCCCCGCTGCCACACGAGCGGCCCTAGAACCACCCCGTGCTTGTGGATGGCCAAACCCACGGCAGCTCCTGTCGGCCCCAAAGCCAAGAGCCCCAGGCAGGAGTGAAAATGAATCCCGACCTTCCTGCTGCGTTTTTACGGCCATGGCAGCGCTTCCCACCCCGGGGGCCTCCCATGCAAATCTGATTTCATGGCTGGGCGTCAAATCTCCCTCTCAGGTTTAACAGCAAAGGCAGGAGCAGTAGCAAAGGTGAGCTGCCAGCCGTCCCCGGCTGGGTGGGGTTACCAGAGACACTCCAAACCCTGCTCCACGGAAAACCAGCCCCTTCCGAGCCAAGCAAAAGCAGAGGCACCGGGAATCCGAGGCTGACAGTGTCCCCAAGAGCCACGCTGGATTCCCAGCTTTAAAAAGCCCCAAGGCCGAGGCTGTGGGATGCCTCCAAAGCCCCTGGCGTGCCAGCAGGATGAGTGATGGTAAACGAGCCCAGCTCCAGGCTCGGCTGCTGCCAGGCGGCTCCGCCCGTTGGAGTCACTGCCGGTCCCCTCTCCAATTAATCAAGTTCCCATACTGATTAACAGCATGATTCATGGCTCTCGTTAGGAGCATTCTGGAACAAACAAGGCTGTATTTCAAGGCCACTGGCTTAATGGTTAAAATAAATACCTTCCAAATTTCTATTTTCAAGTAGCTGAACCTTTTCCACCTTTACAACTAATTCAGACTTCCTTCAAATTATTTTTCTAAGTAATATAACAATTTGTTTTTCATTAGAGCTTGTCAAAGCCGGACTTGGGTTTATTTTGAGAGAAACCAGTGCTCTCCAGAAACTGTTTAGTACAATCTGAATGACGCCCAAAGGGGTTATTGCAGCCACAATCAAAATAGAGTTTACAGCACTGGCTTGGGGTGACACTTTATTTAATGATTTCAAAAAAAAGAGAGGAGAAAAAAACCCCAGCGCCCTGAATCAGGAGCTAATTAAATGCACTCCTATGGCTCCCAGTAAGTGTTTCTCAGTCCCTCTGACTACTGCAGAATGCAAGGACTTAACTTGTTGCTAACTAATCCCAGACCCCATTATGGGAGCAGTGTTATTTACTGGTTTGGGGTGGTATGTGCTGCTATTGCCGTGTCTGGCACAGCAGAGCCTAGCAAGCTGCACGTGAAATCAAATATCAGAGTGATTAAATAGTTTGGGTTCTGCCTGCTTAACTCAGAATGTTTCTTGTTGGGGGGTGTAGAGCTTGGTATTTAATTTAAGGGGGCTTAAATGTAACAGAAAATCTGCCCTGTGACTGCTTTGAGTGCACGTTCCTTTTGTTTTGCTGCGCAGAGAAGCAGAGCTGGAGCAGCGCCAGGGCTGAGGGAGGGGATCTGGGGGATCCAGGAGGGAGTGAGGGGCAGGGACACCCCAGCCACCCTCGCCCCGGGACCAGGACGGGTGCTCAGGGCTGGGGATCAACCTCCATAACCCCAGTCCAAAGCTCCAACATTCCCAAAGAGCCTCTGAATCCCTCTCCCTGCATCTTCCATCTCTCAGCCGAGTCCAAAGCGGATTTTTAAACAACTGAACTGCAAAACTCTTTTCCATGGGCCCATTCCTCCAGTTGTGTTCTGCTGTTCGCTTTCCTGGGATTCTCTGTTTGCTCTTTCTTTCTAAACCACAACAAAATCAACAAGGTTTGGGCTTCGGTGAAGGCTGAATTTCCTCTGTTCTCACAGGGGAGCCCCTGCCCAGCCCAGGCAGTGACACCCACCCAGTCCCACCCTGCCAGCACCGCCTGGCTGGGGGCACCATGCTCCCCAGCACCCTTAGGGATTTATAAAAAAGCAGGAAAGGGACTTTTTACCACGGCATGGAGTGATAGAACAAGGGGGAATGGATTTAAACTGAAAGAAAACAGATTTATACCGGTTATCAGGAAGGAATTCCTCCCTGGGAGGGTGCTGAGACCCTGGCACAGGGTGCCCAGAGAAGCTGTGGCTGCCCCTGGATCCCTGGCAGTGTCCAAGGCCAGGCTGGACGGGGCTTGGAGCAGCCTGGGATAGTGGAAGGTGTCCCTGCCCATGGCAGGGGTAGCAGTGGATGAGCCTTAAGGCCCTTCCACTCCAAACCATTCTGGGATTCTGTGAACTGCAGAATAATTCCTGAATTTTCTGGCTGCTCCATCCTCCAATGAATTGGGCACCAAGACAGAAAAAGCCCTCCCTGAGCAGTGCCCGTGTCCTGTGGGTGCACAATTACAGCCCTAACGAAGGGCCTGATCCTCGTGCCACGAGCCTGGCGCTTGTGTAACCCCGCTAATCCTGCTGGAGACACCCCTGATTTACACCAGCCCCGCACCGAGAACAAACCCCAGCTCGGATCTGACAAGTGAAAACAAACACTGGATTCAGACACTTTCTGCAGGGAAGGGGGGGCTGCTTAATTCTTGTTCCCTCTCTCCAGGCTGCTGCTGTGACCTCTGCTACCTCCGAAGTCAGCAACACAATCTCTTGCAGCTGTGGCACCGCAGCAGCCTGATCCAATTTGTGCGTGTGTGGCTGCAGGGGCAGCTCATCCCTCCAGCATCTCGTGGTGTGGCAGAGGCAGCGCTGGGACAACGGGGGGCTCGCTGCTCCCCTCCCAAAAAAGAGGGGGGAACCCCCACTTGGCCTCCCCTGCCTTCCTGGAGAGATGGGAATAAAATCAACCAGAGGGAAACGTCCGTTTCCATCAAAATTTTTAAGAGGTTGGGGTTTGGCCAAGCCAAGGAGGAAAAAAAAAAGCCAGAAAATATCTGTTCAACAACTGTTTTCTGCCTGAAAAGAGAAAAAAACGAGGAGGAAAATGACTTTGCTCCTGCTCTCCTGCACATTCCCAGCTCCCAGGGGCTGCGTGTCCCTGGTGCAGTGCCCAGCTGGGCAAGGGTAGTGCTGGGAGCTTGTTTTCCAAGGGAACAGAGTCGGAGCTTTCTGCCACATTCCCCCTCTCCCAGCGGGTCCCCCCATCCCTCTGCAGCTCCTGAAGTCTCCCTGTTCCTTGGCCGGATCCTGGGAGCTGCCTCGGGTGGTTCCTCCTCGAGGCTCTGAACCTTGGAAGGGTTTTGGCTGTGGAGGTTTTATCCCTGCCTGCTGCAGGGCTGGAATTGTGCCTCACTCCTGGCATTGTCATCCCTCTGCTCTGGAGATGGATCCTGCTGAACACCATCCCAGGATTGCTGGGATGCAGGGAAGAACTGGCAACACCAACATTCAGGATCTGGAGGGGGGAAATATCCCACAAGCACTCCAGCTCCTTCAGGGAATTCTGTCCTGGTGTGTGACGTGGGGCTGAGCTCAGCCAGGGACTTCTCCAGCCACAAGGATGCTCCGGGCTGGAGGACACGCCAGGAGCTTCCAGGGGCCACGGGAAGGAGTCAGACTCCACAAATCCATCCAGATCCAAAGGGATTTAAAAGCTTCAAACTCTCCCCACATTCCAACCTCCCCAGATTGTGCCTTTCTGGCTGTGGCCAGGAAGCAAAGCAATGGCCCTGCCTTTCCACCAGCACCAGCCGGGGACTTTCCACTCTATTGATTCATTTATGGATTTCACCTTTCTGATGCTGAAGCTCCTTCCCAGCCCAGCCCCTCCCTCCCTCGCTCCAACCCAGCACTACCTGCCAGCTCCGAGGGGCAAGGTGGCTTTTTCCTGCCTTTTTGTTGGCTTTCCTCTCGCTTCCCCTCATCAACTCGTTTGCCAAGCAGTGCAGTTTTACTGCCTGGCTTCCAAGCAGCCAAGAAATACGTTTGCTGGTGTGAGCTGCGAGTTAAACAGTGTGAAAAACATGCAGATCCAGGGCTTTTAGGAGGCAGATCCAGGGCTTTTAGGAGGCAGCTCCAGGGAGCAGCGAAACCCCTGTGGAGCTGCAGGATTTGCCTCCCCCAGCAGCACTTCCAACCTCCCACCTCTTGAAACCCCACAAACTCCTCGGGGTATGGGCAGGCTCTGCCCTGGTGTTTCTACAGAACCAAGAATAAGAGTCCAGACCTCACGTGGGGACTCCAAGGTCTCTTCTTCCCCCTTCTGGGTACTGACAGCCACATTTTGGATTTGATTTCTCCTGCACATTGGGGTGTTTCAGATCCAGGTGTGCATTTCTGAGGCCCAGATCCCACCTCTACTACACCAAGCAGCCAATCTCAGAATTGTTAAGGTTGGAAAAGCTCTTTGAGATCATCAGATCCAACCATCAAGCACCACATTCACCACTGCCCTGTGTCCTGAAGTGTCACACCCACATATTTCTGAACACTTCCAGGGATAATTTATTCCTGGCAGAGACAACTGGCAGCAGTGCCCAGGAGATCCATGGAATTGGTGTGGGTTGAGCTGAGCTCACCAGGAGACCGTGGCAAAACCCCTGAAGCTGAGGGGCAGGAAGCCACTGCAGAAGGGACCATTCCTGGCAGCCCTGCATGGATCTGCCTGGGAATGGGCTCATCCAAAGGGTCCCTGTGGCCCCTCCAGGGGGGAATCGAGGTGCTGGCAGCGCTTTGGTGTCCATCAAACCCACCCGAAATTCCACCATCAAATCCCAACTCCAACGGGGACCTCCTGTGCACACCCAGGATGGGAACAGCGTGGAGCTTCCAGCTCCCTCGGCATAACTCCAGGCTGGAATCACAACCCCCCAGGAATCCCATGGTGGACACACATCCATCCTCAGGCTGCTGAGCCCCTCCTCTCTGACGTTTCCAGCCTCACTAAGCCTTTTTTTCCTTACAAACGTGAAGCAGGCAAGAAGAATAAGTTCACACTTGGAAAAAAACCCCACTTTCCTCCTTTAAAGCCCAACTTTTTTTGGGTTCCTGACAAAGCAATATTCTCCAGGCCAGTTGGAATCTGGAAAAATACACTCGCTCAACCTAGCCACCATGACTCCAATAACAATTATAAAATGTCCAATAAAACTTGTCTGTAATGTCAATTCAAATCTTGAAAAGCAGAATTAAGTGGTATATCAACATTAAACTTTATTGCTTCCTTTGCAGAGCACAAGGATTGTCAATAAAAGTCATTCTGAATGAAGAAAAGGGCAGTAAATATTAAATAAACAGGTTTTTGTTGAAATGCTATAAATGCACCAGAGCTGACTCTTACACTGGGACCCTTTCTGCCTTTGCAGCCTCCCCTCGTGATCGAAATAAGTCAGTAATTGCCAGCTATCAATAAAGGGCCAATTAAAGGCTGCTTGATGCCTGCATTTACTCGCTGTCATTAGGAGCCTTTATGGGGTGGACTCGGCTGCTCCAGGTCCCCGTGGCTCTGTCTGACGTCCCCCAGCCCCCCCTGGGCCCTGCTGCTCGTTAGGGCCCCTGGAGGAGCCAGGAAGGAGCCGGAGACTCCTGGCCGGGAGCTCGGCAGGGATGGAGCGACCCCGAGGTGAGAAGGGGATGAGAGGGGAGCACTGAACATGGAATGGGTTGGGGTGGGAGGGACCTTAAAGATCATCTTGTTCCAACCCTCAGGGACACCTTCTGCTATCCCAGGGTGCTCCAGCCTGGCCTGGGACACTGCCAGGGATCCAGGGGCAGCCACAGCTTCTCTGGGCACCCTGTGCCAGGGCCTCCCCACCCTCCCAGGGAACAATTCCTTCCCAATATCCCATCTAACCCTGCCCTGCTTCATCTTAACCAGCAGAGAGGGGAGGTTTTGCTTTGTCCATGAGACAAAACAGGAGTTTTTTTAGGGTTGGGCTGAATAAAATCCTCGCAGTGCCTCCAAAAAGCTCAGTGTGTGACCCCTGGCATGAACGCAGCTGGCACCTCTGCAGTGACACCCTGGCACCTCCCTGGGTCACACCTCTCCCTCCAGCTGCCCAAGATCCATCCCAACCCAACCAAAGCTGCCCCCAAAAGCTGTGCAGAGGTAAAAGCTGACGCTCAGTGGCACCCAGACACAACAGGAAGCGTTTGGGAAGCAGAAGGAACGGGGGACTCCGTGAGGGCACAAACCCGGCGGGGTTTCTGTCAGACCTTTAAAACCTGATCAGCATTTTTGTGGTTTACCAAGGGGGTTTATGAGCTGTTCTCCAGTTTAATCATCCCATGAACTCACAGGAAGCAGTAACAGCTCCTGAGTATGAATTTCACGATGCTGAAATGATGCTGAACAAAGACAGGGCAGCAAGGGCTGGAAAGGGAGTGTCTGAGAAGTTTAATGAGCTCTTTGAACTCTGCCAGGGCAGAGAGGAAAGAAATCAGATGGGCTCTGGGAAAGTATTTCTGCAGCAGCTTCTGTCCTCTGAGCTCTGCAGAGGTACGAAGAAAACCCACCCAAAGATCAACTGGAACGTGAATCCATTAAATTTCCAAGGAATTATTTCCATTGTGAGCCTTGGCTGGTGTTTGTGAAGAGCAGCTCGACCATTTCCAGAGACAAAGAACAATTCTTGAACGATCAATACAGAAAGAAGAATCCCTTCAGAGCAGGAAAGATGCCTACAAAGATCAACTTTTGGGGGAATGACAAGGATTGCCCAGAGCTGTTGGAGCTGCAGGATCAGACCCTCTGCACTGATCCTGGGCTGCCCTTTCTCTGCCACACAGAAACCAAATCTCCAGCAGTGGGAAACACCCAGGAACTCCTGCCTGGGAATCACCCTCACTCCCTGGAGCCTGAACTCCTGCCCTGCCCCCTGAGCCTGACGCTGCTCGGAGGAGTTGGGAGCGCTGGAGAGGACGGGAGCCTTGGGAAGCAGAGCAGGAGCAGCTCACCTGGAACAGGATCTGCAGGAGCCCGTGCAGGATGCACATCCTTCGGCCCAGGAGCAGGAAGAAGGGCACCACCAGCTCGATGAAGTGGTTGACCAAGGTCTCGAAGCGGTGGAACCACCACGGCGAGCGGTGCATGAAGTACGAGATGGGGTTGGGCACCGGCTGTGTCTGGAACAGAACAGGGAAAAAGGAATTAATCCCCTCCAAAACTTCTTACGAAGGGCAAATACAAAGTTCTGGCCTTATTCCTTATTTCTCTCCCCAAGTGTGCCCTCAGGAGAACCATCCTTCACCTCTGGGAACTCGTTTCTTGGCAGACAAAACTACTTCATTCAAGTTTTTTCACGCATCTTTAACAAATTCATCTTTTAAAAACCAAGAGCTTTAATTTTCCCTTTTGTCATCACAACCAAACCCCATCCTAAATTAACCCCACTATTATTTAACACTGAAATCTTGCACTTAGCTCAGCGCTGAGGGATGTTAAACTGAGTGAAGATCCTCAGAGCAGCGCAGCAGATCCAGAAACTGAGCCCAAGATTTGCTCAGGGTCAGGCCTTGGGTCAAACAGAGCCAGGAATGGAAACCAGATTTCAAAACCTCAGAGATCTGCTTTCAAAATGTTTAAAATTCAAATAAACGTGGTGGTAGAGCTGCTTTCCAAGATGGTAATTTGGGAGAGGAAAGTGTAATTCCTCTAAACATGTTCTGCTGGTTAAGGTATTTACATACTGGCCTTGGGACAATATTATTCTTTTATCGGCCTGCAAGTTTTTGACACGGGGAGATTTTTCCATCGAGGACAAGAAAGCTGCAAATTATTCAAAGGGAGCAACCCCAAATTCTGCTATGTTAATAAGTGCCACCCTAAGAAATCCCACAACTGGAGCAAAAAAGAAATGTTAATTTATCTGAGCGTATCTGACAGCCTCAAATTCCCCGGTATTGTTTGAAAATTGCGACAACAAAAAAAGAGAGAGGTCGAAAACACCAATGTTAATTGAAGGAGACACAACACATCTTTAAATTATTTGTAGTTCAATCCAAAATACAAACAAAACAGGGAAAATCCTGTAGGATGCATGGCAGCCGAGCACGCTCCCACTGCCAAATCCCACAACTATTGTAATTCCTCATTAGCAAAGCTGGGATTAATAATGCTCTTTCTTTGCCTGGGTTGGAGGCTGCCGTGGCCCCTTAGGACAGGAGACCGCATCCTTCCTTCCCGGATGGAGCCGGGCCGGGGTCAGGGAGCTGTGCCAAGGCCACTCCGGCCAGGCTGGGGGGTCAGGGCAGCCCCAGGTGCCCCCCAGGGTCCTTCCCCTCTGCCAGGACCTGCTTCCAGTTAATCCCGTGTTGGCTCCTCGCAGCATTCCCAGGGAGGCTCGCAAAGGGGTTTTTTTACCTTGATCCCAAATTGCTGAGAAATGCTTTTATCCCTCCAAACAGGCAGGTTGTTCCTTGGCTCTTTTTAGTGTTTTTGTTGTTATTATTATTATTTTTAAGTGCTTTAACCAAACCTGACCCACCTGACCCTGATCCAACAGGTTGGAATGTTTGGCACTTATGGATGAGGACCATGGAGAGCAGGCAGCATTACTAATTCCACACCTACTTATAGTTGTAATTAATACATTAATGTTTGATTCCCACTTGTTGTTTGGGCTGGGACTGGAGATATTGTCATCCCAAATTGTTTAAGGGCGGAAAGAGAAAATTCCAGCCTCAAATCCCACTGCAGTGGGAAGTTCAAGGCCAGGCTGGAGGCTGGGAGGGTGGGGACGCCCTGGCACAGGGTGCCCAGAGAAGCTGTGGCTGCCCCTGGGTCCCTGGAAGTGCCCAAGGCCAGGTTGGACAGGGCTTGGAGCAACCTGGGATAGTGGAAAGTCCCTGCCCAGAGCAGGGGTGGGAATGGGATGAGTTTTAAGGTCCCTTCCAGTCCAAACCAGTTTGGGATTTCAGGATAAACCAAACCCTGGTGATAGAGAAGTGATTCACATGTCCCAGATATCCTTTAAAAGCTGCTGGGGGAGGAGATCTCTGTGTGTGTGTGTGTTCCTCCCGATGCCTTCCAGATGCTGCACAGCACAGGTTTCCTGGGAAGAGAGCCGTGTTTACTCGGGATGGGGCAGTGAGGCAGGAGCAAGGACCCAGAGCAGCCTGTGAGTCCCCAGGGATGTTGGAAAACTCCCTGGATTCGTTTTGTGCCCGAGTGCACCGGTGCCCAGAGGCACCCACAGCTGGGGAAAGCACCCAGGGCACCTTGCTGGGTGCAGAGAGGGAATTTGCCCCACACCTGCAATTCCAGAGGAATCCTATCCCATGGAAACACCCCGGTGGTGTTGGAGGTGGTGGTGTCAGAGCCCAGGAGGAGGGAAAAGCTTTCCAGGCTCTCCTCACCCAGCTTGTTCCTGGGATTTGGAGCTTTACACTTCGCTTCGTGGCTGCGCTGTGAGGAGAATTATGGAAGCCCAGAATGGTTTGGGTTGGAAGGGACCTGGAAGATGATTTAATTTCCACCTATCCCAGGGTGCTCCAAGCCCCGTCCAATCTGGCCTTGGACAATTCCAGGGATCCAGGGGCAGCCACAGCTTCTGTGGGCACCCTGTGCCAGGGCCTCCCCACCCTCCCAGGGAAGGATTTTATCCCAATATCGCATCCAACCCTGCCCTTTTCCAGTTTGAAGCCATTCCCCCTTGTCCCATCACTCCAGTTCTGATGAAAATTCCCTCTCCATCTCTTCGTCCCAGGAAGCATTCTAGAAGCAGCTGGGAGTTCTCCTGCATCCAGAACTGTGATCTCCTGACACACAGACATGGGAAATGCAGCTCCAAGTCAGACGAACTCAACAACCACTCCCAAGGTGGATGCACACAGAGAGGGAGCGAGCGGAGCCGTGGGCTTGGAGCAGCCCCATTTCTGGGCACTTCTGTGAGACATAAAATGTTTTTAAATAACAAAACAATTAGCAAACCCTGGCTTTGTGTGGCAGCACAACATCAGAACCCTCGTGCCTCCCTCACACCTCCAGCAGCCGGACAGAAACCGCCGCTGCAAACGCCTTTGGAAATCGGAGCAGGAAAATGAATTCCATAATTCACGGGGCAGATTTGTAAGGTGTGAGTGCTGCTGGAGGAATTCTGGGTCGCCAGCTCGGGCCTGTTCCCTGGCTTGGATCGACCAGGTTTTATGAGGGCTGGTAACAGAGTCTAAAAATACGCACAATAAACTGGTTTTTCTCCCTACGGGGTCTATGGTTTAATTATGTTCTTAGTGAGAACCATTAAAGTGCTAAGTACCTGAAGACTCCTAATTTACTAAACTGCACCCCACTAAAAGCCAACAGAAGGCCATTATACAGCGGAGTGAAGGCTCTTCTTGGGGGCTGTAAATGCCCACAGTCCCTCCTCCCAGCCCCGCTGTTGCCACGGCTTTCCAGAGACTCCGAGGGAGGATTTAATCCCGGGGTTGGATAGCCCAGCCCAGCCTAGGGAAAGCTCCAGGCTCTCCTGCAGGGAAACAAATCCCACATTGTCCTCAAACAACCCACTGCTCAGACAGAGAGGCACAATGGGACAAGGGAAGGTGTCCCTGCCCGTGGAACGGGATGGGCTTTAAGGTCCTTCCAACCCAAACCATCCTGGGATTCCTTACTGGGCTCACAGCACAGCTCCCATGCAAGGAACTGAGCAGCATGGGAGTGTGGAGGGTAAGGAATCACAGGATCATGGAATGGTTTAGGTTGGAAAAGCCCTTTAAGATCAACAAATCCAACCAAGCGCACTTCATGGCAGAGAAATCCTGAAAACGAAGAAAATGGAACAGCAGCAAATAGGAAGAAATAATGAGAAAAAGCAACTATTTGGTCAAAAGAAACAGAATTCCAGAAAGGCCTGGGTTGAAAGGGATCTGAAAAATCATCTTATCCCACCCCTGCCATGGGCAGGGACACCTTCCACTGTCCCAGGGTGCTCCAAGCCCTGTCCAACCTGGCCTTGGACACTTCCAGGGGTCCAGGGGCAGCCCCAGCTCCTCTGGGCACCCTGTGCCAGGGCTGCCCCACCCTCACAGGGAAGGATTTTATCCCAATATCCCATCTAACCCTGTTCTCTGGCAGTGGGAAGCCATTCCCCCTTGTCCTATGGAATCATGGAATATCCTGCCCCCTGACCCCACAGAGGTGCAGCGAACACGTCAGGAGCAGCTCCGCAGGCTCCCCCAGGCAGGCAGGAGAGAGGGAAAGCCTTTGGCACACCCAGCCGAGCGTGAGGAGCAGCAGGCCCTGGAACAGCAGGCTGAGAGGTTTATTAAATGTCTTCTGGAGCGCTGTGGAAGATCCAGATGAACTGCAAAGCTCAGCTCTCCAGCTTCCCAAGCACTGAGGCATGAACTCATCTCCTCGGCTTCAAAGCAAAGCCCTCGCTCCTCTTGTGCTTTGGACCAAAAAGTAAAAAGGCTTCTCCATGGCGGAGCATAATTGGATCAGTGTGGTCCAACAGGCTTTCCCTGCCAGTCCATTCTGTTTCAGAGCCTGACCTGGCTCCTCAGGCATCTGCAGATCAAAGCCCCACGTTCCCAAGCCCGAGCGGGAACATCTCCCCAGCCCCATGTGAGGAGGCAGCGAGCGGAGAGGAGATAAAGGGGGTCACTCCCAGCTGCTGGGAAGTGTGGGCAGATGCCTGTCCTGCCTGAAGTCAGACTGTCTCGGGCTCTACAGCAACCAAGGATTCCTAAAAAACACCCAGCTTGGAACGGGGGGAGATTCCGGAGCTTCCTCACTGTGGTAGGGGCTCCACACGGGCATTGATTGATTGATGAGCAGCAGAGGGATTTTGCACAAGGATTCTCATGTAGGGAGGGGTTTGGGAAGGAAATGGAGCAGGGAACTGCTCAGGCTGGGTTTAAACCAGCAGCACCTTGTGCTGGGGAGATTTTATCTGTACACTCAAAACTCCACGTCAGAGCTACTGAAATACCCACACGACAACTAAGCAGTTAAAAACAGCCCCTTCAAAACCTTCCAGTTATTAATAAGATTCCAATCCAAATAAAATCAGAAGGAAAGAAAGAAAAAAAGAAAAAGCTGTATCTGGCTTGAAACGCACAGTGCTCTGACATCCCGTGGGTCACAAGGGGTCGGCTCTTCAGCAGCGCAATATCAAAATAATCAAGCCTCGATAAAGTAATAAGAAGAGAAGTCGCCTCTACGTCCTTGCTGGGCAGAGCTCCCCTCGCCCAGTCAATAGGAATATTCAGTCCATAGAAAAACAGACTGGAATCTGCCTGTTTAAGACAGCAGAGCAAGCCAAGGAGATGTGTGTTTGACTCGGTGCCAGCACAGCCATAAAATGTTGGCAATTTAGTAGAGACGTGGTGCCGCGCCACTCTCCCAAAGGACCTAAATAAACTTCAGATGGAGAACATATATTTTTACTTTTTATATATATAAAAATCTGCTGGTTCATTTTTAACTCCTTTCCCCAGCCGGCCCTTGCTCGGAGGTTTTTGCAGAGCTCCAGCAGGTCCCCGTTCCTCCCGGCTGAGCGAGGGCTCAGCAAGGAGAAGTTAAAAGCAGGAAAAATCCGAGCAGTGATTCACGTCTGGAGGTTGGCTTTCTTTGGGAATGGTGGCTGCAGCCGCCGGAGGGGAAAGGGGGCTCAGGGAGAAGATTCTGCTCTGCAATTTCATGCCTCAGCAGTGTAAAATATCCTGGGGAATTTGTTGTTTTCCTGTTGACAGCGTTGCAAAGTCACGGGAGGAGGTGAAACCTCCCTGCCACGTTCAGCTCTGCTCAGGGTGAGCCGCCCCAGGAGGGCTGGGGGGACACTGAGTGATGGGGGTTGGAATCCCAACCACCTGGGTGGGGGCAGAAGGCTCCTTTTTGTTTGCTTTTCCAGACTGCAGCCACCTCCTGGTCCCAGCCTTCCCTCTCCAGGAACAGAGCCCACATTTCCAGGGCCCACAGCATCCCTGTTTATTGACACTGCTCCTCCGTAACGTGCTCCGAGCTGCTCCCGGAATATCCAGTTAATTGGGGATGGATTACAGATTCACCTGTTTATTCTGGACATTCTTGGAGAGGTCCTGAGCTAAAATTACACAAGGAACCACTGAACTGTTGAGGCTATTTATTTGTTCAAAACCCCGTTCAAATAACTGGCGGGGCCTGGCGCAGACATCTTGGCTCTGGTGGGGCCAAGAGGAGCTGGTGGAACCAACTGTGGGTCCTCCCTGCCTTCCGGGAGAAGGTTGGATTGTCAAGAGCAGCAGAGATGGGGCATGTTTGGTTTAGGAAGTGGGACAGGCTGGAAGGTCCATCCAGAAGAATCAGAGAGCGGGAAAAACCCCCAGGATCATCAAGTCCAACCTTTGACCCAACACCACCATATCATGAAGAAACACTGACATCTAAGTGCGACACAAGAAGGTCCCATCCTAAAGGCCAGGGAGGAGCTGAAGTCCTTGCCCAGGTTTGCTGTTTCCATCAGATGGTGCTGTTATGTCTCACACTCCGGGATTTTCCGACTCAGGAACGCGCTCCCTTGGCCCGGAGCTCTCCTTCCCCGCGGATCACTCACCAATATTTTAAATTGCCATTTAAGAGCATATTGCAAATGTGATCCTTTAATTGGTCACTGTTATGACTCTCTATTAGAGAAGACAAGTTTTTCCACACAAGGTAAGCCCTGAAAATGTTTAAAAACAACCCAGAGCTGATGTATTTATTATGCATTTCTCCATATATAAATAATTCCATGAAAAGGGACGTAGTGAGTGGAAACTCCATTTAAAATGTGATCCCAGATGGTGGCAAAGCTCTAAAATTGCAAGGCAACATGTAAAGAAAGATTAACGACCTCAAACAGGCCCAAATTTATGAGGTGAAAGCCCCTGTAATCCTGGAGAAAAATGATACCAAACCTTCGACCAGACAGCCAGAAAATACCTCTGCTTACTCCATGTGCCCTCTGCCATTCTGCATTTTCCTTTAATGCCCATTATGGGGGGTTCAGTCGGTGTTTTTCTCCCGCAGGCCAGAGGTTTTGCTTTGGTTCACGAGCACGGTGAGGGATTTGCCAGCTCCCACCAGGCACCAGGAGCCACCCATCAAACACGAACAGCAATGGGAATGAGCAGTGGAAAGGAGGGAAAACGGAGTCAGGACACCAGGACAAGCCTTAAGTGTCACTGCAAGACCCAAAGCTCCACCATCGAGTGGGCTGAGGGGACAGAGCTTAACAATTCCAAGGTTAACCTCTCGTTCTGCCCAAGTGGGAAACGTTCCAAAGGGAAGGACGTCAACATTTCCCCCCAAGGAATGTGGGTCATCCCAGGCCAGCAGCATCTTCCGTGCTCTTAACTCCCACCAGGACCAGACTGGGTGGCACAGCCCATTCCCCTGGGATCTCTGGCACCTCCAACATCCCCTGACAACGCTCCTGCTCATCCCTCTGGCCCTTCCACCCTCAGCAAGGTCACCTGGACTATTTTACCACAACATTTTTCAATGCGCTGGGATTTTCCAACCTTTCCAGCAGAGCTCCTTGCACACTCTGGTGCCTTGAAGGGCAACCCTATGGCTCTGGAGAGTGGAAGAACATATTTTTGAACATCCTTCTGAACATCATTCCAATGGCCACACCCGCTCAGAGGAGCCAGAGCTTTACCCTTCCACTCACAACCCCAAACACACCCCACAGCTACTCTCCCACAGCCCCTCGTGCCTTCATTTTTTTCCCTTTAAAAAGTCCGGCGCTAAACCCAGGACCAGTTTCCTTCAGAGGGCTTTTTTTTTGGTGTGTGCTCATAAACACGAGCTCAGCACCAGGCCAAGGAACACAGGGAGGCCGCGAGCGCCGGCGCAGCCCCGGCTCGTGCCTGTGTTTGGATTAGGCAGTTCCGTGGCCTGGACGTTTACAGTCGGGTTGGGTTTTTTTTCACCCCCCCTCCACAGCTCGAGACAAACAGTGAGAGCTTTCATAAAATATGTTCACAAAGGGTAAATTGTGCCATTAGGAGCCGACTACCTGGTTGGTCACTGGAATTCTCCGAACTGGAACGCCACCGCGCTCCGAGCCAAAGCCAGCGCCGGCGGCAGGAGGGGGAACTCATTTAACTCTGCAACTGCCCAGGAGACAGAGCACACCCAACACAGAACTGCACAATCATTCGGGTTGGAAAAGAGCTCCAAGATCATCGAGTCCAAGGCCACCACCAACCCATGGCCCCATGTGCCACATCCACACGGTTTTAAATCCATCAGCAGCTCCACAGGAACCACCGCGACTGATCCAGCTCTGAACCTCCTGTTCATCCAGGAGCATTTCTAGAGCAGGATGGGATAAAAATAAGACACCAGGCAAAACCAGGTTGCTGTCCCAAAGATGGAGCCAAAAGCTTTGGAGAGCGTGTTTCTGTTTCAGGCTTTTTCCCGAGTAACAAAGGATGCAGCCGGAAAGAATTTAGGACAAGCAAAACAAGTCACAAGAAAACTCTTGGCCGTGAGGAGCTGATGTCCAAACTCTGCTGGGTGAATCCAGCAGCCAATTCTTGCCAATGAATGAGGGCCTGGAGTGACAGGACAAGGGGGAAAGGCTTTGAACTGAAAGAGGGGAGAATTAGATTAGAGATTAGGAAGGAATTCTTCCCTCTGCTGTGAGGGTGGATGGGGCTTGAAGCAGCCTGGGATAGTGGAAGGTGTTGGGGTTGGAACTGGATGGGTTTTGAGATCCTTCCCAACCCAACCCAGTCTGATTCTGTGATTCCATGAGCTGCACCTCTCCACCAGTGCCACAGGCACTGCATCTTCTGGTGTGGCCATCATTCCAGTAACTCTTTTGTGAAGAATGAAAGGGTTTCTTACAAGACCATGACGATTCTCTAGGATGTAATCCACACACATTAAATCCTGCAGGAAAACCGGCTCGGGCATCTTTGGACTCCTGGATACAAAACCGCGCTTCTTAGAAATGTCCTTATCCTGCTCAAGGCCTTCCTTGGGTGAAAACAATAATCACCTACATTTTAAAGGACACAACTTCAGGAAAGTTCTCCGGCACACCCTTAATAACTCCCGTGGTTTCCCTTCTGACACAAAACGTGATGGATTTCAAGCAGCACGTGCCGGAGCAGGGAGCTGTGCTGTTATCCAGGAGGGAAGAAGCCTCACCCAGCAGCCCCAATCAACACCCATCCCAATGTCCAAATCCTTTTGCCTCGAGCTCTGGCAAGTTTTGCCCTTGTGTAATTGCTTGTTTTGTAAGTGTTGCTTGTTTCTATGCTTTCCTTATAAAAAAAATTAATAAATTCTCCAGGCAGATAAATTCCACCCAATAAATGTGTCGCTCCTCTATCCCCGTGGACATAATAATGCCCTCACTCCTGTCCCGACTTGGAGCGCTCTCATATCACCATTACAAATAAATCTGCCAGCCAAAGGCGAACAGCTCATTTTTAATAGAGCCTTTTACCTCCTTTCCTAATGCCAAACAAGACCCCGGAGCACCTCGGTGCCTGAGGGATGGCAGCTCCCGTCCTCTGTGCCAGCCGATCCCGGTGCCACCCTGGGGCTTGTGCCCTGTGTTTTCCTGGGATATGCTTGGGGCTGCATTTCTCCATCCTGGTGCTGTCATGGGGCTCATGCCTTGTGTTTTTCTGGGATAGATTTGGGGCTGGATTTCTCAGTCCCAGTGCCACCATGGGACTTGTGCCTTGTTTTTAGCTGGGACAGGTTTCGGGCTGGATTTCTTCATCCCGGTGCTGCCATGGGGCTCATGTCCTCTGTTTACCTGGGATGTGTTTGGGGCTGGATTTCTCCATCCCAGTGCCACCATGGGGCTCATGTCCTCTGTTTACCTGGGATGTGTTTGGGGCTGGATTTCTCCATCCCAGTGCCACCATGGGGCTCATGCCTTGTGTTTTTCTGGGACAGATTTGGGGCTGGATTTCTCAGTCCCAGTGCCACCATGGGACTTGTGCCTTGTTTTTAGCTGGGACAGGTTTCGGGCTGGATTTCTTCATCCCGGTGCTGCCATGGGGCTCATGTCCTCTGTTTACCTGGGATGTGTTTGGGGCTGGATTTCTCCATCCCAGTGCCACCATGGGGCTCATGTCCTCTGTTTACCTGGGATATGTTTGGGGCTGGATTTCTCCATCCCAGTGCCCCCATTGGTCTCATGCCTTGTGTTTTTCTGGGACAGATTTGGGGCTGGATTTCTCAGTCCCAGAGCCACCGTGGGGCTTGTGCCTTGTCTTTACCCGGGATCAGTTTGGGGCCGGATTTCTCCATCCCACTGCTGCTGTGGGACTTGTGCCTTGTCTTTACCCGGGATAGGTTTTGGGCTGGATTTCTTCATCCCGGTGCTGCCATGGGGCTCATGTCCTCTGTTTACCTGGGATGTGTTTGGGGCTGGATTTCTCGGTGCCGGTGCCACCCTGGGGCTCGTGCCCTGTGTTTACCCAGGCTGTGTTTTGGGCTGGCCTTCTCCCATCTCCCACACCACTGGCACCATCCCGTCAGCCCCGGGAGCGGCACGCGCCGGTCCCAAACACTGCGCCCATTGATGCTGCGGGGCCGGGGCGATGCTGGGCGGGGATGGGGGGGTTTGCCTGCTGAAATTCGGTTCTGGCTGGGTGTTTAATATTCCCCGTCATGCCGGGCTGTTTCTGCTCGCTGCTGCCTGTCAGTTAAGCCCGGGGATGTTTATTTTAACGGCCACTTGTGGTCAAGGCTGGTGCCAGTTGTACGGCATCGGTTACGCAGATTTAGCGCTGGGGACTCGGCCCCCGGCTCCCCGAGCACGGAAGGCAGCCAGGGCTGCCCGGCCTAATGTGAAACAACTGAACTCTTCCAGCAGCCCCTGCTCCAGCTTTAACCCTTGCTGGGCAGGAGCCGGCTGCTTCCACAGCTCACTCTTCCCACATCATCCCACATCCTGGCCCTTGTCCCACCTACTGCATTCCAAACTCCCCCAGCAGCAAAATGTCTGGGGGTGATGATCTGAAACCGCCAGAAGGAGCAGGGAATGTCCTCATTTGTTTAAGGAAGCGGTTTTTAGGGGAAGGAGAGGATTTTTATCGCTCCCATGGATTTATCATTACTCCAAGGGCACTGCACACTCTTGGGAGTGATCACAAATTAACTGAGGCTGGAAAGGCCCTCCAAGATCACAGAGTCCAAGCTGGGACCCATCAGCACCTGTCAACCAGACCAGAGCACTGAGTGCCACAGGATGCTCCACAGCAAGCACAGGATGCTCTACATCCCTGCCTGGTGGACTGACACATGCTTGGGCCACAAAGCCAGGCCATCCCAGCTCCCTGACAGGAGCCTGGCCTCGGCACACCCCCTCCCCAACCCCAAACCTCGTGGAGAGCGAACAGGCACCTCAAGTCGAGCCCCTGCTGCTCCGCCAGAGCCGGGACGATGCTCAAATGTTAAATAACCCGGGGCCCACAGCAGAATTCTGCATCATTTCTGATCGTCTGGACAGGCTCCAAGATGCTAATCAGCCCCAGATTAAGTCATCAAGCAAACTGATGAGCAATCACATTCTGTCAGTCCAGCTGCACAGCATTACTCGGGAGCCGGGCTCCCACCGGAGAGGGAAGGCGGCTTTGTGCCGCGGATCCAACGGGAAGGAAGCGGGAGGAGCTGTGCTGAGCTGCCACGGGCTCTGCACAGCAGCAGCTCCAGCTCCTGGCCCTACCTGTGCTCCCAAAATTTGCCTCTTACCACTCCAAGGTGACAAATGTGGCCGTGCCCATCCCGATCCGGCGGCACACGGCTGCTCCCGCTCCCAGAGCATCCCAGTGTTCTCCTGAATTAACACACACGGCAAGAGGCAGCTCTGTTTTCCATGGAGAACCATCAGCCTGTGGAAGTGCTTTAACTGGACCAGCACAGACAGTGTTAATAACTATGAGGGACAATAATTAACAGAAACCCTTTAATGGTGAAGCGCAGGGAAAATTGGTGCTCAAATCCCACTCAAATCCCAACTCCTTTTGGTGGGAATTTGTGAAGGGGAAGAGATTCCCAAGGTTCTCAACATAACCCCACAGGATTTGCCAAGTTCTCACCCAGAGACAGCTTTATCCTAAAACCTGCCCAGGAAATAAATCAAAACAGGAGCAGCAGCAGCCTAAATGTCCAATAAGGAGCTGCAAAAAACCTCAGGATGTATCAGCAGAAAACACAAATTCTGACTTTTTTTGCTCTAAAAACAAATACAATAAAACCAGATAAATGCTGACAATAATAATTAAGAGAAGGATTTCTACTCATATTTTAATACTGCTTGAGAGGAAATGAATTAACTGGAGCTGCTATCAGGGAATTGACTTTTCACAGATTTTAGAC
>VZRS01007244.1:71028-106206 GCA_013398055.1 Ifrita kowaldi
TTGTGGTTTTCTCATCACTTTTTCCATAGCCAGTGGAGTATTTTCCACGCTTTATTAAGCCTTGATGAAGACAGATATAAATATATAAATACATAATATATAAATATATAAAATATATAAATATAAAAAAATATAAAATATATAAATATATAAAATATATAAATATATAAATATTTAAACCCAAGTGAGATGGGAGAGGGCTGGACTCCTCCAGCCCCCAGTGCACATCTGGCTGCCAGTGGGGGCCTGGCTGTCCAGGTCCTCCCTCTGGAATAGAGCAGTGGATTTGATGTGATGATCCTGCTGGGAAGACTGAGAGGTGGGAACACCGTTCACCACATCCAGCTGAAATTTTCCCATGTTTTTGAATGCCTGAGTGGGAGCTCCTCTGGGAACTCCACATCCATGGGGAGATTCTGCTCCCAGCCCTTTGCTGCTTCAGCTGAACCTTCAGCACCTTCCTCAGAGCTCGTTCCCTGGGATGGACAGGCCATTCCTAACCCCAACACCTTCATCCTGCTGTCTTCATCAGCTCCTGGAAGCTGATCCCAAATTATTCAGAAATAGGAGCACATCAATGAAAATAAAGCCCCCAAAAAGCCCAGCTCCACCATCCCACCCTAGAGCCTAGTCCTGCCTCTCACTTGTGCTTGGACTTAAACAGGAGAGAAAGTTCTGTTACAGCCCAGCAAATAATGGGATAAAACCCATTCCCAGCCCAGCCTGGCTCCTCCTCTTCCTCCCAGGAAGGCTGAGTGTGGCACCTCCTTGGGGAGGAACAGGCAAATCCCTCTGAGGAGCGGTTTGGCTCCACTGGGAACTCCCCTCCCAGGATGATGGTTTGCCTGAATGGGAACACCTGGAAAGTCACAGAATCCCTAGATGGGCAGGACCACAGCGGGAATCTCCTCCCACCTCTCTGCTCAAGCAGGGTCATCCCAGAGCACAGGGTTGTGCCCAGACAGCTCTGGAATATCTCCAGCAAGGGAGATTCCACAACCTCTCTGCAGACACACACACAGAGGGAAGGGGGACGACGACATTTCAGTCAGGACAACAGCCCACAGCCTCTTTTAAATTCCTTCCTCTAAAAATAAAAAATAAAAAATAAAAAACATAAAGAAAAGAGAAGAAACTGCATTTCAGGGCAGGTGATGGAGATGAAACCAGGACACAACATCAGACACTTCATAATAAAACCCTGGGAATAGCAAGGCCAAGCTGCACCACGTTAAAATTCAAGGCTAATTTAAAATNAGAGAAGGATTTCTACTCATATTTTAATACTGCTTGTGTGGAAATGAATTAACTGGAGCGGCTATCAGGGAATTGACTTTTCACAGATTTTAGACATGGATACACAGCACCACATCTCCGGCCATCCCTTCTTTGTGGTTTTCTCATCACTTTTTCCATAGCCAGTGGAGTATTTTCCACGCTTTATTAAGCCTTGATGAAGACAGATATAAATATATAAATACATAATATATAAATATATAAAATATATAAATATAAAAAAATATAAAATATATAAATATATAAAATATANCTCCACTGGGAACTCCCCTCCCAGGATGATGGTTTGCCTGAATGGGAACACCTGGAAAGTCACAGAATCCCTGGATGGGCAGGACCACAGCGGGAATCTCCTCCCACCTCTCTGCTCAAGCAGGGTCATCCCAGAGCACAGGGTTGTGCCCAGACAGCTCTGGAATATCTCCAGCAAGGGAGATTCCACAACCTCTCTGCAGACACACACACAGAGGGAAGGGGGACGACGACATTTCAGTCAGGACAACAGCCCACAGCCTCTTTTAAATTCCTTCCTCTAAAAATAAAAAATAAAAAATAAAAAACATAAAGAAAAGAGAAGAAACTGCATTTCAGGGCAGGTGATGGAGATGAAACCAGGACACAACATCAGACACTTCATAATAAAACCCTGGGAATAGCAAGGCCAAGCTGCACCACGTTAAAATTCAAGGCTAATTTAAAATCTTGTTCCTTAGTGCAAAAGCTGGAAAGACGCCCAAGCAGAGGGAGGAGGGAAAAAATAATAACCAAGCCAATTGTATATTTCTCCTAGAAATTCCATGTCAGGAGGTACCTCAGGACTGCACCCGCGGGCTCCAATTTCAATAAATCAACACAGCGTGCGGGGCAACGGTAGCACAAAGTGCTGCTCTCTCCGCAGAGTCCGGCCAGGTAAAATCACCGGGAACAAAATGCCCATTCTTCCTGCTCCTTGGCAAGGGGACAAATGACTTTCTGCACCTCGCTGTGTTGAAGGAGTGCTTATTAAATGCAGTCGGAGCTGCCTTTCCAGCTGTACTCAAATCAAGGGCGAAATCGAGCGAGCGCCGCCGGCCGCGCGGAATCCAGGGAGCAGCGCCGGGATGAGGCCACCCCCACGCGCCTCCCTGCCCATCCAAGCATTGAAATGATCCGGATTTGGGATCAGGATGAAGCTGGATGGACACAGAGCCCTGCCTGGGCCCTGTGCAACAGCCCATGGTTTTTGCCAACAATTTATGGATTATTCCAATGGTTGCAGGCCGGTCCTGAGCGCTGCCAAGAGAGAGCAAACAAGAAGGTGAGAGGTGCTCAGGGCTGCCTTGTTTGCTCATCTCAAATGTGTCTGCACACAAAAATTCCTGCTGTTTTTGGTTGGAGAGCGGGTCTGGGACTCAGTGATGTGAAAATAGCAGGGAAGTGAGAGATCAGAAAGATTTATGGGAGGAAAGAAGCACAAAAAAGGGATGGCCCTAAAACACAACATGAAATCAATAATTTGATTATTGAAAGAGGGGTCTCCCCATCTCTTGATTCCCCACCTCCACTGCCCCCCCACAAGGACATTTCACACCATTTCTACTGCAAATCGTTTTCTAATTCCTTTACAATCAACCCCTCTCCTCTGGTGGCACTCTGGTACTGGATGGGACCAGAAGCTCCAACTCCAGACATTATCCCAAAGGATAATGGGGAGAGCCAGGGTTTGGAGCCACTTTTGTCCCTTCTAACTCAGTGCTGAGAAGGAGACAGTGGGAACAAAAAATGTTTACAGAGACTTCTACCACAGATTTACTGTTTTTTACCCCTGAAAACTGAATTTTTACAGTTCCCCAGCATGCGGGATTTTGGAAAGCTCTGATCGAGAGAAATGGGGTTTATTCCAATCACAGCCAGAACGTCCAAGCGGTCCCTGGGTCCAACCCCTCCTGGAAGCCACGTGCCAGTGGAAGATGTCCCACAGCCAGTGACCCTGAGTGCTCCAGAAACCCAGCAGGGAAAAGTGAAGCCTTCAGGATCCAACTATTCCATAAAAAAAGCAGGCAACCCAAATATAGCCACAGGCTCGTCCTTCAGGAAAGGACTGGACGTGGCACTCAGCACCCTGGTCCGTGACAAGGTGACGCTCAAGATTCCAAAGCTGGGAATTGATGATCTTGGATTCTGGGATTCGGTGATTTTGGGGAGCAACAGAACACAACTCGTAGGAAATTTGGATTTTCTCTGACATCCTGCAGCACTCCTGCACAGACACAAACTTTCCCTGGATAACCCCTCAGCTATTTGTTGGTATTAAATTCCATCTTTGGCTTGCCACATACAACACCTCGGAGACTTGGTGCTTTCCATAAAATATTTCAAAAGGCAGCTTCTCGCCCACACAGGCAGCTCAGTGCCTTCCAAGCGTGCCCCAACCCCAAAAGAGAGCTGCTGGTACCTCTGCATTAGTGATTAACATTTTTCCAAGTGCATGCATTAATTAAAATAAAATTAACACGCCGGGAAATAAAACTCCTGAACAGAACCAGCCATTAAAACATCTTCAGTTCAGCACAGCCAGCAATTTCCTCCTATATTTAGGGAAAAACCAGCTATGGATCTGACCATTGCTTCGTGCTAATAACAACATTCCCAAGGACTGGGAACAAACTGGCAAATATGGGAAGCCCCAGGGGGCTGGATGGACAGGAGAGTCCGTGGCTTCTCTCAGGGTGGAGGAGCCAGTGCAGGGAAGTGTGGACAGGGCTAATTTTAATCGGATTTATGAACTGGGAGCAGTTCAGCTGCCTCCAGGGCAGTGCAGCTCCTCTGGTGCACATCTCCCACCTCATGGATGCCATCCAGGCCCTGCAGAGTGAATGGAGCAGTAACTTTTTCCAAAAACAAGGAACGTTGGGAACACTGGCGTGGAGAGCAAGGCCAAAGGCAGAGAACTCCTCCTTGCTGCATCCAACAGCAATATCTGAACTTCATCCCTCACAGATTCTCCCTAAAAATGCAGCTCACGTGGAAAACAGCAACTGCTGCAAGGAATTCAGGGTAAGTTGCCATGGTCAGCAGAGAGGAAAGTGCCCAGGGCATGGAATCTGCTGGTTTGTCATCAATAAAAAATACCCCACAATGATTCTGTGTCACATTACACCAAAATACCCTTTTCTAATATCACCGGTGCAAAATTTGTAGCCATAAATTTTAGGCTGAAATCCTCAAAATCATCACAGTCAACGCTGAATTCTAAAAAGTGACAACTTGGATGATTTTCTAGATTTTTTAAACACCATCTTCCCGCTATGTTTTACCCAGGAACTCGCAGAAAGAGAAAATTCCTCCCGGATCACTGCCACGAATAAAACCGAGACGCCGGCGTACCGATATTGATCATTCCCTTCCAGCCAGCCCCCAGCTGGCAGGGAAAGGGTTAATCCTGGGAACGCTGCAGCTTTATGGTGTGCAGAGCCAGAATTAGCTCCCACCCCAAAATGAAACACCGGCAAAGCTGTCCTGCATTAAGGGGACTGGAACTCCATAATAATTTATGAACTGGACTCTGGTTTTTTACACCCCGGCCAAACAACGGCGAGGCAGGAGGTCGGAGGAAGCCGAGGGTTAAAGGTGATTTTGTAGTACCTGAATTCCCTTCAATAACTCAACACATGACCATTAGGCTGCTTTATCTGCCTCTATTAAGAAGAGTTGATGAAAACTTTTAATCTGCTTCCCAATGGCTCCAGGCACTGAGGGGATAGGAGCTGGTTTTGTTGGGAGCATGGAAATATCCAAAAAAATGTAAAATTATTAGTGGGGAGTGGGGTTGTGCAGCCCTCAGCAGGGATTGAGGAGCTGTGTCCTCGCTGTGGGCACCTGGCTGTGGGGGACACTGCCCTGCCCACACCTCTGCCCAGGTTAGGAGTAGATGGGATATTGGAGAAATTCCTCCCTGGGAAGGTGAGGAGGGGCTGAGATGGAATTCCCAGAGAAGCTCTGGCTGCCCCTGGATCCCTGGAATTGTCCATGGCCAGGTTGGACGGGGCTTGGAGCACCCTGGGATAGTGGGAGGTGTCATGGGGTGGGAATTAAATAATCTTCCAGGTCCCTTCCAACTCAAACCATTCCATGATTTCTCAGAGAAAACATCCATCATAAATCACCACTGACTTATTACAGGTGACAAACCACATTTTTCCCTGCATCAGGATGACTTTCTGCACATTCCCTCATGTCCTTCCCACTCCCCCAACACCAGCTCTGCCCCAAGGGGTTCTTGGTCTTACAAATCGCACCCTGCAGCCCCTCCTGCTCCCAGAGCATCCCACAGATCCCAAGGCTCCCCCTTCTCCCTCTGTCTCAGAACACAAGAATCCAGCACCAAAAACGGAGCAAATTTATCACACTTTGCCCCAAAATACCACGACTTTGGCTGACAACAAAGTTGCCTAAAAGAATCCTTTCATGGGCAGGATGTGATGGCAGCTGAGGGGATTTCACAGCAGGGAGGTTTCCCCTGCTCCTCCTCAGCTTGGCACTACTCTCACTGTACAAGAGGTTTAATTCCTGGAGTAGAAGTTGTGTGTGGAGAATCCGAATGGAGAACATCACCTGGGGAGAAGGGAATGGGATCTCCCTCAATCCTACGGCCTCGCCTTACCCAAAACCTGCCCACAGTCCTTCAGCAACCACTGCAGTGCTCCGGCCGCCCATTTTAAAAATCATCCCTGCACCTCCAGGCCCTCGTGCTGCATCCCTTTTAAACAAACCCGGATGGAATTCACCCAGTGGATCACCCAGGCCTGCCCTGCAGCCCCAGCTACTCTCTGTGTACGTGAGGATTCAAGGACAATAAACAGAACTAAACTGGAAACCCTGCAAGGGGATTGCTTATTTATTTATTTATTTGGAAGTGGATTATTTATTTATTTGCAAAGCAAAGCCAGAGGCATCCACTGCCTTAAAGCCTCTGCAAACTGAGCCACTGCTTAAAGAGAACAAACTGGGGACGTTTCGGGAACTTCCAACAGAAATAAACAGCGCGGGCCCAAAGCAGAGGGCAAATATTGAGCAGTCCCCAAAATCTGTCAAACCCAAGGTAACAAATGAAAGACTTTCGAGATACCCACTGCACATTCCCAGGGTTGCCGGGGCCACGCCTCGCCCTGGCGGATTATTTACCTTTCCAGGCAAATCCATCATCCCGCTGACATTCCCAGCAAACACAAACAAGGAAACTCCTCTTTGTTGCTGCGTTTTCGGGAGAGCAGAACCAAGGCTGGCTCAGTTCGTGGGGGATGGAGCACCCCGGGATTTACCCTCGGCACGGGACAGGGCTGAGCGGCTCCGGGAAATCCGGGAGCTCCGGGAATGCAGCCGCAGGGACAGCATCCTCTGGCAGCTCCGCTCCCACCTGCCACAGCACGGCCTCTCCTCGGCCCCAGGGCAGTAAACACCCTTTGATCAGGACAGGAACCCTGGGACAGACACCTGCCAGAGCCCGGGGCCTCGGAGCCCCAGAGAGCAGGGGGGATGTGGGACGGGACCGCTGACAACCGCTCTGGGCTCTCCAGTTCCCATTCTGGGACAGGATGGCACTGACAGGATAAAACCAGCAGGAGAAGGAGTTATTTCCTTCATCCCCTTTGCTCGGCGTGGCCCATCCCAGATGGCACCAACAGCACCTTCCCGTTCCAGCTAAACCAACTAAATTCGGGTTAATCCGTGCTGCTGGTCAGCACAAGTCTGGAATGAACTTTATTTGCTCAGATTCCATGCCAGGAAGGTGAGGATGAGGGGATCAGTCCCCTGGGATGGCCAGCACAGTGCTAGGGACGTGCAGCTCCCATGGGCTCCTCACCAAACCCTGGGGTGACCACAGAAGAACAGGGGAAGGCACCAAGGGACAGGGTCAGAGCACCCCAATTTCTACAGGCACAGACCACAGAAGCTCTAAAATAGAAACCTTGGTGCTTAAAGCAGCCTGAAGGCCAAAGGACAGGAGTATTTTTAATTTAATAACCGGTCCTGCAGGGACAAACAAGGTGGGAAAGGCAAGGGAGCTGCTTTTCCTTCCCAACAACTCTGCAAGGGTCAAAACATCCCTGTGCCGTGACAAAATGTTGTTTATATTCATCTGGGTGTGCTGCAGCTCAGGGCAAGAGCTCAGGGTTTGGGGGAGCACGGGCAGAGCACTTTGCTGATGATGCAAACTCCCATTTTTAGAGCAAGATCACAAAATCCTGGAATCCCTGAGGCTGGAAAAGCCCTCCAGGATCATCGAGTCCAAGCTGTGCCTGATCCCCACCTTGTCCCCAGCCCAGAGCACCAAGTGCCACGTCCAATCTTTCCTTGGATACTTCCAGGGATGGGGACTCCAAACCTCCCTGGGCACTTCCAGGGCTCAGAATCCCATTCTCGTGTCCTTCAGCTCTGTGTTTGACACCAAAATGAGAAACAAATTCTTGATTCAAATAATGAATTCCTCTTCCAAAGCATGGGATAACCGAGGTGTTGGGATGTAGGGCACACTTCCCTGCCTGCCTCCCAAAAGCAGCAGCAACTGGAATCCCAAGGAATAACATCCCCCTGGCACAGAATCCCAAGGAATAACATCCCCCTGGCACACATCTGACACCCCAAGAGCCGTGGGGTCACCGAGGGTCTCTCCTGTCCCCAGGCTGGGCACAGCAGGGGGGTTGCTGTGGCTTTTGGTGGTAGCCAAGAGAGAAACACCACAGAGCCCGAGGAGAGGATGGAAAGAGAGGGAGAAAGGAGGAAAGGCAAGTTAGGGATTTCACACCTGGAATACCTTCAGGAAATGTAATTAAAACAACTCCTGAGCCCCATCACTAAACTGCTGCAGTGGTTTGAAACTTCTGCTCCTCTGGGCACCCTGTGCCAGGGCCTCCCCACCCTCCAGCCAGGAATTCCTTCCCAATATCCCATCTAACCCTGCCCTCTGGCAGTGGGAAGCCATTCCCTCTGTCCTGTCCCTCCATCCCTCATGCCAAGTCCCTCTTCAGCTCTCCCGGAGCCCCTTTAGGCCCTGGAAGGGGCTCTGAGCTCTCCCTGGAACCTTCAATTCTCCCGGGTGAACAATTCCAGCTCTCCCAGAGCAGAGGGGCTCCCTGGGAGGAGCAGCCCCCACACCCAGAAGGGAAATGCCAGGCTGGGAGAAGCAGAATCCACTATAAAAAAATAATCAGGAATAAAGCAAACCCCTCTCCTCTCCCTGGAACCTTCACAGACAGAAACAGGAACTGGAAGTTGACCAGTCTGGGGTTTGAAATCCCCCAGGACATGAACCCAGCCACTCCCGTCCCTCTCTCCCTAAAGCCCTGTCTAACCTCCAAGCAGGTAAGGAAAGAAAAGCTCAATTAGAGCTACTGTAACTCCCCAGTTGTTTAGACATAATTGTCTAAATAAAATAAAGGGCTTAATTAGCAAGATCATCAACATAAAGGCAGATTTGAATAAACATTGGCTGCGTCAGTCACAAGCAATTAAGGTTTCTCTTGATAAGAGCAATCTCAGCTGGATGCAGATGTTTTTCATCATGCAAATATTTTTCCTCCTCGGAATAATTAAGCCCACTATTTTTGAAAAGAAACTCTGGTGGCTGGTGCTGGGAATAATCAATATTTCCCCTTCTCCCCCAGGAACCACATCATCCCTGACAAGGGAATTTTCAAGTGTCCTCCCACTGAGGACACTTACAAGAAATACTTTCATGTCCCACTCAAGTCAAACAAAAAAAATCAAATCCGGCCTTTAAAGGTCTCTCCCAGCCCAAAGCATTGCAGGACTCTCTGATTTCACCTGAAATAACAACAGAAATGGAAGCAACCTGTACCCAGTGACACTGGGTTTCTACCCATCAATACAAATGGAACGTGCACAACGGGGTATTTTTAGGGCCAGGTGAAGGAAGGACTCACAGAAATGACCTCCTGTGATAGATCTGATGAAGTTCCTAACCCACTGACTGCTCCTGGCATGTGCTGCCCTGAAGAGATCCCAAAATGGGAGTGTTCCCACTCTGTGAGCCCTGTCCCAAGGCTGGACTCGATGACTTTGGAGGTCTTTTCCAAGCTAAATGATTCCATCCCTGCCTCTGTCCCCACAGGGCTCAGCCAGGACAGAGCTTTGGAAGATTTCATCCCCACAGGAAAATGAAAAGCCACTTCTTTAAAACCCTCTGGATGGGTTTTGCTCCTTGCTGGAAATCAAGGGATGGTGAAAATCAATCAATCAATCACCCTGCAACTTAATTCTGGTGGTGCCCAGAGCAGCTCCTGTCAGTGCTGAATTCCTCCTCCTGTGCCTGATCCAGCTGCACACGCTGCTAATCAGGTCAGCCCTCCCTCCCCTCTGCCCCAAACTGCATTGAAAACACAAATAATAATAATAAAACATCATAAAAATGTCACCAGACAAAGCAAACACACCAGAACCCCGAACCTGCTCTCGCTGATATCCCGTCCCAGCCCCTATAAAATTAACTTTTACAACTTTTACTGGCAACTCCAACCTGGGTCGAAATTATTCTCTGATTACCGTGCCCATATATCTCAGGGCAGCCAGTGACCCTCATCCAATTACCTTCAGGAACACTTTGCACACATCCAGGCTCCACAATTAAATCTGGGATAACGCACACCCCGCTCCCGGGGTGGAAAAGTCTCCCTGGATGATTTGAAACGTGGCAAAAAAAAAAAAATTAAAATTAAAAAAAAATTTGCTCTTTTAATCCAAAAATCAATCATGCACAAACTTTAATGGCCTGGGAGGGTCGTGAGGTTTTGGTTTTTTTTGTTTTTTCAAACACAAAAAACCAAATAAAAGCCCCTCAGCATGCACGGTGCTGGCTTTAATTTCCTTGAGTAAACAGCGTGTTGTGCAGGGAAGAGGAATACCTGGAATTTCGGCTCGTTACTGCCCTGTGAAATATGTCTCCAACGCCAGGCCTGGCTGCAGGGTTTAAGCCTGACTTAGTGCAGTTGCTCTGGCCCAAGTGTCAGGACGTGGAGTTTAATTAGCCCGGGCTGTGCTGAACGCTGCAATCAGATCCTGCTCACGCTGAGCAGCTTTTGGCCCCAAAAGCATTAACTGGGAAGGACAGGGAGCAATGGGGAGTTTCAACTGCAGCAGATTGGAGGCAGCTCCCAAATTGCTCCAGGTTTGGGGGGAACGACTTCCCATTGGATTTATCCCGCTTTAAGGTTTCCTCCAGAGCTCCTCCAGAGCTTGGGGCTGCGGCACAGATCCTTAGGAAAGAGGGTGCTGCTCCCAAAGGATGGGCAGCCCTCGGGAATGCTCCCCATGGAGCCCGGCTCAACGCCTCCCCTCGCAGGGAACGGACACATCCCGGCACGAGTCCGGGTCTGTGATCCCGCTTTAATTCCGGAGTGCTCAGGGACAGCCTGGGGCAGCAGCTGGGGATTACTGCCCCCGACACACTTCCCAATCCTGATTTATCCCAGGGCTGATGGACACATTCCTCCTCTGCCTGCAGCTCCGCTCCCCAGCTGTGGATGGATCCCCAGGGAAAAGAGGGAGTTTTTAGGGAAAACCCCGTGCGCGCACTGTGAGGGCAGAAGGCAGGCCTGGAAGCACAAATCAAAGGTGGAAAGCTAAAAAGGCCTGGAATCTGCTGATTGCTTATTCTAAATCTCAATTTAAGAATGAATTGCAATATAAGTGAGATAATTCTATCCAGTACGACTTTGTTTAGCAGCCACTGTCTGTAAGATGGAATTTGCCATGCAAAAAAATGGAAGAGACTAAACAATAAAAAGGCAGAAAATCCCAACTCCAGAGATATCCAGGCTTGCTCCGGCAGCACTCCCAAAAGTCAGAGCTCAGCCAGCAGATGAAGAGCAGAACAGAGCAAATCCTCACAGAAAAAGGATGGAATCGACTACAAAAAGCAAATCTAGAGAATAACCAATAAACCCCAAACTAAGCAGCACAGGAGAGGAGCACAAACAGCATCAGAAAGAATCCTGAAATCTCCTGAGCTGGAAGGGAGCCAGGAGGATCGTCAAATCCAACTGCACACCCTGCCCAGGACAATCCCAACAATCCCAGCCCGTGCTGAGAGCCATCAGCTCCACCTGAGCCTGCCAAACTCTGGGCAGCCACGGCTTCACCCCCGATGTCAAAAATCAAACAAAAGGGGCGACTCCACCACTTGTGAGGGGTGTGGGAGGGAGCTGGAGAGGAAGCCAGGCTGAAAAGAGCTGTCAGGAAATCCTCCCATCCAAAGAATCTGAAAGGACAGGCAGGGAATGGGGAAGAGGAGTGTGAAAACAGCAGAGGGAGGAGAAGGCCCCGTGATGCCCTCAGGTATTCCATGTGCAGATCCTGCCTTTGGCCGGGATGCACAAAGGGCTCCTTCTTCCGAGGGGAGAGAGAGCCATGCAGAACATTCACCATGGCTAATTAATTTCGGCCCCTCAATTACCAGGGGGATCTCGTGACACAGCTTTATTTGTAGCCTCTTTTTTTTCTTTTTCTTTTTTTTCTTTTTTTTTTCCTTAATAAACAAAAAGCAGATAAGAAGCGTGACACCTTTAATGGCTTTACAATGGCTTTACAACGGCTTTACAATGGCTTTACAATGGCTTTCCTGCCAGCTCATCCCATGTGGAAAGCCTTGTCCTGCCTTTGGGAGTCCCAGCACTCATCCCTAATCCGATGATCCACAAGGACATCACAGAACCATGGAATGGTTTGGGTTGGAAGGGACCTTAAAGCTCATCCCATTCCAACCCCTTTCCACCTTCCACTGGAATATCCATCCAAATCCTCTAGGCAATGGAAATGCAAGTGGAAAATGGGAAAGCACTAGAAATGGAATTGCTTCAGATATCAAAGCAGAAAAAATCCTATTTTATTACAGAAGATTTGCTGCCTCCGTTGCTGCGTTCAGGCAGGAGATGCCCGGAGTTCCTGGACAAAACTCACAGGAATAAACAACACTGCGGGTTGTTTTTTCTTTCCAACTGGAAAGGGAAAAGCTGTTGTTTCTACACCCCAACACAGATTTCCACACCAACAGCCACATGAAAATAATTCACCGAGCACACCGTGGTCAGAGCCGCTGCCAGCGCGCCCGTGGGAGGCTGGGGACCTTTGCACCAGAGCCAAACTCACCAAAACGGGACAACACCTTGAGAACTTTGGGGTGAAGCCCCTGGGGAGAACCCAACCTGCTCCCTCCTCCTGTCCCTGCAAAGGACACGGAGCAGCCACGTGTGCCTGGGAATAATGGGGACATTCTTCCACCCACCCCGAGCCTCCCACAGGAGGGCCCAGGGCCTGCCGCAGGAACGGCCCCATTTCATTTAAAGGAACAAAGCACATTCCCTGAGCACCCGGGCTGGAAACAAACCCTAAAGCCAAGAGTTTGTCTCCACAGCTTTAACATCCAGGGGGGAATTCCATGAAATGGTGTCTGAAAGACCAGGGTTGACCACGTTGGAGAACATAAAATATATTCATGGTTTGGCAGTTGTCAGACCAGACTCTGCCTCTCACAACTGAACTTCTGCATTCCAGAAGTTCTTTCCAAGGAGAAGCCCAACGTGAAGCCTCCAAAGAAACTGAGAAGTACCCAGTTTTCCACAAATCCTTGGTTTAGCTTGACAAAATCCTTGGTTTAGCTTGACAAAATCCTTGGTTTAGCTTGACAAAATCCTTGGTTGAGCTAGAACAAAGGGCATTTCCTGAGCACCCGGGCTGGAAACGAACCCTAAAGCCAAGAGTTTGTCTCCACAGCTTTAACATCCAGGGGGGAATTCCATGAAATGGTGTCTGAAAGGATTGACCATGTTGGAGAACATAAAATATATTTATAGTTTTGCAGGCCTCAGAGCAGGGCCTGTCTCTCACAACTGAACTTCTGCATTCCAGAAGTTCTTTCCAAGGAGAAGCCCAACGTGAAGCCTCCAAAGAAACTGAGAAGTACCCAGTTTTCCACAAATCCTTGGTTTAGCTCGACAAACAAGCCAGCAGAGGCCCTCCCTTGTCCCAGAGGGAGGGTTTGGGATGCTCCAGCGCTGTGGGAAGCCCTGGATGGCTCTCCTAGAGACAGCCTGACCCAGGGGCTCTACAAAAGCAGCCGGATCTCTGGGATCAAGCCATGATCCCATCCAGGAGGGAGCTCCTGGGGCAGCTGCTGCAGGCTCCAACAGCATCGACGCCTTCCCAGCTTTCTCTCCCTCATGGATGGTCACCAAAGCCATGAAAGCTGTGCCAGCAGGAGCTGAAATTCCTGGTTCCTGCAGCTCCTCATCCTCCTCCCACATCAACATCCCTGTCCCACCACGCTTCCTGCGAGCTCAGCTCCGTGGCACCTCAGCATTCCCCGGGTTTCAGCCATCCCACAGCCCCCCTATCCCCATTCCCCTCCCACCTGTGTGCCAGGTTTTCCTTCTCCAGCAGCACCGATCTGGTTTCAACCCCACAATCCCGAGCCTTTGTGCACCAACATCCATAAAAATCCTATCCTGGACTGTCACAACTCTCCCTCATGGAAGTGTTTATTACAGGGAGCCACTGATGGAATTCCTGCCACGGGGAAGGTGGGAATATCCCATCCCCGCTGCGGAGCAGAGCAAATGCTCAGCTGAGAACCACAAGCAGCCTCGGAATTCCTTTCTTTCCATAAAGATAAGCCTTGGATCCCTATGGAATGAGCAGATCCTGCTGCAGGCCTGACCCAGAATTTGGGGAGAGGAGCAACTCCTGATGTTTTTGGGCTCTCCAAAGGCTGCTTTAAACGAAAAATGAAAAAGGAGAGACCTCTCCTGCCACACAACTCAGCACAAAGCACATTTCTGGGCAAACTTCAAAAGTTTAAACCATCCCCAAAACTGGGGCACGGAACAACTTCAGTTTGGCAAAACATCAGCCATGCATGGAACCCCAAATCCAGCCAAAGGAATGCTGGGCCCGAGAGGGATGGTTCAGAAGGAGATAAAGTATTAAATTCCTGCTACATCTCAAGCAATGAAATCCAATTCGAGCTCGGAGGGAAGGGAATGAAAAGGCCAATGTGTAATTGCTGGGTGAAATTTGTGTTTCATTTACTTGAGAGGGACATTTTGGAGTTTATCAAAACCAGCTGCTGTCACAGACACACATCCGTGGTCCTGGAGCACGGATGTGATTTATCCCATGAAATCTGGAAACGAAACAAGACAAAGCTCTTAATATCTTTTATAATAAATTCTTTCAACAGGTAAAGCAAATCCCAGAGCAAGTTTTCCTAATGGGTTACAACAACAAAAATCAGGAATCCAGGAGCTCTGGATGGTTTTTAGTTTTTAATGGTTTTGGGCTCTCCAAAGCCATGAAACCATTAAAAATGTGGAATATTAAATGGTGAGTTAATTGCTGCCCACTGACACCTGTAACCCTGACACACCCATGGCACACTCAGGAACAAACTTCCCAGCAAGGAATTCTTCCCAAGATGCTTTCAGGAGAGCAAATTTTGGCTGAGAGTCAAATATTTGGCTAAAAATCCAATATATCACATGGGCTGGCATTTTCCCAGTACGAACTCATGACCACACCAGCCACTGGGGAAACTCCTGGTTCCACAGCCAAACCCCACTCCCAGGATTTGATGGTCCTTACTCCCCATTCCCAAGCCATGGGACTAAGGGCAGGACAGAAGCCCAAGGTCTGGCATCACCTCGGGCACGTTGGGCTCAGATCTAGCAGCTGGAAAAGTGGGGATCATCCTCAGGGAACCGGGATTTGGGAAGTGGCAACGAGATCCATGGATGAAGGAAGCATGAGAGTAAGAGGAGAAGGAGCAGATCTAAAGAAGTCAATTCTTTGTTCTTTGGGATCAAAGGCAGCTCTTCTGTAACAGCAGGAGAAACAAACTTCAAATCATCATTTCATCCACTATTCCAGGATAAAAATTCCTGCCTGGAATCTCCAGCAGGCCCTAAAGGAGGAGGTGGACTAAAAATCTCCAGGAAAATACATCAGTGTATGGATATAGAGGGGTTTACTCTGGGAATGTCACAGCACACCCTACAAAGGGCTCTCCTGCCACAAAAACCACAAGGATTGGCTCCTTCATTGGAGGGGATGGAGCCAAAAATGCAATAAAAGGCTCCTGGATGTGCCAAGGAGCACCTGGGACAACTCAGGGAAAGGCAAACTTAAAGTTCTCCATGAGGATCTGGCTAAATGATTACATTTTAATTCAAAACCCAAAGGGATTTCACCCCGTTTTGGCCACCACCTTTAACCAGCAGCACCAAAAAATCCCTGATCTTTGGATCCAAATCTTTGGAACAAAGATGTGAATTAAGATGAGCAGTGAGAGATTTCATGGAGGTGGAGGAATCCATGCACCCTCTGGAGCAGGGCAGAGCTGCTCATGGGCCCCAACACAGCCCGAGGGCAGCAGTGACCCCCTGACCCCACTGCCCCCTCAGTCAGCGGGATCCAGCCTTCCCAAACCTACAGCCAGCACTGCAGCCAGATCCTAGGCTTTATCATCCCCTTTATTCCTGTATTTCCAGTGTTTAAGGATTGTTTGTGTCCTGTTTGACTGCAAGGTTCTCCTTGCTGTTCACACCCCTGAAATGTGAAATCCATCCCAAAATCCATCCCAAAATCCCCATCTGCAGCATCACCTCGCAGCGTTTATCCATGTAACAGGCAGCCCTTTGTTCTTCCATGGAGCAGAGTGGGTAACCAATCCTATCCTAAAGGGAACTTTTCCTTCAGTCCAGGGTGTAAATGGAACCAAAGTGCTGGAGGAACAGCCAGGAATTCCAGAGGGCTCTCCCAGAAACCCCCCAGGCCCAACGGCTCCCGTAGAGGTGACAGATAAAATCCTGGTGGAGAGCAAACATCAGACATCCAGGAGAAGTTTGGAACATCCAAACTGGCAGTGAGACCCATTCCATGTGTGATGCCGAGGCAATCCTGCTAAAATCCTGCATTCCTGCCCAAAAAAGTGCTCCGGGAGGGAGATGCTGCAGCCTGGCACGAGCACAGGACAGGAAACGTGGATTCATTCCTGGCAGATGAAACAGGAGATGGTGCTGAGCCAGGAGTGAAGGAAATCCCTGCTCCCCTGGGACCTTGGAGGGTCCCACTCCTCGTGCTGGGTCACTCTTCAGTTATTCCAGCTTGGAAGGAGAGTGAGACCCAAAAATTCCTACAGGATACAAATACAGACACTAAACAGGGCAAAGCCATGGATAAATGCGTTTAAACTGCCAGAGGGCAGGGATAGATGGGATTTTGGGAAGGAATCCAGGGTGGTGAGATTGGCACAGATTCCCAGAGAAGCTGTGGCTGCCCCTGGATCCCTGGAAGTGTCCAAGGCCAGGCTGGATAGGGCTTGGAGAAACCTGGGATAGTGGAAGAAGTCCCTGCCCATGGGGTGCACCAGCACATGAACTTTAATCTCAGCAGGTTCCAAATCCAGTTCCTTTCTGCATCATAAATCCAAAGTTTAATGAGGAAAGTCAGGTTTGACCGGCTCTGGGACCCCCCCTTTGATAACTGTGCCCAAATTATCCCTCCACTCCTCCCAGCACAGCAAAGAGTTCCCGGAGCTCTGCTTGGCTCCCGCTCCCTCCTGTCAATCCCTGAGCACTGGGATAGTTCAGGTTCAATGTTCAAAGGCAGGGAAGTGTCCATCAGCTCTGTTTACCAACACAGCTGCTGAGGGAGAGGGAAGGGAGGAGGCACCTGGAGCTGCCTGGAGGCCTCAGGATCCACCCTGCTCCCTGCCCATGGGGAACTCCTGCTGGAGCTGCTGGAAAAACCCTTCATGATGATTTTCAGCAACTTAAAAGTGCGGCAGCTGCACTAAAAATCACTAATGAGGGACAGAAAGAGCCCAGAAACATTCCCAGCCTGTTCCTGCTGCTGGTTGATTCCCACATCTGCGCTGGTGTTCCCAGTCCTTCGGCTGAGATCAGAGCAGGACGGGGTCTCACATCACCTGCCAAGCTCTCACAAGCTGCTAAAACTGCAATTAACTCCTTGAATTAAAATATTCCCCTCTTCTCCTCGGGGCCAAGGATAACACATTCTAGCAGATTTCCATTGTGGGCCGCTTGCACACTGTTCATTGCAGCTCCTGCCTTAAGGATTTACCACCCCTGACAGACCCCACGTGGAGCAGAGCCACCTCCACGGGGACACTCCTGCTCCTCCAGCAGGTGACAGGGATGAGGGAGGGAATTCTGCCCCTCTGCCCCACTCAGGTGAGACCCCACCTGCACAGGAAGGACATGGAGCTGCTGGAGCCAGTCCAGAGGAGGCCCCAGGATGATCAGAAGGATGGAGCAGCTCTGCTGGGAGGGTTGGGACTGTTCAGCCTGGAGAAGAGAAGCTTTGGGGTGACCTCATTGTGGCCTTCCAGGACCTGAAGGGGCTCCAGCAGTTGCTGGTTGATGATTCCCCACACGCTCCTGTGCATGAGCAGGGATAGCCTGACACCCTCAAGTTGTAAAAGTAGAAATATTCCTGAGGGAAAAGAGGGGTGGAAAAGGGATTTTGGTCCCAACTCACCGGCGGTGTGGAATACTGCCCTGGGAGAAGAGCGGAACCAGCAGCAGGACTCCAGGAGTTCTCCTTTCTTAGGGAAGGGGAGTTCATGGAACTCATTGGCTCCAGGATAGGAAATCCTTCTCCTTGCTCGTCCCACCAAGCTTTAATTCCATGCCCTCAGCAGCTGATGGGAAACCCCAGCACAGCCCAGGCCCAGTTCTGGGGAAAGGTGGGCACTCCCTCACCTCATCCCAGAATCCATAAATCCATGGACTGATTGCAGACACTGCCCAGCCTGTGTTACAGCCAAACAGATCCAGCGTGACAGGGGGAAATTCAATCTTGTCCTGGGCTAATTGGACTCGATCCAGCTCAGTCCTGTCACATGTCCTGATTAATGCTGAGGCAAGAAAAGCCCTTTCAGCCACCGAGACTGGGAGGGAACAGGAAGAATCTGATCCTTGGAAAACCCAGATCGGTGAATTCGTGGATAGGAGGAAGAGAAATGCCGGTTTTAATACAGATATTTCCACAATCTTGGCAAGGGCAGTGAGTCACAATCCCTGTTTTCCGTGTAAATTGGTCAAGAGGGAAAAGCCTCTGGAGAGGGAGCCTGGAGGAGTCAAAGCTTTTCCCCTGGAACAGGGAATGACGGCAGGGTTAGGAAAAAATTTTATTTCTGTGTCTTGAGCTATTTGGAGGCAGACTAGAAAACTTGGTTACAAAATTCCATAACTAGAAATCCCAGGAAGTGGAAGAAATGGGAACTGAAAATAGGAACGCTCCTAAGGCTGGGAAGAGAAACCAATGTCTCATATCTGACTCCACATGGGAATTTGGTAGCTTCAAAATAAATAAAAATTTCAAATTTAAAAAAAAATAGGAAAGGGTGTCCTGTTTGAAACTGGTGGGAAAAGGCTCCCTCCTGCTTTTATGGGAATTTTATCCCAAAAGTGGCTGGGTTTTGTTGCAGCACAGATGACATCACACAGGAGATGACGGGACGGTTCCACACACGATTTTACTGATCTGGGGAGTTTTTTGGGTTGAAAGAGCTAATCCCCACTGAGTTCTCCTCCCAGCTTTTCTGAAGAACGCATTCCAAAAACGATAAGGAAATTATCTTCCATTAGATCTAATTACAGAAGCTCCTAATTACACATCCCCTTTCGAGGCAGTGCTGCGCTTCCCAGAACAGCAATTCCTGCAGTGCACAGTAAATCAGCTTGTGCTTGCCACTGATTTGAAACTTTAACCTATAAATTAAATTAATAAGAGACAAAGGCTTCTTTTGTGCATTTGCAAGCCTGTAGGATTTTAGAAATAATAGGACTGGAAAGTGATTTATATTCCAAGATTAAAGGTCAGTTTGGCGCACACGACTTTGGAGCAAAACACCACGGCAGAGACTTCGATTAACTCGTTCCTGCACCCCCCTAACCCTGGATTCTTCTTTTTCCAGAGCTACAAGGGCTTGCTGTGAGCACTGGACTACTCAGAAGACAGAAAAAACTTGGAAAACTATGTGGAATTCTTCCCCATCTCTGGGAAGGAGGGAAACGTGCCTGGGAATTGGCTCAGGCCATCGGCCCCTGATTGCTGAGGTGACACAACCTGTGGGCTGCACTTCAAATCAATGCATGTCCAACATGGGAAGCTTCAAGCCACAGGGAATTCCATAGAAATGGCATAAATTAACTGGAAATTGGAGCTGTGCAAATAAAGGGAAGGGCTCCACTGTTTCTATGAGGTTCTGCCCGTGGTGGGCTCTTCTCCTGGCCAGACCCTGTTTTATTCTGGGGGAATAAAAATTCAAGCTGAGCTTAAAACCTTTGATGCATGACAAAAAATATTATCATGGAATCCTGGAATGGTTTGGGTTGGAAGGGACCTTAAAGCCCATCCCATTCCACCCCTGCCATGGGCAGGGACACCTTCCACTATCCCAGGGTGCTCCAAGACCTTTCCAACCTGGCCTTGGACACTGCCAGGGATCCAGGGGCAGCCACAGCTTCTCTGGGTACCCTGTGCCAGGAATGTTAACCAGAGAACTGGGATGGGTTGTTATGTTTATTCCCAGCAGAAAATCCCAGTAAGAGACTGGAGGAGGAGAGATGTGAACCCCCATCCACCACTGGGAATGCAGCTCCTCCAGCAGAACTGAGGCAAAGGACCTGGAATGAGGTTAAATTCCCTATAAACACTGAGAAAGGTGGGAATGGATGGCAAAAATGACTCTCCTTAAACTGCACCTGCTCGGGAGCACACCAGGAAAGAGACTATTTAATGTCCCTAAGTGCCAAGAAGGATGAGAGGAAATGAATCTGTTTATGGCCATGGGGATTAGTTCTGACCACTGGGAGAATCCAGGTGTGGATACATCGGGATGAGGGCTCTGGGCAAGGTCTGGAGGCCCCAAGGCCCCAAACTGGAGATGGAGGACCAAAACACCTTTGTAAGAATAAAGGAGCTGCCAACAACATCCTGGGAGGCCTCTGGGCCTTCCTCTTCCTTAGAGCAAGAAGAGAAACAGACCTGGCACAAAATTCCTCCCTGTGAGGGTGGGGAGGCCCTGGAACAGATTCCCAGAGAAGCTGTGGCTGCCCCTGGATCCCTGGAAGTGTCCAAGGCCAGGCTGGACGGGGCTGGGAGCAACCTGGGATAGTGGAAGGTGTTGGGGTTGAACTGGATGAGTTTAAGGTCCCTTCCAACCCAAAGCATTCCATGGTACTTCTAAAGACTGGAAAATGTTCTTCTGCCACTTCCCCCTCTCATTTCTGTCTTCCAGAAAGCATCAAAATTTGTCATCTTCCTTCTCCTTGCACACTTCTTAAAACACCCCATTAACCAGCTCATAAATTCATAATTTCAATAATTACCAGAGCCTTGCCTCTGTTATCTTGCAAGCTGCCAAACCTCCTGGGCCCTGCACATTCCAGGAGTGGTGCTTTATTCCCCAGAGCCCTGCGAGGCAGAGGGATGTGATGGGATCCAACATTCCTGCCCCGGGAGGAGCCCAGGGAGAACCAGAGCCACGTGCAGGGGCAGAGCACGGAGAGGTGGTGGAGTGGCTGTTGTAAGGATTCATCTGATTAGGATTGAAAAACACCAAAAGGGTGCAGGGGGGAGGAAAAGGGAATATTCAAGGGAAGCGAGGAGGGTCCTGGGTGGTCTGTAAACGAGCTGGGAACAGTGGGAGAGTGTAACGAAGAGATGAAATCCAATAGGTGCACAGGAAGCTTTCACCAGGCTTAAAACAAATCCGTAAGAAAAACAGCAAAGAATCCAGGAAGAGGAATTGTGTTACTGCTGGAAAGGGCATTGGCATATTCCCAATGCAGGCCCGGCGTGTGACTGACAGTTCTGCTGCTGATCCCCCTCCCACACCCCAAACCCTCATCACACAAACTTCCCCGGGGGGGAATCTCCACAAAACCTTCACTGGTTTGTCCTGCTTTGGTTTGGATTGCTGGGAATCATGGAAAGCTGAGGGAAGCAGTGGGGGACACTGAGTGGCAGGTGCCACCCACCTGCTCGGCCGAGGGGGAATCCCAGGAGGTGGTTTTGGGTAAATACAGAGAGTGTTGGTGAAGAATCACAGAGAGAAAAGCAGATTGGAACTTCAGCAAAGGGAGGATAAAATCCTGCCCCAATCCTGGTGCTCCGCTGCTCGTGGAAGCTGTGTCTGGGAGGGATTATCACTGGAACTTAGAATTTACACGGAATTCTGGAATGGTTTGGGCTGGAAGGGACCTTAAAGCTCATCCAGTGCCACTCCTACCATGGGCAGGGACACCTTCCACCATCCCAGGCTGCTCCCAGCGCCGTCCAACCTGGCCTTGGACACTGCCAGGGATCCACGGGCAGCCACAGCTTCTCTGGGCACCCTGTGCCAGGGCCTCCCCACCCTCACAGGGAAGAATTTCTTCCCAATATCCCATCCATCCCTGCCCTCTGGCAGTGGGAAGCCATTCCCTGTGTCCTGGCACTCCAGACCCTTGTAAAAGCTCCTGCATGATTCTCTTTGGGGAAGTTTCTCCCTCAGCACCTGCCTACATCCACTTTCCTCCAGCAGGCCGTGGCTTCCCGAATCCAAAGATGCTGGGGCTGTTTTCTGAAGCTGATTTGCAGCTCCACCTTTTATTTTGATAATTTTCTGACCAGACACTCCTCCTCCCTTCTCCTGAATTCCCTGCTGGGATCCTGGTCCCCCTGGATACAAAATTGATGCTGATTTTGAGGTGTTTGGCCTCCACTTCCCACAAGTCTGCTGCATTAGGTGCTCCGGGGACACGAGCCAGAGTCCTGCTCCAGCCCTGACTGACAACAAATCCCTGCTCCCACTGCCTCTGGAAAGCTGCTTCCCTGCCTGCTCTGCTTGGAATAAAATATCCCCCACCACGTCCCTGCATAAATCTGCTTTTGTTCTGCCTCAGGCCCGGTGTTATTAATCACCCCCGTTCTTCCAGCACATCCTTTGAGGGCACAAGCCCCGGAATTCCTTTCCACTTTTTAAACCCGGCCTAACTGGGCATCACTGTCAATATTTATCATTCTGTCTCCTAAAACTGCAACTCCACCAGGACGGTCACACTTCTGGGAATTCACTGCTCCGAGAGCTCAGCCCTCATTTTCTGAAGCGCTGCTCGTCTGCAGCACTTCCAAATCCTGGGAAACCAGCACTCCTTCCCAGAAGTGCTCAGCTGGAAGTGATATCCCTGAACCTCTGCCAGCAAACCCGACCTGTGCAAACCCAGCAACGCAGATCCTCCAAGCCAAGCCCAAATCCCAGCTTTAAAGCGTTTGCTCCCTCTTTTTTAAAGCGATGGGCACCTTCAGAACTGCAGAGCCAACCCAGCCTTGGGAATAACAAACCTTTCCAGCAAACTGCATTCAAAGATCCCTTGAATCCATGTCAGAGACCTGGGATTCATCTGGAAAGCTGTCTGAGACCAAGCCCTCCTTGCAGAGCCCCATACAAAGTCCAGATACAGCATAATGAGCTTTTGATGTCCTGCTGACATTTATCTGCCAATATTATTGCTCCAAGCACTTGCCCCATGATGGATCTCGTTATTTCATTGATCCCAGGCCAGCTCAGCCCTCGGCCCTTCCTCCAGCTTCACGCAACTCCCCAGAACCCAGCAGAGAGCCCCTAATCCTCCATTTCCAACCCCCGAGCAGCCCTTCGAGACGTGGCAATAAAGACAAGTGGTTTTGCAATTCCGCCTCTGAAAAGGTCAATTCTCAGAACTTAGGACCAAATGGGAAGGAAAAAAATCAAGCAGCTGAACCCAAGTGGGCTCCTCCTTTGGTATCAGTCACCTTGACTCAAAGATCGTTTGCTTTTGCACCAGGAGATGAAAATAAACTGCATTTACAGCCCTCCGTGGGCACAATTTTGTTCCCTCTTTGCTCTCCTTACCCAGAACTCATCAACGCCAGCTTGGGCCTCTCCAGAGAGCTGTCCCATGAGGGCAGAGGTGGAGCACAGCTCATTTCACTCCAGTTTTCATGGAAACACAACTTCCAGAGGGTGAATTTTCCTGTTACAAGTTGCCAATCCCACGGTCACTTCTTGGAAGTCGCCCTGAGCTCACAGCCACGTGTCCAGCTCACCCCAGGGCTGCTGGACTTCCACAAACTTTTCAAATGAGTTTTGGGGAAATCTGGAAAATTTCCCCATGTCAAGGCTGCATCTTGTCCCTCCTTCAAGCCTCACTTGTGCCAGACTCGGACACAGCCCTAAGCGGGAACCAACAAAATCCATCAGCAAAACCCTCCAAGTTCCCACCCTGCACGAAGGAAGGAGCAGAGACACAAATTATTCTGCATTTAATTAAATTTAGGAAGGAATTCTTCCCTGTGAGGGTGGTGAGGCCCTGGCACAGGTCCAAGGATTGTAAACTTAGGACGCTCCATAAATATTTTATAGGATAATTATTAATGTTACCAACGAAAAGATCCCCCAAATTATTTGCATGGTGACTTCCTTTAATAATCACTGTTTTCTCTTTAATTCAGCACCACTTCCCTCGCCTGAATTTGCAACTTTAGAATTTGCAGCACGAAATCTGAGCACCTGCTTCCCTGCTAGGAACATTTTCCCTTCCAGCGATGTAAACTGTTGGAACAAAGCCCACCCTGAGCCATCCGGGCTCATAAAAGCAGCTCATTTTCTGATTCATCCCAACAGATTGCTAAATATTATTTACTTTTTGTTTCATAATAGCTTGGAAAAAGCTGGATGAAAAGCTTAACGAGGTCTAATCCAGCCGAGAGAAGGGAGAAAAGGAATGAAGAGGCAGTTAAGGAGCAGTTTGAGCTTCCTTATCGCCCTTATCAGCACGGCTATCAGTCAGCAAGCCCTAATTAGGCACAAAAGACATTGTGCTTCCTTCCAGAGGTTCTCCAGGAACTGGGGAGATGCTGGGGCCGGGGCTGGAGCACTGACTGACAGCCTCTGCTTGGGAAAAGCAGTTCCACAATAATTAGGGACAATTTGTCCCCGTCAGGAGTGGCCCTGTGGCTGTGCAGGGGCTCGGGGACAGAGCAAAGCTCTGCCCAGCAGCAGCGACACTTCGGGAGCTAAAATGGGGCTCGGATGAAGCAGAGGTTGGCTCGGTAAAATCCTGCAAACTTTGCTGCTTTGTGGTGACCAACTCACCCCAAGCTCCTCCAGGTAACTCCGGAGCAGGGAAGCAAATCCTGGATCTCACTTCCANGTGGTTTTGCAATTCCGCCTCTGAAAAGGTCAATTCTCAGAACTTAGGACCAAATGGGAAGGAAAAAAATCAAGCAGCTGAACCCAAGTGGGCTCCTCCTTTGGTATCAGTCACCTTGACTCAAAGATCGTTTGCTTTTGCACCAGGAGATGAAAATAAACTGCATTTACAGCCCTCCGTGGGCACAATTTTGTTCCCTCTTTGCTCTCCTTACCCAGAACTCATCAACGCCAGCTTGGGCCTCTCCAGAGAGCTGTCCCATGAGGGCAGAGGTGGAGCACAGCTCATTTCACTCCAGTTTTCATGGAAACACAACTTCCAGAGGGTGAATTTTCCTGTTACAAGTTGCCAATCCCACGGTCACTTCTTGGAAGTCGCCCTGAGCTCACAGCCACGTGTCCAGCTCACCCCAGGGCTGCTGGACTTCCACAAACTTTTCAAATGAGTTTTGGGGAAATCTGGAAAATTTCCCCATGTCAAGGCTGCATCTTGTCCCTCCTTCAAGCCTCACTTGTGCCAGACTCGGACACAGCCCTAAGCGGGAACCAACAAAATCCATCAGCAAAACCCTCCAAGTTCCCACCCTGCACGAAGGAAGGAGCAGAGACACAAATTATTCTGCATTTAATTAAATTTAGGAAGGAATTCTTCCCTGTGAGGGTGGTGAGGCCCTGGCACAGGTCCAAGGATTGCAAACTTAGGACGCTCCATAAATATTTTATAGGATAATTATTAATGTTACCAACAAAAAGATCCCCCAAATTATTTGCATGGTGACTTCCTTTAATAATTACTGTTTTCTCTTTAATTCAGCACCACTTCCCTCGCCTGAATTTGCAACTTTAGAATTTGCAGCACGAAATCTGAGCACCTGCTTCCCTGCTAGGAACATTTTCCCTTCCAGCGATGCAAACTGTTGGAACAAAGCCCACCCTGAGCCATCCGGGCTCATAAAAGCAGCTCATTTTCTGATTCATCCCAACAGATTGCTAAATATTATTTACTTTTTGTTTCATAATAGCTTGGAAAAAGCTGGATGAAAAGCTTAACGAGGTCTAATCCAGCCGAGAGAAGGGAGAAAAGGAATGAAGAGGCAGTTAAGCAGCAGTTTGAGCTTCCTTATCGCCCTTATCAGCACGGCTATCAGTCAGCAAGCCCTAATTAGGCACAAAAGACATTGTGCTTCCTTCCAGAGGTTCTCCAGGAACTGGGGAGATGCTGGGGCCGGGGCTGGAGCACTGACTGACAGCCTCTGCTTGGGAAAAGCAGTTCCACAATAATTAGGGACAATTTGTCCCCGTCAGGAGTGGCCCTGTGGCTGTGCAGGGGCTCGGGGACAGAGCAAAGCTCTGCCCAGCAGCAGTGACACTTCGGGAGCTAAAATGGGGCTCGGATGAAGCAGAGGTTGGCTCGGTAAAATCCTGCAAACTTTGCTGCTTTGTGGTGACCAACTCACCCCAAGCTCCTCCAGGTAACTCCGGAGCAGGGAAGCAAATCCTGGATCTCACTTCCAACGCTGACAGAGATTTGTTGCTCCAGGAGTGGGGTTTAGTTTCGCTTTCCCTTTATCCCTTTGCCTCAGAGAATCAATTAAAGTTGAAAAAGACCTTTAAGGGCATCAAGTCCAACCACTCCCAGCACCACCACCACGGCCACCACTGCCCCATGTCCTCAAGTGTCACATCCACATGTTTTTTTCAACACTTCCAGGGATGGGGACTCCTGAACACCCTTTTAGGGAAGGAATTTTCCCAATATCCAACCTGAGCCTCCCCTGGCACAGCCTGAGGCCGTTCCCTCTCCTCCTGTCCCTGTTCCCTGGGAGCAGAGTCCGATCCCCCCCCCGGCTGCCCTCTCCTGTCAGGGAGTTGTGCAGAGTCACAAGGTCCCCCCTGAGCTCCTTTTCTCCAGGCTGAGCCCCTTTCCCAGCTCCCTCAGCCACTCCGGGTGCTCCAGCCCCTTCCCCAGCCCTGTTCCCTTCCCCGGACATGCTCCAGCCCCTCAGTGTCCCTCCTTCCCTCGGACAGGTCAGTGAGGTACCTCAGGAGGGACCGTGGCCATGTCCAGCAGCTCTGCCGTGGATTCGGTGCCCAGCAGGGCTCCTGCCCCAGCAGCTGCTCCCACAGCTGTTCCCACCAGTTGGTGACTGAATTTTCCAAGATATCTGTCTGGAATTAAACAGCAGCAGCACTTTGGCAGCCATTAGGAAAAATGCATCACTGGATTGGATCCCACCCGGAGCACTCCCCTGGTGGAACACGGTGGGACAGCAGAGATGAGACCATGGAGGACTTTCCCATTCCCAAATCCCTCTGATTATCAGCTGGACTGCTCTGCCAAAACCTCCCCCAGCATCCAAAGGCTCCTTCTGGAGCGGTTGGGGTCTGAAATGTCCATGTCCTGCCTGTGCCACCACAGCTGCCCCATGCCAGGACATCGGGGCAGAGGGAGCTCCGCAGGGTCGGGAGCTGCAGGGCTGGTGGGATTTTCCAGCTTGGAGCACGTTAGGATGTTGTGCCTGTGCCAGCCAGGCTGCACTCCCACCCTCAGCCAAGCTGGGGCCAGATAAAGCTTGGAACAGGAGGTGCTCCCCCATCCCGATCCCAATCCTGGCTCAGAGCCGGTACCTGCTAAGAGGGGTTGGGAAGCTGCTCCAGCCCACCTGGGCCATGTCCTGCAAGCTCCAGAAATGGTCTGGAGTGGCTCTAAACCTTCCTGGGCAGACCTTCCCAGCCTGGCTGTGGGATGGAGCTGTTGGGCTCTGGGAATGATCCCTCTGGAGCAGGCAGGGACAGAGGGACGCGCTCAGCCACGTCCCCCCTCGCACAGGCAGGGATCCAAGGCTGCCTCTGCCTGCCCTGGCAGCTGGGATGCCCTGAACACCACGGGATCCATGCCAGAGGCTCCAGTGGAAGCAGAATTCCAGCTCCAGCCTGCAATCCCTGCACATGGATAGGTCAAGCCTGGTGTCCACAGCAGATAAATCTCAATAATCCTGATGCCAAACAGACCTGAGACCCAGAGCAGCTTCCCTCTGCTTCAGCTGCATCAGGAACAGCTTCCACTGAGGAAAACTCCTTTTTCCTGGGATTTCTTGCATGGCAAAGAGCCCTCTAACCACAGTGAAATAACAGCAACCCCCAAAAAGGGATAAATAAACCCATGCATGGCATATTCCAGGATTCTCCTGCCAGGTGCCACCTATGGGGACATGGTGACGCAGAGCACACGAAGCTCCAGGACACCACAGGGATTGGGATCCCGACCCACAGACACTCCAGGTGCAAACCATGCACCCACCTCGGAGCCCCTGGCCTGGATAGCACAGAAATCCATGGAGGAGGAGGTTCAATTCCCTGTTCGTGGTGTTTTGCCAAGCTGGGATTGGAGTCTGGGACTCCTGGCACCCACAGCCACGATTAATCCAGCAACCCTCACCCCGGGCTCCAGGCAGCTTCCTGTGCCAAAGCTGAGCCTGGTGCTGCAGCAAAATCTTCTCCACCTCCAGCAGAGCCTGAATTCTCTCCCACATTTCCATCCCATCTGCTCCTCAGGGATGCAGGAGGGTCAGGCTGGTGGGAAAATCCTTTTCCCATGCCAACCATGCCAACCATGCCATTCCCCTCTCTGATCACCCAGAGAGCCCTCAGTGAGGAGCAGAGCCCCAGACAGGCCGGGATTAAGGCCCTACACAGCAGAAAGGAAAGAGGGAGAGAAAAGGACCCATTTAACCATAACACCACTGCACTATTCCATCCACCATTCCCGACAAAAGTGGAAATGTTCTCTTCCACGAGCAGAGCTGCAGGTCCTACTACAAATAAACAGTCCGGGCAGGGATGGAGGCCGTGTGTTTCCATTAATTCTCTTGGCACAGGAGCCCATGTAGATCTTGGATGCAGCTCGTGGTGGAGCAGGAGAGCTGGGGTGGCCAACATACATCCCAGCACACTCCATCTGGCCCAAATCCATCCCTGACCTGCTCCAATCCCCACTTTTATCATCCTAATTACGAGCAGATTCCCAGCTCCCTCCCTCCCTCCCAGAGGTGCCTTCATCTTCCCCCTTTTCTCCCTCCCTCTGGCTGAAAGCAGCAGGTGAATCCCAGCCCTTTGGGATTTTTGTGCTGTTATTGCTGGTGGACAAAATTTGGCCTCTTTCATTTTCCTTTTCTCGCAGCCTCTTTTGTGTGGATTAAAATAATTGATATTGATAACGAGCTCTGCCCCCTGCCCCTGGTCCCAATTACCTGCACAGGCTGGGGATCCTTATGGATATGACAGGAATGGTCTCCATTAGCCCTCTGGGCTCCAGAGCTGATGCTGGGATTGATTTGGGAGAGCTGGGATTATTGGGGCTGATTGTTGTGGGCTGGGGTCAGCGGCGGAGCCGGCCGAGGGCTGGATTTTCCCCAAGCGCTGCCAGGTGCCTGGAGAGCAAAACTGGATCATTTACTGGGATAATTTACTGCAGCCACCTCCATGTTCAGGATTAGGAACGACAGCACTGAAGGGTCCTTTCATCCCAAGTTTTACTCAGGATGAAGTTGGATCCTCGGTGTTGTGCGAGAGCCAAGGGAGCGGCAGCTTTTGGACAGGCACAGCCCCACACTGAGGGGGGGAAAGCGCAGTAAAAGTAAACGACAGTGACACAGAAAAGGAGATTTAAAGCTGAAAAGACAAACAGAGCTTTTGGGACCTGCAAAATTCTATTCCATAAAGTCATGGAATTGTTAAAGCTGGAAAAGCCCTTCAAGATCATCAACAACAGCAACATCAACCACGTTCATCACTAACCATGTCCTCAAGTGCCACGTCCACACGGATTTTGATCACCTCCAGGGATGGGAGCTCCACCATTGCCCTGGGCAACCCTTCCAATGCCTGAACACCCTTTTAGGGAATGGATTTTCCCTAATATCCAATCTAAACCTCCCCTGGCCCAGCCTGAGGCTGTTCCCTCTGCTCCTGTCCCTGCTCCCTGGGAGCAGAGCCTGACCCTGTCCCCTCCTGTCAGGGAGTTGTGCAGAGCCACAAGGTCCCCCCTGAGCTCCTTTTCCCCAGGCTGAGCCCCTTTCCCAGCTCCCTCAGCCGTTCCCCATCAGATTTGTATTCCCAAATACTCGATGGCCATGGATTCCGGAGCAGAGACACTGTAACAGCCTGGGCCACCGGCAGTGGCTGTGATGTCAATCCAGGCAAGGGAATATTCCTTCACCACCATTCCCTTCACCAACCCAGAGCTCCTCACCCCGAGAGCATCGCTGGATGCAGCATTTTCCCTTTCACCATTTATATAAAACTCAAATTGCAAGAATAGAGGTGAGGAGAGAGGGGGAGCAGAGTTAACCAGAGAGGAGAGGAGCCCCAGAAGCAGCACACAACCCCCAGTTCATCATCAGAATGCAACATAATCACTGCAACAGATGTCAGAAAGATAAACCCACGGAGGTCTGCACTGCCAGCGATCTCTCCGCGTGCTGGAGAGCACAGGGATGCTCTGTTTCTGTCCAACAGCCACATTTTGGGAGTGTAAGCCAGGACAACACCACAGAAAGCTCCTTTCTGTCCCTGCCCTGCAGCAGTTTTGCAGTGGAAGTTCTCAGTGAGGCTCAGGTTTGCTCCTGGATCCACGATGGGGAGGGGAGGGAAGGAGAGAAATGGGACTTTTAGGATTGAGGTTGGGAAAAACAGCATCACCCAGCTGGCACATGGACACGGCCTGACTGCCAGAGGCTGGGATAAAGAGGGAGAACACGGAGAGCTTGCCTGGCAGGAGAGGAGAGGTTAGGGGAAATTATTTCACAAAAGAAAAGCAGACAAGAGGAATGAGGTTTTGTGTGCACGTCACTCACCTCGTAGTGATAATCCATGCACGTTAACTCTCTCCAGCAGCGATCTCCTCGGATTTTAATCAGCCCCTGGGGGGAAAAAAGGGCAAAAATACGGTCACAAATATTTTATTTTACTTTCTTTTGTGTCTCAAGACGCCACATTCTGTGGTTAAACTGCAGAGGCTGAACAAGACCCACGGCACATCCACAGCCTGGGTCCAGTCCTTGTTCCCAAGGGAACATAATGGATGTGACTCATTCCACTGCCTGGTTACTGAAAATCTGGCATAAATCCTTGTGGAATATGCCAAATTCCCTTTCAAGGAAGAAGCCTCAGCCACACCTGAGCCTTTGTTCAGGTCTGAGCAGCCCAGGGCTCCTGGCATCACTCCCAGCATCTCTGGGAAGCAGCAACAGGAAAAACCAGGGATAACAGACAAAACCCAGCAAGGTTCACGATTTTCACATCCAAACCCGACCGTTTCCCTCAGGCAAAGCCACCTCTGCTGCCTGTGGAAAAGGAAACAGTGCCATGGAGCTGGGATGGGGACACAGAGCAGGGATGGGGACATGGAGCTGGGATGGGGACACAGAGCTGGGATGGGGACATAGAACAGGGATGGGGACATGGAGCTGGGATGGGGACACAGAGCTGGGATGGAGACAGAGCAGGGATGGGGACACGGAGCCGGGATGGGGACACGGAGCTGGGACAGGGACACAGTGCTGGGACAGGGACACAGAGCTGGGACAGGGACACGGAGCTGGGATGGGGACACAGAGCAGGGATGGGGACACGGAGCTGGGATGAGGACACGGAGCTGGGACGGGGACACGGAGCTGGGATGGGGACACAGAGCAGGGACAGGGACACAGAGATGCAATCAAAGCAATTAGAGAAACAAAAGAGGAGCAGGGGAAGGAAGCTGCCAGCTCCAAGCACAGATGGCTGCACTGCTGACAGCTCTGCCCCACCTCGGGTTAGAGGTTGGCAGGGAGAGCAGCAGGTATCCCCCACACCGGGACTTCAGGGCAACAACACGGGGACATTTCCAAATCACTGGGTCCATTCCAGGGCTGGCAGCAATATTGGGATTAAATTTCTTTGCCTCAGTGATGAAGAGCAGAAAGGAATCAGTCGGCCAGAGCAGGAAAGACACCTGGGCAGGGATGGGCTGGAGCAGGAAGCCGTGCAATCAAGGCCTGCTTTGATGTCCGGGAGAGGTCCCTGATTAGGATCACAATATCCCAAATTGAGGAAAGCTTCACTAGTCAAAAGGTTGAAGCAGCTCTGTCATCTGCATACAATTAGGGGGTATTTGCCTACCTCTGACATTGCCCTAATTATAATGGCCCTGCTTTCTCCAGGACAAAAACACCCGGAGTTTCTGGGAGTTTTGGGAACTTTGCTGCTCCACCGGGAGCATCCTGAGGCTTCCCTACATTTGCAGCAGGGAAGGGATCAGTGACCTTCCAGTGCTAAAATCTGAGCTCAGAGGAGGAGATTCCAGCGTTAGGGCATTGTGAATTCCATCCAAATTCCAACAGCATTGGAACAGGTTGGAAGAGACCACAGTGGCTCCTCTGCTCCAACCTCCCTGCTCACGCTAAAACAAATCTTCGCTCGCAGCATTAAACAAACTTTAACACGTTTGGGGCTCAAAAGGAATTCAAAATTCCAATTAGAGACCCTCCAAAACTGTCCAGACCTCAGAAATATCCAGGAATTTCCAGTTCCCAGGGCTGTTTATCTGTCTGACATCTGAGAGCACAAGGCAGAGCAGAGTCTATGAACTCCACACCGGTAGAAAAGAGAAGCAAAGTGATACCAGCCAGGATTTCTGGGATGGCAAGGCAGTTTGATCTGCAGGGATTTACTCCACACATCCCAGCACTCTCCCCTCCATCCCTCTGGAGCAGGAGGGGCAGGGTCGAGACACCCTCACTGCCAACAGCCACAGCTCCATCCTCCCCTCCCTAGCCTGCCCTGCCCTCCCAGCTTTTCTAAAATTCCAGGGTCCAGCGATAGCATCTCCCAGGATGTGCTGCAGCTCCAGCCCGGGCAGGGCCAGGCCACAGGAGGAAGCTCTGGGCAGGAATGCTGCAATATTAAATCAGGACAGTTATCTTGATGACCTTCCCTCCTCTCCCTTCCCCGGGCTGTTATCAAGCGCTAGTATTCAGCAGGGATAATTAAAACTCCAATTAAAACAAGGATCGGGCAAAAGCAGCGCTCTGAAAATCCCAATTTTCCACTCACTCAGGCAGTTCATCCCTTTTTGTTTACTCGAAAGCTTTCCGACAGGAAAGTCACTGAAAGCTCTTCGTATCAAAGATGTTTTGCAGCATAAAAACCTCCCACTCCCATCATTTAAGGGTTTCAAAGTCAGCTTTACCCTGAGCTGTCTCCGAGGCCACTCCACTCCCACACTGGCACCTGAGTTTTCCCGTTTTCCCAAGGATTTGCGCCAAGGAACAAGAGCAAAAGGTGCCCAGAAAATCCCCATGTCCTGGGGCTTCAGCTCTGCTGAGGAGGGGCAGGAAAGGAGAAGGAGGAATCACAGAATCCTGGAATTGCTGAGGGTGGAAAAGATCTCTGAGCACCAGGCACCCCACCCAGCTCTGCACATCGAGGGGACTCCCAGAGAGCGGGAACTTTTCAGGAATACAAATTCAATCTGAGCTCAAGGCAAGCAAACAGGTGGCCAAGTGAACCAGCAGAAGCCCTTTCACCTCCGTGGCCTCGCTGGGAATCCAGCTCCAGCCAGGATTATTAAATTCCCACTGCTGGGCTGGTGGCTGCAGGGACACCGGGGTCGGCCACTCGTGGCTCTCCGGTTCCTTGGGATAATGAGCACTCCTGGCCTGGGAAGGGGGAACTCGAGGTCCTTGTCACAGGAATTTACAGCAGAAGGAGCAGAAAATGTTGGCCCTGGATTGAATTAAGCTCCAGAAGGAAATGTGGGTTCAGTTCCTCCTCCCCTGCCAGGTTTGCTCCCTCCAGGGCATGGCCCAGGAGCTCAGGGCAGGATGGAGATGCAGCACCTGCTTGGATGTAGAAAACTCCAAGCTCCCCAAATTCAGGAGCATTAAATCCAGCAGCATTTCTCACAGGGCAAGGAGAATTACATTTGGGATTTGTTTTTAAATTTAGTTTAACGGTGGATAATAAAATTCCTGGGTTTCATTGTCCCCATGCACTCCATCCACCAGCCCTGCTCTGCATCCATGGATTGCACCTGAAGGGCACTTCCCAAACTCTGGACACACCACGGGAGATTTTGCCACCGTATTTTTCTGTTAGATAAGATAGAGCCACATGAGATAAAGCAGGTAAGAGATAGATAAGCCTCTATTTTACTCCAGCACCATCACAAGCTCTGATATTCTCTACAGTGCTCAAGGAAAGGTGGCCACAAATTCACTTGAGCTGATCCATGAGCAATCAGACCTAGAAAAAAAAATCTATTTCCCAGCAAATTCCCAGCAAAAACAGATTCTGCTGCCTTCCTGCTGCAGGGCTGGCCCCAGTCTGGCTGTTAAAACTCCAACCAAAGCTGGCTGTTTATGGTTAATAAACTCTCTCTCACTTGAGGAGATTGTTGAATCTAACTGGTATCCAAAGGATTTTGGGGATGGAAATCAAATCATCCCTTCACTCCAACCAATTCCAGTCTTGCCTGATGGAGTCACCTCACACACCCCCTCTCTTTCCCCAGCATCCAGAGTGTCCAACAAAAGGGATTTCAGGGGGAATGAAGCCACAGGGAGGAAGTTTAGGAACAGCTTTTCTTTCCTAAATCCATGAGTTTCACTAAATCATGGCAGAAATCCTGGTGGTGGCACAGGGAGCACAACGTGGAACTGGGATGAGAGGTGAGCAAACTCCTCCAAAGGCTCAGCATTCCTCAGTTTCAGGGCACTGAAATCGGAATCTGCCCTGAATCCTGGGATTCACCTTCCCAAATCACAGACAGGAGGGGAAGAGGATGGGTCCTCGTTTCCCACTGGATTTTTGCAGGGACAGGGGCACATCCGGCCACTGCTCCTTGGATTGGATCATCCCCAGCTCCTCATGCTGGGATTGAACTGAACACGGAGCAGGGAAGAGTTCCTGGTCCTGCCACCCCTGACAGAGGGTCCGAACCCCCTGGAATGGGAGCTTCTCTCCAGACCTGTGTTCACCCCAATTAGTCCCTAATTAGCTGCTCCCTTCTAATTACACCTGCCCCCATCCCAACAAACCCCACAGCACTGCCCTTGCTCCCTCTCTCCTCCCTCACCACCATCCCTGACCCCCATTCCCAGAAAAATCCCAGCAAGGCACAAGCCCCAGCTCCAGATGCACCATGAGACAATTCCACGAGGATTTTACGCTTGGAATATGGAATAAAACATCCCCAAAGCAGAGCAAGCGCTCCCTTATTTACAGAATGCCAGCAAATGGGATCCAGGGGGATCCAGCAGGGATCCAGGGGGGATCCAGCCCCCACCTGAAGGGAGGGAAGAGCTCAGCTCCAGCACCAAATCCTGCTCTCTCATCTTCCCGGGATGGCTGTGCCCCTTGCAGGCTGCTGTACTCGGGTGATTCAAACCGAGAAAAAAGCCGGAATAATTAAAATGTCATTCAAGCCCTAAGCCCATATGAGTCACTGTTCCAAAAAATATCTGAAAAATTCCTTCAGGAGTGGGGGATAATTATATTCCTCCCTATCTATTGATTTTTCTCTACAATGCAGATGTCAGATTTTCCACGGTTTTTTTTTTTTTTCCTTTTTCTCCCTTTTTTTTCTCTCT
>VZRS01007244.1:106288-152267 GCA_013398055.1 Ifrita kowaldi
ACTTTTTCCGCCCAAAATTAATTCTGAAAAAAAAAAAATGGTACAGACAGGCCAATAGCACGGGAAGCTGAGCAAAAGCCTGGTGACTCAAGCTATGTCTGCAAAATTCCCTATTGATCCCAGCTCCAGAGGGAAGGGTGGGGAACGGGGCACCCACGTTATAAATTTAGAGGCAATTTAAAGACCTTTCTCTGTCTCTGCTGTACAAAAGATGGGCAAAAACCCCACCCAAAAATCCCAACCTAAATTTGAGATTTTCATTTTGCTATAAATAAGAAACGCTGCCAGAGAAAATCCCAGATCTGAGCACTTCCCACCTCTGCTACCCACAGGAAAAGTGGTGTCAGCATCTCTGGGAGAGCCAAACCTTCACCGGGGTGTTCTGAAACAAATTCACACCCCAGTTCATGGGAGAGGAAGGAGCTTCCTAAGGTGAAATCTCAAAATAAAATTGTTTCAGGATAACAGGGCAGGGCTGGAAGAGGCTCCCGGAGAACCTAAATCTGAGGAATCCAAGACCAACTTCTGCTGGGGGTCTGAAACCCCTCAGAGCTCCAGGACTCCAGACCTTCCGCACGTCCCACGCTGCTGATGGATCAAGGTCCGTGGTGCTGGAAGGATGAGCTGGATCCCGGGTTTTCTTTTCCTTAGGGAATGTCACACAGGGAGCAGGTGACACAGGCACAGCTCCTGCTCCAGCTGTGACAGAGCAAAGCAAAGCTTTGAACCCGAGCGGCACCTGACGTTCACACCAACCTCGCTGAATTCAGCTTCCTGCTGCTTCTTCCATGAAAAGAGAGGAAGAACAGGATGCCCCATCCCTGGAAGGGTTCAAGGACAGGCTGGACAGGGCTTGGAGCAACCTGGGATAGTGGGAGGTGTCCCTGCCCATGGATGGGGTGGGACTGGATGCTCTTTAAGGGCTGCTCCACCCCAAACCATTCCATGTTTTACAATTCCTCAGCCAGGGAAGGAGCTTTATGCTCCTCAGCTGACTCTGCTTTGCTCCAGACCTTGCCCATCCCTTCCAAGCCCACAGCCAGCCCTGCTCAGCTCCAAGTCTGCCACTTCCACACCATCCTGAGAACACTGGAAGTGTCCAAGGCCAGGCTGGACGGAGCTTGGAGCAACTTGGGACAGTGGGAGGTGTCCCTGCCCAGGGAGGTCCCTTCGAAGCCAAAGCACCGCAGGATTCTGCAACGATCCAGGTGAACAAACCCCACCTGCCTGGGCCCCTCCTGCACAGAGGGGCTCTGAGCTGGCCCCAGGACAGGTCCCACCTGCAGGAGCTCAGGTGAACCTGCACATCCTGCTGGAACAGGCCCAGGCTGGGCCAGCAGAGCCAAACCGGAGCCACCACAACCACAAAGCCCCACACGGGCGGAAACCGCAGCCCTGGAGGAGAATTCCCTGGGGTCGACTTCTGCTTCCTTTTATCTGCTGCTGACTCCCCCGCTCAGCTCCCCCAAAAAGCCCCTTTGGGAAGGCACCAGGAGCGCAGCAGCATCTGGGGGGCTTTGAAGGCAGCGCTGCGAGCAGTGGGTGAAAGGGATTCTGCAAAATCCTTGGCATTGGCGGCTCCTGCCTTTTCCAGCCACCAAGGAACAACAAGTCCCGCTGCCAAGGGCTATTACCAGACAAATGGAGAGAGATCAGAGGCACAAAGGAGGTTGCTAAGGAGTCAAGTGTGGGATCCCTGCAGAGAGGAGGAGGCTGCAGCTGGGACGGCAAAGGTCAGAACATTGCAGACATCATTTTCCAAAAATTCCCATGAAGCCCCGGCGCGGGAGCCGGGAGCTGGCCCCGCCGAGCTTGCCGAGGAATAATGAGAAAGGCAGCGAAGAAAGCTCCCTTTCTTCCCTCCTACCCACGCTAATGTAATAAAACAAATTAGAATAATTATTCTGCATTTCAGGGCCATAATGCCCAGGATCAGGGCACGCTTGTCACCGAGCTGACATCTACATCCGCTGGATTCTGCCGTCGGGATCGCCTGAATTCCAACTTTTATTTGATTCCATCTCAAGCGATTTTACTGCAGGCATCCAGAGTCTGTTTGCTTCAAAGTCTTCCCTTATTTTTGCCAGAAAGTTCATCTCCCTTCTTAGCTAATCACAGCCCCACCCTTTCCAGTAACCTTTCAAATGCCACCCACGTCCTGACACTTTTAACAGGCTCCAAGCGAAAACAAAACAAGGAACACGAAGAGTTTCACACGAACCACAAGGTTCTAAAAGGATTTGCTGCAGTGGCTTAAAAGAAATTATTTTTTTTTTTAAGAGCAAAGAAAATTCAAAACCGTTTAAAAACATATTAAATATCAAGTGGTGTATAAATAATCTGCAAGGAATCGATCTTTTTTCTGTGGAAACACATCTCTGAGAAAGATGGACAAAGCCACAGGGCAAAAATGGTGATAATTTAAGGGAAAAATATATTGGCTATTATAGATCTTTTTGCACTCTTTTTTCCCCAAAACTGTCACTTTAAATGATCTTTTAACCTCCTGAAAAAGGGGAAAATATCTCTTGTGTAGCTTTGAAACAGCAAAGGGTTGAAATTATTTTCTAAGTCTCTGCCTGCCAAGAAATGCTCCCAACTCCTCTGTTCTGCAGCCACTTCCGAGGAAGCTCTTGAACAGCTCCAAGAGGCCGAGCCTGGATTTAGGAAGAGAGGGGTCAGTTTGACAGTCAGGAAGGGAAATCTGGGAAGTGGGAAAAAAAGAAAAAAAAAGAGAAATTTTGTTTACAGGAAGCAAAGCAAGGGGAGGGATGGCCGAGTCACAAATCCCAAGTGAAAAAGACACTTTTGGGTTTCCCTAAATTCCCCCTGTGCTCCTCAGGAGCTCGTGCAGGACGTAAGGAGGAGCAGAGGGAGCGACTGCTGGGAAGGGCTCTCCAAAATGGGAAGCTAAGAAAGGGAAGAAAACCCTTCCTGAGGGACCAAATCCCAGATCCTGCAAGTTTGAAGGGCATCGCACAGGGAAGATGTCAAGGGCAGATTATTAAATAAAAATACGTTTCTCTTAGAAAGAATAGAATTATCCCAGGACGCACCTATTAAAGGATCTCATTCCTGGGACAAACCTGAGGTTTGGGATTGGGCTCATGGCCCCAGGACCCATCTGGACACAGACCCCGGAGTCCTCCCAGCCCCAACACCTGCAGCAGCCAGGGAGAGATTGGCAGCTTTAAATCTGAATTTCCTTGCTTTGGGCACTTTTAAATTAAAGTGGTAATGTGCTTTAAATCCTGTTTCCCTGGTTTTTCACTCCACTCTCCAATCCTTTCCTGCAGAAACTAATCAAGATGTCTCAGACTCACTTACACTCTCTGCTCCAGCCACCTTCCCTGGTAACTTATTCCATATGTCTGGGATCCTTCACAAGGCTCAGCTCCACCTTCATTCCCTGTTTATTTCCACTTTTCCAACGTGCTGCTGCACCCCCAGTGCTCAAAGCTCCCCCACCTCCTCTGTGCATCCCCAGCAGTGAGAATTAGTCCCTGTTTCCCAGAGAAGCTGTGGCTGCTCCATCCCTGGAAGTGTCCTAGGCCAGGTTGAAGCATGTGGGACAGTGGAAGGTGCCGGGGTTGGAAGTGGGTGAGTTTTAAGATCCCTTCCAAGCCAAAGCATTCCAGGATAATATTCCTTGTACAGAACATCATCAAGTGGGCAAACACGACCCAGGAGTCCTCTGGATAATGGACACATCCCAGCAGTGCTGAGAGATCCAGGAAAATGCTGACGGACACCATCCAAGCACCCCAGGACGCAGCTGGAGCTCCTATCCCATGAGTCAGCCAGGGAATGTTGCTCCTGCAACCCAGGAAAACCCCAGGGCAGAGACACCAGGAGATGCCCCCAGCATTGCCTCCTCAGCCAGTGCAGGGCTGAAGGATGGACCTGCTGCTCCAGGACTCCTCCCAAACCCCGCTGAGATCCCATTCCCGCGCTCCCGTCCCTTTCCCTGCGCTCCTGCAGCTCCCAGGTGTGCTCGGTGCTGCTGCAGTTGCAGGCAGGTGTTGATGCCAATGAAATTCTCACATTTCTGAGCTCGTGTTCACACAATGCCCCTCAGCCCCTCCACGCATGAAGGAACAGAAACTCACTTTTATGGTTTGTATCAACGATCCCTGACGACTTGCAGGGCACAAGGAGCTGCTCCAGGCTTTCCCCAGGATGCTGTTGGCAATTCATCAGCTCCAATCCATCCGTGGGCAGGAATTTGGGCTTCCCCAGCACGTGGGTCTCACCTGCAGCAGGGAATTCCCCAGGATATATGGATTCCATGAAGTTGTCATCTACTCTCATGCCTTGCAGGAAAAAGCCCAGGACTAACGTTTGCTGAATGGGGTTTTAGCCACGAGTGGTGTTTGATGGAGAGCTCCTGAGCAAGGCTGCTGCCCAAAAAATCCACAAAACGACCCAAAAATGAAGCAGGAACTCTTCCATCTGGGAGGGAAAGCCTCACCCTGGCAGCACAGGATGGGGATTCAATCAGAAGCTTCCCCCAAAGCTCCAGGCAGAGCTGGCACCAATGAGACTGGGCTTTGGGAATCCACAACGTTCAGGGAGATGCTGGTCCATGGAAGCACAGCTCCAACCAGTCCCTTTTTTGGGAACCAGGGGTTATGAAACTCTGCAGTTTGGGAAAAGGGCTGCCAGGAGCCCCCTGAGGACCCCCAGCCTGCAGCGAGGGGCTCAGAGAAGGGGCTGCCACCACCCCAAACCCATCCCACCACCGACCCCAACGGCAGCTCCACAGGGAATGGAGCAGCTGGAAAACCAACTCTGCCTGCTGGATGAAATATTGGTATTTACTGGAGACAGGGACGAGGCTTGGAGAGCCCAGCAGGGTCCCCAGGCAGCTGCAGGTGACCAAACACCTCAGTGCCACCGAGTCAAGGACCCTGCTGGCTGCGGGGCTGCTCCTCTTGGGAAGCCCCTGTGGCTTGGTTAACACGGAATCACAGAATCATCCAGGCTGGAAGAGACCTTCAGGACCATCCAGTCCAACCATCAGCCCAGCACCCCTAAATCACATCCCCAAGTGCCACATCCAATGCCCTGAACACTTCCATGGTGACTTCACCTCTCTGGGCAATTCATTCCAATGCTTACCATTCCTTCAGAGAAAAAAAAAAAAATTCTAATATTTAATCTGACTCTCCTGGTGCAAGTTGAGGCCGTTTCCTCTCATCCCCTCCCCTGAGGAGCGGCAGAAATCTCAGCGCACACCTTTGCCTCCCACCTCGTGACTCTGGTGGGATCACAAACCCACACTTTGCATCTTCCAAGCCTCAAGAAATCTGAGTGACAGAGAGTCACAAACAAAAGGATGAAGCCATCAAACCACCGAGCTCTTCTGAGGGAAAGCAGCCCTGCAAACGTGTGCTTGCAGCACTTATTGCCTAACAAGCTGCTGGCTCACACAAAGAGCCCCTATTCTGTTGCCTCGGTGTGTTCCTGGGAAGCATCCCCTCTTTACATCCTGCTCTAATGGATTATTAGGAACATCAAACATATAGATTGAATCACGTAATTATGCCTTTTAAAAAGGCAGCAATATTTGAGCTCAGCCCAGCACTCGCTGCCAATCAAACCCCGGCAGCAGCGCCTGCCTGAGCTCCTCGCCTCCCACCGCAGCCGGGATTATCCCACTTCTTCTCCCGTGCTGTGTCACCCCTAAACAAGCCCAGCCAGCTCCAGGGGAAACGTGCAAAATAAAGCAAGGTCTGGACATGATTTCTGGGTGGAGGTTTAGCCAGGAAACAGCAAAACTCCCTCATCATGAAATGGTTTGTGTTGGAAGGGACCTTAAAGATCCTCTCGTTCCAACCCTTCCTCCAACATCCTCCACCAGACCAGGTTTGCTCAATGCAAAGTCCCAGGTGGTCAGAGCTCCACGTGGAAAACATCCCCAAATATGAGACACTGAGTGGAGGGAGGAGGAGCTGCCAAGTGAGATCAGCCCCACGGTTCAGGAACCGATGGTGGAGAACAGGAGAGCAACGGGATGAGAACCTGGAGCCATCGCCTTGCAGAGGAGCCACCGCCTTGCCCACCCAAGGAGCATTTCCAACACGCTCCCCTAACACCCAGCACAAGGTGAGGAAAGCCCAGCTGCCCTCAGGGAATGCTTGGAGGATTTCCCAAGGAAAGCCTCACCCCAACCAGCCTGAAGAATCCTGGGAGAACCGTGCGGGAAAGCTGAACTTCCTGCATAACACACAACCACTGCCAATCCCACCCCAGGAAAAACTCCTTCAGACACACTGGAGCACAGGCTCAGCTCCTGGCCAGGCCAGCAGGAAACCAAAGATGCCCTGGGAGCAGGTGCACCTGGATTCCAGGAGGATCCTTCTCCTTCCCGCTGCCCGTGAGCGCCGTTTCCCCGGCCCAGGAGAAATCCTACACGAGTTTGGGCCCCAAAACGTTAAAGATCCCATCAATCACTTGCTTGTGGGGGTCCCCATTCAATGAGCTTTCCATGTTTTCCTCTCCCATGCCTGTTGGGGATAGATCAGCATCCCAGGCACACAGGGAAAATATCAGGAGAGTTATTGCTCTCCTGGTAAAGCCGAGAGCAGCGCAGAGATAACAGCAACAGAGATGTTTGGGAAGCATGGTTTTCCTTCAGATCCAGCCTGCCCCATAATCCAGAATATATGAGATACATCAGCAGGAGCAAAGCTCAGGCAGATCCCAGTTCAGAAGGAAAGCAGGATGCAAATTGGTGATCAGAGCAATTTTGGAGGAAATGAGGGATGTTTTGCCACGCTTGGTGTCGTGGGTTGGCCATTCATTCAATGAGCAGCATCACAACTGAGATCCACAGAATCCTGGCATCATTTAGGTTGGAAAACACCTCCAAGATCATCATCCTGTGACCAATCCTCACGTTCTCAACCAGAGCAGAGCCCTGAGTGCCACATCCAGGCATTCCTTGAATCCCATCAAGACCCTGGGATTCAGCCTCTATCCCTCAGGGATGAAGGGCCTGTGCTGACATTTGGTTCAGATCCCATTGGTGAAAAACACGCCAAATAAAATCCTCACCCTGAGATCCCTGAAAAAAATTCCAAGCCAAAAAAGCCCCTCCAAAAAAACCCAACTGCTCCTCCACCAGCAATGATCCTCAGCTGAAAGTTTTGGGATGTTCTGGACCATCCAAGCAGAGGGAGCTGATGGGATAACGCCCCTGCCACGCCTTTATTTTAACAGGGATGGGTCAGCTCCTGATGGATTCCCTTCCAAGTTGCTTGGGAATTCCCTCTGGCACAGGGACAGTCCTGCAGCAATTGTTCTGTTTGGAACCACGGAGCAGAGAAACCTCTGAAAAGCACACACAAAGGAGCAGAAATGCGGGGAAAGCTGGGAATTACCCACTGGATTCCAACAGTCTTATGGAAAAGCCACAATGCCCAACCTCCCTTTTATTCCTTTGCATGAACCACTCAAGGGCAGCACCAACACATCCCCACGGATCATTTCCTCCTGCTTTTCCTCCTCAGAACAAACACCAGGAGCACACTGAAGGATCCTGCAAACCAGAGCAGGAAGCTTTTCCCTGTAACCAGAAAAACTCCTAAAACAATGGATTCCGAGGTGTTGGATTGGGGCAATTCCCAGCTGGGATGGGACATTCCTGCTGCTGTCAGCTCCAAGAAGCAGAACATGAATTCCCACTCACCGCCCCGAGCATGATCCTGAAAATCAGCCAGCGGAAGCCCCAGATGACAATTCTGGAAGGAGGAGAGTGCTGGGGCAGGCGGGACAGGGTCCAGAGGGGGCAGAGGAATATTCCCAGGAATCCTGTCTCCAGGAGCTGCGATTCCCATCCTGCAGGGCCAACAAGAAGTGAAAAAGGAAATAATTATGGTGCAAGTGCTGGAAGTTATCCTGGAATTCAATTGAAATGGAAGCATTAAAAAAAAACCACCTTGAATGCTTTTTAAGGTTAATTTGGGGGAAATCAGGCACCAGCTGCAGGGGGGATTCAGGGGTTTGAAGATTTTGGGGTGTGTTGTTCTTCTCCAAGCACACACTGCATAAACGGGGATGTTTTAGAAAAATTAGTAACTTCTTTGGAGCAGAGAAAAATGGGATTTAATGGACCTGGGAAGTGGCAGGGGACAACCAAGCAGTGCCACTGATTCCTGCAGTCATGGATGGATCCAGCAGTGCCACGGACTGGGCTGGATTTGTGCAAGAACAGAGCAGTTTTAGCTTCAGAAGACACCAATTAAGATCCCATTAAGTCTTGTCGTCATCCACATTCAGTGCAATGAGAAGCTTGGAATTTTTAATCAAAAAGAAAAATCAAAATGGTAACAAAATTGTCCATTGGGCCACTTCTACCCATCACTGGATTTTACACATCCCTGGATTTAACCAAAATACCCTGGACTGAGCTCAAAGCAGAGCCCTGGGATCCCACCATGAACCTGCTCTCCCTGGATCCTCTGGAGCAGCCAGACTCCACCTAATCCATGCAAATCTGTATTTTGCATTTTCTCCTCCATCCCAGCCTATAAATATTGGAAGGATTATTCCAAGAGAGGCAGAACACAGAGCTCTGTTTTGACAGGTGAAGTCCAACCCCCACCACGTTTGGAAGCACCAATTTATCCCTGCCAAAACGAAATTGCTGCAGCTTTGTCCCGCCTCCAATTATTCTGATTCTCAAATATTTCTGTGTGATATAATTGTACTCTGAAACCACTAAAAAAAAAAAGACATTAAATGGCACATTGGTGAGGAGAATTCCTGAGAATTCCTTGTTGGAGCATTAAGGCACCGATATTCCCAGCTACATAAATTGAACCACGCAGTGTCCACAGCTCCTGTTCCTTCCCAGGGGGTCTCCAGGCACTCCACCAGTTTGATCCAGAACAATTCCCTTCACCCAGCCCAAAAAGGCAGGGAAATACATTCCAAACCCATCCCAAACCCATCCATCCCTTCCAGCTTCAGCCTGAGCCCCCTGATCCCCCACCCCAAGATTTTTCCAGCCCCTGATCTGATGTTGTCACACAAGCGAAACCACGTTGAATTTGCCTCAAAATATTTTCAATTACAGTCGTGAAACCTCATTTTTTTTTATCTTAATGAGCACAAAGCCCGTTAAATCAAAACCGAATTTTTAAAACTCCGATTATTACACATCAAAGCTCTTAAAAACTCCCCCTCCTCCCTCCACACATCCTGTGGTTCCCAGCACAGCCCCCCCAACTGCCCAAATTAACGTTTCTGGGAGCAGAAGTGAAGAATATTGTCCCAAAAGCAGCTGCAGCAGGAAAAGCACCGGCTCATCCCAAAAGTGAAAGGTTAATTGTGCCTGAACCCAGCTCCGGGGCTGACTGGCACCAAAAGGGTCGTAGATCTCCCTCATTGCTGCCCGCACAAGAATCCCACTGTTAGCCCTGTTTTCATATGTTAATCACCGCCGTGCCCTGCGCGGGGATGGGTGTCGGGGTGGGATCCGAACCCTCCCGCATCCCAGCGCATCCATCCCTCGGAGAGCAGCAGCGCCCTCAGCCAGCGGGGCACACCCGCGGCTCTTCCCGCTCTGCTCCGACCCCAATTCCCGGGAAGGAGGAGGGAAGGGATCCCGCAGGACAATTCCCGCACATCCCGGGATGCTCCAGGAGGATGCTCCCAGCACCCACGTGGGCCAAGCCAAGCGAAGCCTTCCCGGTGCGGCCTGGCCTCCCTGGACCAGGGGTTCAGCTGTGCCGCTATCCCAAAGGGACGGGTCGGAATCCCGGCACCAGCCGGCACAACCGGCCGGGAGCCGTGCCGGGAAGGGGACGGCGGAGCGCGGAGTCAACAGCGCTGCCAGCTGCTGGGACAGACCTCTGGCATCCCCGGCTGCTCAGCCGGCCCCAAGCCGGGTTTAACTGCAAGTGCAGCCAAGGACAAGCTCCGGTCACAGGCAGGGTCAGGAGTCTGGGCCCAAAATTCCCCCAGTTTGGGGTGGAATCCTGCCCGGCTCCAGCTGTTCCCTGGTGAGGGCACACGTGGCATGTGGAGGCTGTGCTCTTGACCTCAGGGCACGTCACAAGGTCTTGCTAAAACCAGCTTTAGGGTCAGATCAACTTGGGCAGGCTCTGATTTATTCACAACCCCCTTCCTAAGGGACGGAGTCTCTCCACAGCTGCCCATGTGGGATCAGTTTTCTGGGATACATCTCCCACTGTGCTTCTCCCCAGCCTCCATCCATCCATCCATCCATCCATCCATCCATCCATCCATCCATCCATCCATCTCCTTGCCCGGGACCTCTCCTGGCCACAGCCTTCTCTCTCCCCTTCTCCATCCAGCCGGACTCATCCTGACCGTAACCTGCCATTCCTAGAAAAACATTAAGCTTGGAGAAGACCTCTGAGACCACCAAGCCCACTCCTCTTTCAGCCTCCACCTTGTGCAAGCAAAGTGCTGCTGGATGCTGCTCCATGGCCAGTGGCAGCACTTGGAAGGGTGGGATTATCCCGGATACTCCTGTGCCGTGGTTTCTATAAAAATTCCAGCTCCACCAGGAAGATTTGAGGATATGAACATGCTGAACGCCCCAAGTGAATCCACAGCTCAGTGCACGAGGGGGAAGCTGGGCTCCAGCTCACCCTCACTCGGCTGTAAGCTGATACCAGACCCAGGATTACCAAATCCATCAGCAGAACCTCCCGTTCCTCCCTGCTGACTCACACACAGTTGGTCACATCTGCCCTAAAAGCTTCACACTCCAAATCCTTTGGATTCTTACACAGGTCCGAGGCTGGAGCCACAGCCCTGCCGAGGTTTGGGCGTTGCCACCTTTGAGCACCATCCAGGAGGTCACAAACACGCCGTGACACCTGAAGGGATCACCCAGGCCATCCCACCGGGGCACGGGAGCCCTGAGGAGCAGCTGCTTCCTCGCTGACCCTCATTCCCAGCTCATTAACTCCAGGATTTCTCCCCCTGGTTTTGCCCTCCTCTTGCTGCTATCAAACAGCAGCGGGGATGAAGGTGAGGAAGGTGATGGCTTAAGGTCCCTCCCAACCCGAACCATTCCAGGAGTCTACAATGAGAGGCATTTGCTGACGTGGCAGTGCCAGGAGCCCAGCACAGCCACATCCTCCACGTGCACCAAACACCCTGGAAGCACATCCCAAACCCACCCCTGACATTTTGTAGGGTGGTTCTATCACAGCCCCAAACGTGGACACGAAGGAGTCATCTCCATGACCTGGGGGAACTCGGAGAAGAACCTGGGATAGAATCATGGAATGGTTTGGGTTGGAAGGGATCTTTAAGATCAGCCAGTGCCACCCCTGCCATGGGCAGGGACACCTTCCACTATCCCAGGGTGCTCCAAGCCCCATCCAACCCAGCCTTGAGCACTTCCAGGGATAGGGCAGCTGTATCTGGGATGGCCCCCCTGGGGCTATGGGATGGGAAGGCAAATATTGACCATTGGGAGCTTCAAGAGCATCCTGGTGGAATCCATGGAGCATCCCAAAAACCAATCTGGGGATGAAGGGAGCAAAGATCTCCTGCCTGCAGCGATGCCGGTTTATCACCTCCAGCACCATTCCCCAATCCTGCAGTTTCGGGGGTGAAACCCATCCCGTAAACAGCAGCAAACCCCATCAGGGCTCCCTCCAAGAGACAACTCCCATCCTCCAAACCCCAACCAACACATCCTTATTCCCGGGCTCCATCCCGGGGCTCACTGATACTGCTGGGAACGAAAGGGTCACGTTGTTGACCCACCTGCTCCTGTTTTCCTCACTTGGATCTCGTCAAATTTCAGCAGCTGCAGGGCAGCACAAAGCCCCCCATTGTTATCTCTGGCGCAGCCGGAGAGGGAGCCATGGGCTGGGTTTTTTTGGGGAAAAAAAAAAAAGGGAATAAAATCACCCGCCAACGGCGGCTGCACTCGCCCCACACACGCTCCGAGGGCTTGGGACATGCTCGGAACTTGATGTGGCAAAATCCACGGTTTGGCATTTTCCAGAGGTCTCTGCTGGGGCAGGGGAGGAGGAGGAGCAGCAGGGATGTGCCAGAGGGGAAGAGGGAAGGGAGGACACAAACCCAAAACCTAAATACGCTTTCCCATATTCCTTTTAGGGTTTTCAAGTGTTTTGGCTCTTTCAAACGCTCGAATCCCTCATGCAATGTAGGGTTTGTATTTGTAGCTCAATGCCAGGTGATGCCCAATTTTCATCTTTATTATTTACCACCAATAAATTCACCATCCCAAGTTATCACAGCTTGGCCACGGCTGCAGAGGAGCCAGCACAGCCCCTTTGCCCCAATCTCCACATCCCAAACCAGTTTGCTGGACAACCAGGGAGAAAACCGGGAGGGAGGGAAGGGCTGAAAGCCTTCAGGAGAAGATAAAAATTAAGTCCAGAGAGAACGAATTTTCTTATTTTCTGACTCAAAAATATCACCTGGCCAAAATCAACCCTCACACCTGGCTGTGCCAAAAGCAGCTCACGTAATTAATTCTTATTAATTCCCCTTTCTGAAACACGGGGTAAGGTGAAAACAGCCAATTGTTTCTCGCTGTACAGCAATCCCCACACGCCAGATTTATCGAGAGCACGTCTGCACGGCACAGACAAATGCTGCTCCAACATATCCAGATTTTCCAGCTCCCAGTGCAGCTGTCTCCCTGTGGATATTGTGTGTCAGACAGCCCAGCAGCCGAGGGGAGGGAGATACCCAATCCACACCGACTTTCCCTGGAATGAGACCTGCTCCCGAGCCCACCTCCCTGAAACCCAGCGTGGTTTGGTTTCAGCTCGAGCGTTAAAGCACCTGTTGGAAATATCTGAGTGCTGCTGGGGATATCCTGGCCAGGGGCTGGAGCTGGGGCAGGGAGGTTTGGGTTGGATTTTAGGAAAAGGTTCTCCCCCCGAGCGTGCTGGGCACTGCCCAGGCTCCCCAGGGAATGGCACATTCCTGAGGCTGCCGGAGCTCCAGGAGCGTTTGGACACCGCTCCCAATGATGCACAGGGTGGGATTTTGGGGTGTGCAGGGCCAGGAGCTGGGCTGGATGATCCTTGTGGATCATTACAACTTCCTCAGAGGAAAGCAAGGCTCCAAACCATCCCTGCAAGAGCTGCCTTGACAGCACATCCCCCAGCCAGTCAAAACCCCAGGAACACCCCAAATCCTGCTCCTGCCAGCTCACCACAAACACCTCGTTTGTCTCCAGTGGGAATATTGGTCCCACTCCCATCCACTGCAGAATCTCCCCCAGCTCCAGCTGGGTTTGGCTTCCACAGGTCCCAGTTACCACCTGTTGGAATATGCTGGTTTTCCCTCTCCACTGCAGCCCGGGGCAGAGGGTTCTTCACCCAGCTCTGGGCTTTTTGCCTTCTTCCCATTCTTCCTTCTCCAGAAGGACAAGAACCCTCCCAGAGCAACCAACTCTCCCTTCACCCCTGAGCTTTCCAATATCAGTAGAAACAGAGGCACAAAACCATCTAAGAAATGCTCCAGTTCATGTCGAGTTTTCCCGGTTTCCCTCTAACTGGACAGGATTTGTGGTGATTCCTAATGGAAAAACCAATAACCACAACCTGTAAATATCAACCCCCTGTGAGGAACATCAAAGAGCAGCTCTGAATCTCCTCCAAAAACAGGCAGAGCACACATGTGAGGATTAATATTCAAATAATTCAGGCTTTTCAGTCAGTGGGAAAGCAAAGTCCAGGCACTGGCACAGCAAAGCTCCCCTTTTGACCAATACAAAGTAGAAACTTTCAACTTCATGACTTAAAAACACTGCAGAGCAACAAGGATGATTCATTTTGAGGTCACCCCCAAAAAATCCCCAGAATTCTGACATGCTGCTCTGAGAAGCAGAGCTGAACCGGGACAGAGGAAGGATAAATGATAAAGGAGAAATGATTAAAAAAGGAAGAAATTGCCCATCAGGTCTCTGAGGAAGAGACAATGAGGAAAGCCTGTGATTTATTGCTTCTCATTCAGCGGTGCCTCTCACTGCCAGACCCCAGAACACAGGGACACCTCTCACAAGCCCCGCGGGGTCTCGAGGTTTTTCAGGGCTCTGAAAGCCAAAACTCAGAGGCTGAAGCTCAGAATCCCCTCTGGCACCACACCCTGGGCAGAGCTGATAACCCCAGTCCTCCACCCTGGCCCCAGGACACCAACACACCCCGAATCTGACCCAGCTTCCCACAGCCAAACCCATCTCCAACCACCACCATGAAATATTTCTCATTTCTTGTTCACCAAAGTTCCTTCGGACCGGGGACACTTCACATTTCTGCAGCCACCAGGAAAGTTCGGGCTGCTGTTGGTGGATTTGGGAGAACGTTAGCAGGAACTTTTGTTCTTAAAGTATAAACTCCCCAGAAAAAAAAAAAAATAAAATTTAGCATAAAAACTGTGTAAAGCTTCCAAGTGCTCTCCAGGGTAGTCATTAGGAACTACTTAGGTAACAGGAGGGTGATAACAGGGAGTTAATGCAGCGTTAAATTAGCCCTCCTTCCATGCAGAACTTTAAGTGACAGAGGAATCAGTTGGGAGGATTTTTATTTTATTTTTTAAATAATGAAGTTAATGGATTTCCTGTTTTTAGCTCTGTGGGCGGCTGTCAATTTGAGGGATCCGTACATACTGTATTTAATTACTCTGTCTTCACAGAAGGCAAATACCTTCAGCCCTGCTCCTATGAACTCCAGGAGCACTGGGAGCTCTCCAGCTTGGCCTCAAGGTCAGGAGAAGGTGCCCACGCTGGTCAGGGAGGGTGAGACGTCCCTGGAGATGGGAAACAGCACTCCCTGCACTCCTGTTGTCCAGAGACTTCGTGACTGCTCCATCCCTGGGAGTGTCCAAGGCCAGGTTGGACAGAGCTTGGAGCAACTTGGGATAGTGGAAAGTGTCAGAGGTGGAACTGGGTGAACTTTAAGGTCTCTTCCAACTCAAACCATTCCAGGATTCTGAACATCCCTGAAAATCCTCACCCGGCCAATGACCTGTGCCTCAAACCTCAGGGAGTGAGGGGAACAAGCACCAGGAACGGCTCAGAGCCCAGAGAGGGCAGAGCATTCCCAGCATTCCCCCCAAATTCAGCCCAAGACAGCAGGGCTGAGGCTGGCCACAAAGAAAGAGACAGAATCCCAGGATGGTTTAAGCTGGAGAAGCCCTCCAAGGTGATCAAACCCAAGCTGTGCCCGATGCCCACCTTGTCCCCAGCCCAGAGCACTGAGTGCCACCTCCTTGGACACCTCCAGAGATGGGCACTCCAAACCTCCCTGGGCACTTCCAATGCCTCAAACCCTTCCCACGGAGAAACTCCCCTGATGTCCAACCTGAAGAAAAGCAGAGCTTGTGGGACACGCAGCCCACGGGGAATAAATGAAACGGGAAGGGCCTGGCTGAGAAACGGGAACAGGCAGCCAGGAGAGGCCCAGGACAAGCGATGGCAGCACCACGAGCAGGTGAGCCCGTTCCTTCAGCAGCACACGAGGCCCCGGCAGCGCGTTCCCGCTCAGCCCGCGGCCGTTCCCAGCTTTCCGCACAACCCGCCGCACGCATCCCGGCTGCTCCTTCGGCCGGGCCCCCTGCAGCCCCGGGCCCCCTGCAGCCCTGGGCCTCCACGAGGAGCTGAGCTGCTCCCAACAGGTGTCTGCTGGGCGTTAAATCTTCCTTCAGGCTGCTCTGGCAGCTTTAGAACCCGCGAGCAGCTGTTCCCCCGATCCCAGCCCGCTTCCCTCCCCATCTCAAAGCGCCGCTCCCCGCTCGCACACTTCAAGCAGGAACAAATTAAAGCCAACACCATGAAGGCACCTGGCAAGGGCTTTTGCCAGCAGACAGCGAGCAAGCCTTGAAATAAAAGGCAGATTAAATAAATTTCTCCTGCTGGGTCACGTGAGACTCCCACTGCCCCGCAGAGATCCAGTTTTAGCCTTGTGCGAGCGCAGGTTTTACCCTCAGCGTTTGCAGGAGATAAATCCAGGCCAGGGGATGATTCCTTCAGGCTTCCCCGTGGATTTGAAGTGAATCTCTCATGGAGTATCATCTCTGCCTCCCTGATTTTATTCCTGAATGGTGCTTTTAAAGCACAGCTTGTAGATGGAGTAGGGAAAAAATTGCTGGATAACTGATTAACCTCAGGGCAGCAGCACCCTGACAGACGCAGGAGTGACACCAAAGGTGTGATCTGAAAAGTCTGGGTGAGAAGGATGGAATTTTTAAGGTTGGAAAAGATCTCTTAAATCAAGTCCAGTGATGAACCCAGAGCCACCGTGTTCACCGCATCCCCAAGTGCCACATCCACGTGGCTTTTGAACAATTGCAGGGATGGTGATCCCAGCACTGCCCTGAGCAGCTTCTTCCAGGCCTTGACAACTCTTTCCATGAAGAAATATTTTCTACATTCCAAGAGAAGACCATGAGTGGTTTCTGATGGAATTTACCAGTGCAGAAGGAATTTTTTCATGGGAAGGGTTTCAGGCATTGGAAGTGCCCAGGGAGGTTTGGAGTCCCTATCCCTGGAGGTGTCCAAGAAAGGCCTGGAGGTGGCACTCAGTGCTCTGGGCTGGGGACAAGGTGGGGACTTGATGGTCTTGGAGGTCTTTTCCAACCTCAATGATTCTGGGATTCCTGCACCAGCTTTTACACCCAAAATCTTAAAAAAAAAAACCCCAAACCCAACCAAACAAGAAAAAGGATCCTATTTAAACAAGGTACCATGACAAAACCAATGCAGCACCTATAAATGTGATTTTTCTGATCCTAAAAGGGGGTTTGCTCTGTCCACACTCAAGGCTATTTTTCAGGATTACAGTTAAATAAGAAAATGGGCATTGCCAGGTCCTTTTGGACATCCTTCCACCCAACAAAAGCTAATGAGAGCCTCCATCCAGCCCCATCCCTCATGGAACTCAACCAGCTCTAAGGAAGTTTTGGTGCTGGAAATCTGCTGCGATTCAGGGCTGCTTTAATGCAGGCCTTTTCCAACACCATGAGCTCAGAAATGACCAAAGTGACCCCAACACCCACAGCTTGAACCTCCAGGAACCTCCAGGGACAAAGGAAGGGGGAGCAGGAGGAAGGAGACCAAACATGGATCTCAGGAGATCAAAAAGCTGCTTTCAAAACCTGATTTTAAAGGGATCTGATGAGATGGAGGAGAAGCAGCAGCTTTTTGGTGATGATGGGACTAATGGCAAAAAGGCAGCTGGGTGAGGGAGTTGTTCTCTCCCTGCACAGTGCAAAGGGAGCAGCAAACACACACAGAGGCAGAAATGCTGCTGTCAGACACCTGAATTATGGGGCCAAGGCTGAGAATCTCCCTGAAATCTCCCTCTTGATACACAGAAAGATGAACCAGTTCAGCAATAAGCAACACAGAGAGCAGTGAGAATTCTAAATCAGAGAATCCTGAATGGTTTGGTGGGAAGGGACTTTAGAGATCGGCTCATCCCACCCCTGCCATGGGCAGGGACACCTTCCACTATCCCAGGGTGCTCCAAGCCCCATCCAACCTGGCCTTGGACACTCCCAGGGATCCAGGGGCAGCCAGAGCTCCTCTGGGAATCTGTGCCAGGACCTCTCGGTGGTGGCTTTCACAGCTTCTGGGGAGAGTCACAAGGTTGGATAATCCAGCAAAACCCACCCACGGCAGCTCCAAAGATCCCCTCCTCCAGCCCCGCTGCAAACACGGCGGAGCCTTCCTGGTGAGGAGAGCGGGGGAGCAGAAAAGCAGCGTGTTTTCCCACAAATATTCCCATTCCCTGAGTCCTGCTGCCAGTTGGAAGGATCCAGCAGCCCCATGATAACACAGCCCAGCAAGATTTTCCTGCGCCGCCGGCAGCCTGGGTGGTGGCTCTCCCATGCCAGTGACATCACAGGCACTTGTGAGCACATTCCCCGCCATATAATTAAAGGATTTTTGCTTCTAATTGGAAGAAGCAGCTTTTTACATTTCGCTGGAAACCACTGGAATCGACCACATGAAAAACAACAATCAGCCAGGGCAGTGACAAGTGATATTAAACAGCTCCTTACAGATGTCCCAGCACCACAAGAGTCGCTCGCCCTGTAAGGAATCCAAATGACTTCAGTGCCTAAAATGAACCAGATGAATGATTTCAGTCCTCACTCGGCACTTATTAAATCAGGCTGAAAATCCTACAAAGCTTTGGGGCGGGAGGGACCATCAAGATCATCGCGTACATGCCCCAGAACGCAGGGATCCAGCAAAATAAAACCAGTTTTTAAAGTGTTGAGCAACAGAAAGCCAATCTGGAATTGTAAAAGAGCAGCTATAGCTCAGGGATTTTCCAGATAAATAATCATCCGTACCCTAAAACCCGGGAAAATATCCTGCCACTGCTTTAATCCTGCAATTTCAAGTAGATGGCAGCACCTCTGAAGCTGTTTCTCCAAGAAAGAATTCAATTTATCGACAGGAATCGCTGCCCAAGCTTTGATGCAAAGGTTCGGTCATTAATGGGGAACTTGTCAGGAAAGCCGGGGCTGGAATTCCCTAACTGGAACCATGTGGGAAGGCAGCTGGAACACCAGCACTGCTTATCCTGGTGATTTATCAAGCACCTGAGGCCACGTGTGGCACCCCAGTGACACCCTGGGTGGAGGAGGGAGAAATTAATCTGCGTAAAAATCACTTAAAACGTGAAACGGGAACCAAGCCCAAATCTCAAATATCTGTTATTTGTTAAAATCCTTATTAACCAGCCAGTGTTTAAATGTTGTTGGGTTTTATACACAAAAATATTCTTCTCTCTTATAGAATCACAGAATGATTCTGGTTGGAAGAGACCTTAAAAATAATCTCATTGCAAATTCTCAGTTGGTCTAGAAAAGGATTTGAGATCCATCACCCCTTTTATAAAGTGACAGTGTCCCGCTCTAAGTGAGCACACGGCAGGGGAGGCACAGATATTCAAGAGAAATTATTGTTTAAAGTATCTAAAAAGGTGGAAATAAAGAGAAGAGAGCACAGCAAAGCTTCCCAAAGGAGAGAAAATCACATTTCCAAAGAAGAGCCCAGATCCTCCTCCTGCTATGTCTGCAGAGAGGGGAGATTTTAGCACCTGTGGCAACCCAGGATTCAAAAATGAAACCAAACACTCCAAGATATCCCTGACCAGGATGATTTTCCAAAGAGAAAGTGCTGACCCTTAGAGAGCAGCACATGTTGGGAGCTTTTTAATTTCATTTTACTTGAAAAACTCACCGAGGAAAAGTTCAAAATGCTGTTTGTGACTGAGCCAGAGGTAAAGGGTACTCAATAAAAACCTCCACCGATTTCTTCTGGCCATAAATCCGAAAGGTAGGATTGTGCAACACCAGTCCTTCATATTTAATAATAACAAACAGATGGGAAAATATTCTAATAAATTATTTTAACTGTCCAAGCTGTGTGCCAGAAAGTCCTGGCCAAATTCCCCTGCGTAACCATCTCTGGAGCAATTTCCCTGAGGATCTCCGAGCTCTCCCTGCTCCTGGATGGGGAAACATCAGCATCCAGTGACCTTCTTTTAAAATAAATTTTAAAAGGGATGAAATCATCCCCTGAGCCACATCCTAGGGCTGACCAACACAGCCAAACACGAGGAAGGGTTTTCCACGACAGAGAGGGAGCTCCAGCGTGGATCAAACACCCAGCAGCCCATGGAAAACCCCCAAGGATGGGGATTTATCCCTGCTCCGAGGCCTGGATCACTCCTGATTTGGGGGGTGAGTTTAAATCCCAAATCACACTTTGGGATTGAGACTCTCCAGGCAGGGCACAGGCTCGGAGCACCCACAGCTTCCAGCGCCCATCCCGAGGGTCTGACAGCCAACACAGCTGGAAATCCTGGAGCCTTTTGGGACAAAGCTCCCTGTGCTGTGCCCATGGATGTGCAGGAGAGTGGGAATGGCCCCGGAGCCAGCACCAGCCTCAGGCACAGCCAGGGCACATCAATCCCAGAGCTGGATTTGCTGCAGCTCACATTTAAAGGGTTGATTCTAAACCACCAAATCTGGACTTTAAAATTCTTCTCCTCCTCTCCCTGGCCACCGTCTGTTTGAAAAGCTGAATGAGCCAGAAGAACATTATTAGGAATATTATTAGGAATATTAAGAAGCCATGTAACTGGGAATGTGAAATATTGATACTCCATGTTGTGATAAAGGGACAAAGAGTGGGATTTTAAAGCTTAGCAAAGGACAGATGGGAAGAGCTGCAGCTCTGCATTATCCCCTCAGACACCTCCCTGGCATTCCCTCTGCCATCCCTCTGGGAATTTCTGTCTCTCCAGGCTGGGCTTTCCTCTGGCACAGCTGGGCAAACCCGGCTGCCCTGACAGCCCCCCAGATTTACAGCCCTGCTGTTCCCCAGCCTGCATTTCACAGAGTGAAACAGTCCTGGCAGCGCTTGTCCCACTGACAATCAGTGACAAAGGGCTGTGCTGGCACTGTCAGACACATCCCATGGGTTCTCCCTTCCAAAACTCCAGCATTCCTTCAGGACAAGAAGCATTTCCCCAGCGGTTTCTGCCCCTCATCCTTCACCTTTTCCATGGCTCTTTTCCCCCGAGGATCCTCCCAGATTTCATGGCTTGTTTATTCCCCCCTCGCTGGTTTTGGGGGGATCATCTCTGCTCTCTCCTTTCACTCCCTATTTTCTGGGAGCTGCAGGATGACTTTCCCTCGGTATCACCGCCCCATTCCCAGACAGGGAATTCCAGTGCTGTCATCCTGCCCCAACGCTTCTTTTCCAGAGGGAAAAATTCCCTCTCCACAGCAGGCAGGCAGCTGGGAGGTGCCATCCCAGGAGCTCCAGGGGCTGTTCCTGCTCTGCTGTTTCCCAGGCAGCCCTGGAAGCCGGCTCTCCATGGGATGGGGCAGTCGGAGCCCACGCGGCGCCGCCGGCCCCGAGCTGCTCCGGGGAGCTTCAGCAATCCCTGGGGACAGGGAGAACCCACAGTCTGCTCAGGATTCCTCGTCCTTCCCACTCCCTCCATCCCACAGCTCCTCCAGCCCAGCTCCAGGGAAGCTGAATGGGACACAACCCACAACAGGCATGAAACAAATGGGAAATGATCCCTTATCTCCTCCGTAACAAGTGGTAAATCCAGAGGCAACCCCAAAAACCTCCACAGCTCCCTACCTGCTCCCTAAACCCCTGAGCTGGTTAGTCTGGGTTTAACGGTTTAATCACCTCAGAGCTTGGAATAGTCTGGGTTTAATGGTTTAATCACCTCAGAGCCTGCGAGCTGAGGATAGAAACCGAAATCCCGCTACTGCAACGTTGTTATTTTAGGCACTGTGCCTTATCCAAGCTGGAACCTCCTGCTCCTATGGAGGAGCTGTACCTAAAGCTCTGGAAGGACCTTGGGGAAAGCCTGATCCCCACCTGATAGCCAGGGCCACGGGATGTGGAGGAGTTATGGCTCACCACATCCAGAACTTCACCTCCCTCCACATGGATAACTCAGCCCCTCCCCTGGACAGGTGCATCCCTTCGGGAACAGGAATTTCCTTCGGGCCTCAAAGCTTCTCCTGAGCAAGGACAGGAGTGGCTTTTGCTCCTTCCAAAATGACAAAGCTCAGCACCACTCACCTTCCCTGTCCCCTCCTGGCTGGAATCCTCTCCTGCTTTGCTCCCTGCAACCTCCCCACCATTCAAGGGTTTTCCCAGAGGGATTATCATGGAATTATGGAATTATTTGGGTTGGAAGGACCTTAAATGTCATCTCATCCTATCCCCCACCATGAGCAGGGACACCTTCCACTATCCCAGGGTGCTCCAAGCCCCGTCCAGCCTGGCCTTGGACACTTCCAGGGATCCAGGGGCAGCCACAGCTTCTCTGGGAATCTGTGCCAGGGCCTCCCCACCCTCCCAAGGAGGAATTGCTTCCCAATATCCCACCGAACCCTGCCCTCTGGCAGTGGGAAGCCGTTCCCTACGTCCTGTCCCTCCATCCCTCGCAAATAATCTCCCTCCATGTTTCTCGTGGCTCCTTCAGGCACCAAAATCCCCAATTAGGTCACCCTGGAGCCTTCTCTTCTCCAGGCTATAACAAGGACAGGTAATTTTGGGATGCATCCAGGCCCATTCCCTCCAAAAGAACAGGAAAACACCAGAGAGTTGCCATAAAAGCAGCAACTGCTCCGAGCCCAGACCCGGGAGCTGAGGTACGGCGGAGATTTCAGCGCTGGAATTCGCTTTGAAATGCTGACACTCATCTGCTTGGAGCAACAGCAAATATGTACCTTGGCTGCCTCTGCCTTCCCAGGGATGGCTGGGAAGAGCATGGCTTAACACTGCGGTTTCACCCGGCTTCGGGACGGAAAGGAAGCCCATGAGAAAATTATTTCACTGGGCTTAAAGTAAATAAATGAATCCCGTTTCTTGAGGAGCTTCAGGGAACATGGGGGATGCAGTGAGGGGGTGGGCCAGAAATATTTGGCTAGGTAGCATTGCCCTTAAATCAGGAATGGGAACATGAGGCCGGGACGCCCCGGTGCCGGTGGAATAGCTCAGGAAATCGAGGCAGCCCACACAGGGCTCAGCAGGGAGCAGAGGCAGCAGCTTGGACTCTGTGCACGAAGATGCCACGAACGACAGAAAAACACAAAAGATTTCAACTCCCAGGAAATTCCTGTCAACAAACAGGGCACAGCAGGAAAAGGGGCAGCTCCGTTCCTGAGTGCCCTGATGTTTCTGAGACACGACTCGAGCACAGCACCCACTTCCTGCCCTTTTCCTTCAGGTTTTGCACATTTCCTCTGGGACTGATTTAACCCCGAATCCGAAGTTCAGTGATGCTGAGGAAGGCAGCGAAACCCCAAAAAGTCCATAAATATCCAGATTTTAATGATGCTCGGTCATGAATCAGTTCCTGCTCACGTGTAAAGGAAGGAGAGCAGGGAAATACAGAAACTCTGGTTGCTAAGATGCTTTTCACACACACAGACTCACTAAACCACACAATTTTGTGCACTGAGGCCTAAATTTGTATTTATCTCTCAACTGTGACACATTTTCTTCCTCATTTAAAGATGGCGAGACAAAAAGAATTGCAACAACTCCAAAATTCCTGACTTCCTTTTTCCTGATCCAGAAATCTGCTCGAGCCCAGTGCATTTCCACAAATAATCTCAAGGAAACAACATTTTTGGCCAGAGGAACTTCCAGAAGAAATCCACGGACAGCTCCGCTCACGGAGCTCGTTCCCTGCTCCGGGCAGACCAAGGAGTCTGGATTTAGAGGAAGATCAAACCTGATCTCTGGCCCTCACTTCCACCAGTGTTTGTGCATGGAGGGAACACAGAAAATGCAATAAACCTCAAAGCAGACACTTGTGAAGGATCCCAGAGAATTCCAAAAGGGGCTCTGCCAGCATAAATACAATTAAACAATGTTTAACCTTCAGTAGCATCGAGCTGTCAAATAAATATCCCCAAGAAGACAACTTAAAAGAAGGGGAAAAACCAATCCCACACTATTCCTTCTCCTCCTTCCAGCAAGAAAAAAGGGATAACAAGAACAGATAAGAACACAGGACAAATGTCCTGGAAAAAAGCCTTAATTTTGATTGCTCAAGACAATGGATTTTTAATCTGTGGTCAAAAAGTACCAGAGTAGGAATGGGCAAGAAAAGTGAAATTTTTTTTCCATTTCCACTGCAGTGGTGTGGCTGCTTCCAGCTGGGATCCTGGAATATCACGGAGATGGAGAAGGTGCTCCAGACCAAGAGGTTTTCCAATCCTCTCACCGATTAAAAAAAGACAAAAAATCAAGGCCTTGAAGCTGACCCAAACTGCTTCTCTGCTCACCACACATTCCTGATGGAAAGCAACCAAAATCCAGGGACTTCCACCCAAACCTCCACACCCCGAATCAATGAAAAGGATGGAGAATATCCCAAGAGTTGGATTCCTCAAAAAGGGCCCAACCTTCCTCAGAGCTCCCCACACAACTCCCAGCTGCCCCGAGATGTCCAACACCAAGAGCTCAACCCTTTAATTAACAATTCTCTCACAGACCTCGGGAACACCCACCAGGACTCACCATTCCCAGGAAAAATGGGGCTCCAAAACTTCCTAGGAAGAGGTGGAATCATCCTGCCACAAAACTTTTATAGGATGTAGCTCAGGGCAGAAAAAGGGCATCGGATGAGCCCGAGCCCCAGCCAAATCAGAGGTTAGAAATGACAGTGGATAATGGGAAAGAAAAACTCCAGCAGTTCCTTGGATGCCCTTTGGTTTATTGTGATTATCCAGGGGTTACTCTGCACATCGAGGTTTATTTAACTTCAGGAAAACACAAAAATAAAAACCAAACCTCTTCCCCCGTGCCAGACCTGAACTCTGGATGGAAGCAAGCCTTAAAGGCAGCTCTGCCCAGCTCTCATCCTCCTTCCATCAAAGGCCTGGAGGTAGCACAGGGAATTTAAACAGCTCCATGCTGAGCAGTGTCAGCCTGTGGGAGCCAACACTGCTCCATTGTTTTCACTGCAGCTTCCCCAGCTCGTCTTTCTCGCTAAAAACCAGGAGAAAACCTTCCTATCTCCCACTTTTGATGTGGATTCTGCTTTTAGGTGGGTTCTGGGCTCGCGAAACACTCCCCAGAGCTGGTTGTTTCCAGGGGAAGCCAAGCAGGTGGATTTTCCCTGGAGTTTGGGACAGTTGCCAAATACTGCAGGGACAAAAAGTGCCAAATTCCTGCTTGGCAGCTCGAGATCCTTCAGACATGAAGGTTTAAAATCCAGCAGCAATCCATAAACCAGGTGAAGGCCAGGTTGGATGGGGTTTGGAGCAACCTGGGATAGTGGGAGGTGTCCCTGCCCACGGAACAAGATGAGCTTTAAGGTCCCTTCCAATCCAAACCATTCCATGCCATAAAATAAAGGCAATGGCCTCTGCAGCTGCTTAAACACCTGCCAAAAATCCTCTTTCAAACCCTCGTCTGGGTTTGTTTTTTTAAAAATAGAGCAAAAGGATGAAAATAATCACGCAATAAAATAGTTACAGGAGCACTCTGTGTGGGTACTGTAGGCCAGCCTTGCTGGGGGCTTTGCTCCGGTTTTCCAGAGGGAAAATTCCTCCTTTTGTGTGATAAAACAGGAACAACCAAAAGAGTGAGAAGCAGCAACTCCCAGGAGTCACAACAACTGCTGGGAGCACAACTGGAGCAGGGTCAGAGCGGTGCCACATCCCTGATTTTCTTTTCCAAAGCCATCTGTGCCACAGGGGAGAGCCCTGAAGGTGACACTGGCCATGCCACACCTCCCACCCTGAATCCCTGCACAGCCTGGGCAGCTGGGGCTCAGCTTTCCCGAAGGATGCACAAAATCAGGATTGTATTGCTGGAGTCATTGAAATTCCCACTCCCTGAAGGACTGGGGGAATTAATCACCCTCTCCCAGCCCCATTCCAGCTGGGGAATTCCATGGGATCCCCTTAAATCCCAAAGAAGTGGGTGCTGTGTCCAGGTCCCCCTGTCACACCCTGAGCACTGTCCCACGATCTGAACTCAGCCTGAAGTGGTGGCACCATTTTGGTGCTGGGCATCCCTTCCCTTGTTCATAGAGAATTTGGAACAATATTTTCTGAGGAAAAAACCACCTTTTTTAGCACAAACAGGGAGCACCAGCCCAAGCTGGGATGTTTGGACATCAAACCCTCCTCGAAACGTGAGCCGGGTTTGGATGCACCTCGCTGGGAAAAGGCTGCTCTGAAGATTTGGATACTTTTGAAAGAACTGAACCTGAACCCCGGGCTCGTTCCTGCTCTTGCACAGGAGGAGAACTGGGAAGGGGCAGGAAGCCGTGGGTTTAATGGGAAGGATTAACACAAATCCAGGGAAAGCTCAGGAGAGATAACAGAGAGGGGAGAGATAACAGAGAGGCTCGTGCGAGATAAGGAGAACAAGTGGTGGCTTGATAAAGAACCCAGGAGAGCTCAGGGCCAGGGCCAAACTGTGCAGGTGAATCTGTGAACAGGTTCAGTCTCACCAACTCAGAGCAATTACAGCTAATTAAACTAATTGCCCTTCTCCTAGTGTGGAATCCCTGAATGGTTTGGGTTGGAAGAGACCTTAAAGCTCATCCAGTTCTCACCCCAACACCTTCCACTATCCCAGGTTGCTCCAAGCCCTGTCCAACCTGGCCTTGGACACTTCCAGGGATCCAGGGGCAGCCACAGCTTCTCTGGGAAAGCCATTCCAGCCCCTCCCCACCCTCACAGGGAGGAATTCCTTCCCAACATCCCATCTATCCCTGCCCTCCGGCAGTTTAAAACCACTGCCCTTTCTCCTGTCATGATCTGTCTTTATAAAAAGTTCCTTTCCCTCTTTTTTAAGCCAGTCCAAACTGGGAGATCATTCTCTCAGCCACATCCACACTGCATGCTTCCCATCTAACTGCAGGCCACGTTTTTCCAAACTACGGGAGACAAGGATCCAACTCTTTGCTTTGAAACTGATTATTGGAGACAATTTCAATTAACTTGGCAACACTTCAATCTCCGAGCCTTAATGAAAGAGTCATCCAGCCCAATTCACCTTTCCTGATGGAAATCACGGAATCCCAGAATCATAAAAGTTGGGAAAGACCTTCAGGATCACCAAGTCCAAGCTGTGCCCAATCCCCACCTTGTCCCCAGCCCAGAGCTCTGAATGCCACCTCCAGGAATTCCTTGGACACCTCCAGGGATGGGGACACCCAACCTCCTGACCACCCTTTCCATGGAGAATTCTTCCCAAATTTCTCCAAAGAACGAAACCCCTGCCTGCAAAAGGCATTTTTGTTTGTTTCCTTTTTCTCAAGGCCGGGCCAAAAGTCAGTCACAAGAGCTGTGCAGAAACAATTTGCTTAGGGAAAGGGTTTCCCAGTTTCTGCAAGGCCAGCGTTCCCATTCCACCCACTTACATTCCTGGATGAAGGGAAAATAAAATCACATCCGCAGGCCGGTCAGCGGTGACACAGGTCGAGATCCAGGAACATGGCAAAGGGCTGCAAGAAAATTCCACGCATGGAAAGCTGTCTGGAGAAGCTCTGCACTCCCTCCAGCACCACCATTTCCATCAGGCCTCGTTAAGGAGCATTTTATCCCTTCAGATCATTTGCATAATTGCCGCAATCAAAGGCACTACTTTACAGTAATAACTTTAATGGCAGATTTTTCCTTAAACATTCTTTTTTAAATGCTCTGAGGTCGGTGCATCCACGTGCCAGGAGAAATAGAGGCAGGAGGGGACGCTTGGGGAATGTGGGGTGTGGAGAGCCACCAGCTGCTTTTTGTTTTAGGGTTGTTTCTGCCTTATCACACTCAAGGTGTACCCCAGAACTGAAATATTTATCAATGAAACAGCAGCCTGGTTGATGCACTGGCAATTCCTTGCTTTTTTTCCTCATTAATTTTGCTACTTTTTGTCTCTTTAGGAGGGAATCTGGCTCCTTTCCAGGCTAAAACCAGGTTTTGGAAAGGAGAGTGCAAATCTCAGCCTCTGGTTTGCCTCCAAAGAACCCTGGCCTGGCTTGGGTAGGAAGAAGGGACCTTAAAGCCCATCCCTGCCACGGGCAGGGCCACCTTCCACTGGAGGTTTTTCCTAACAAATTGGAGCTCTGGCCTGTTTCCCTCAGCTCCATGGAGATAAGACCACGGAGATAACATCACCAAAGCTTCAGCAGCCTTGTAAGGTTTATTTTGAAGATAGGCAAGAACCACCGGCCTAATTTTTAATATAAAACACAAGACTTAGAGCAAACAAGCTCAGATGAGACGGGAAATTCACAGCGGAAGCCAGCTGGGATTTCCACCCTCCAGCTCCTGTCTGGGATTCCAAGCTCTGTGTTCTCCAGAAAATCCAACTTCACCTCACAGCCCGGGTGTTCCACCAGTGCAGCTCCAACTCCATCACGCTGGGATGCTCCTCATGGAAAGCTCCCCCAGGAGCACAGCAGCATCATGGCTTTGCCCAAGCAGGCTCCGCACCTCATCCCTGGAGCAGCAAAAGATTTGGGGAACACTTCCCCTAATTGGGGTTCCCAAACGAGCCAGGCCCGAGCGAAGGCCCCGCTGCCCTTTAATGCAGGCCTAATGACATTAAACCCAACCGTGGGGCAAGGCTGGGGAGGGAATCAGACAAGCCATAAATTAAAGGGGAGGATATGAATTCCATGCAGGCTGCAGTGTTGGGGTTAACGTGGGTCTGGAAGCAGTTTAGGGAAAACCTGGAGTGGCTAAGGGCCAGCTCTGAGCGGAGCTGCTCTGGGCTAATCGTTTCCTTCAGGCAGGCTACTCCAGCTCACTAATAGGTTTTAATAAAAACTTCCAATTGGGCCAGTAAACCCCTCATTAAGCTGTTTTTAAAGCATGAATTTAAGAGGGCCGGGGGTAAAAGGTCAGGGGGAGTTTTTAATTCAGACCGGCTGGCAAAAGGTGCTGTTGTGATTGAAAACACCAGAGTTCAAGTGTCCAGGGCCACATAAACATCCGACTCTGTCACTAGACCTGCTTAAGTGACAGCTTGAAAAATAGATTTAATAAGACAGAGAGAAAAGTTTCCCACTCTTACACGAGCAATAGGAACAGCAGATCCCAACATGAGGCAGGAATGGGACAGTCAGGAAGCAGCTCCAGCCCTCCCATCCCGGCCTGAGGGGATGAATAAAGATGAATAAAGGCCAGCTGGGTGTCCAACCATTCCCAGGGGCTCTGGGACACTCGGATCCGGGGCCTCCTGCTGGGAAGGGAGCAAAGCTGTCCGGGAATAACATGGAGCAGCCCAAGCCCACATGCTGCTGCCAGGGTCTCCCCACACAAGCGGTGCCATGGGATGCCAGCACGGGAATTCCCTGCTGCCACCCGAAACATCACAGAATCCCACATCAGGTTGGGTTGGAAGGGATCTCTAGGTCAGTCCAGCTCCACCCCCTGCCATGGGCATTTTCCACCATCCCAGGTTGCTCCTGGCCCACTCCAACGTGGCCTTGGAAGCTTCCGGGGATGGGGCAGCTGCAGCTTCTCTGCTGGGGAATTCTCTTGGGCAACGTCCCCACACTGCAGAGGGGTCTGCAGGCATCCCCAGCTCAGCTCTGAGCTCAGCTCAGCCCGGACCTATCCCCACCTCAGCACTCTTAAGCCAAGCTTTGGGCCTGCACCAGTGAAGTTTGACCTCAGCTGTTTCATTTTCCTCTCATTTTTCTCCACGACCACAGAGCTGCTCTCTAGGACAGTGCAGCTAAAGGAAAACGTCCCCCCTTCCCTGGGAGCACGCACTCACAGAGCAGCAGAAACATCTCCTCCATCTCGCCCAGAACCCCAGCTGTGCACTCTAACATTTAATTTTATGTCAATGCACATCTAAAATTCGAGATCCCTGAAGACCTTTTAAGAGAAAATCCTCCTTGGAACAATTTGCATTGAAGCAAAGAGTGAGGATTTAACAAGTGATGGAGAATTACAAATACTCGGCTCTCAACTTTTTATTCTACTTCTAATCAAAACACACTTCAAGCTCCAATTCTGAGCTAATAGATGCAACATAAAATTGGGGGGCATTTTGGGTAGGAACTCAGTTATTTGCTCATTCCATATTTACAGATAATGGAAAAAACCTCCAGAGTTTGTTCAGGGATTGTCTTCTCTCCACACCAAAATTAACGAGGAAGTTTACTGGGAGAGGTGGGGGGCAGAAAAAAAGCTTTTGCTTTTAAAATGTGCTTCTAATTCTGGCCTGCGAGGAGAGCAGCAGCCAGGCTCTCTGGAATGATCCCTAAGGAAACATTTGCTTTGGCTCCAAACAGGACACTTTGGAGCATCAGGAGTCAAATAAGATCAGCCACTCCTCCGTCCTTTCTGTTTAATGATCCCATTGATAGCCACGAGGTCAGCAGATGCATTCCTGCCTGCTCCTTGCTGGGAATAGGGATTGCTGCTCCAACAGGGATCCTGTAGCCATGGAGGAGTCAGGATCTCTCTGGACAGTGACCTCATTTTCCCTGGATTTTCACTCCACACAGATTCACTACAGCTCACTCTCCATCCTTGCAGTTTTCCTGCTTTGAACTCCCCAGTGTCACCTTTTTTTTTGACCAAGACAGACTCAGGACCATCAAAATCTCTTCTGAATATCTGGGGCTCCTTAAAACCAGAAGGAAAAAAAAGAGGACAAGAAAGCCTGGAAAACAGCAGCACCTTTCCCAGGCCTCTGCTACAGCAGGGATAATAAATCCCTACGTGGAATCAGATTTCCACTGGGGGGGAAAAAAGGAGTCCTGGGGGGTATCCCAGGCAGAAACTCCTGCTCTAGGAGAGCCCAGAGTCAGAAACAGCAAAGCTGGCACCACCACAGACCTGGGGAAGCAGTTTCGGTCTCATCCTAAGCCAGGAGAACACAGGTCCTTGATTTTCAGGAAGGATAAAGCAACAAGTGGGCCTTGAGGGTTTTTTCTAATCCCAGCACCACAGTGGAAACCTGGAGGGAGAGGCAGAGCTGCCATGGCTGGAGCTGAGCCAGCCCAGGACACCTGGAAAGGGGCTCCAGCAGGGAGAACGTGAGGGAAAGGCCTTGGAACTGCAAAGCTCACGGAGGAGATTCAGGCTGAGGATGGAGAAGCCAGGAAAGCTCTGCAGGAGCAGCCTGGTCCTGCAGCTGTGCTCCAGGGAGGATGGGCAGCACCTCCATCCATCCCAAAGCCATCCCAAAGCCAGCCAGGGCATTCCATCCAGCCACAGTCCCACCAGAGCAGTGCCCTGCCAAGAACAGGGAGGAAAAGGGGCCCTGGATCTGGATCGGTGCCCACCCACAGCGAAGGAAGGACCCAGGTGCCACCAGCACCCCCTCACTGAGGGCACCACGCTGGGTGCAAAGCCAGGTTTACATCATCACAGTCACAATAAGCAAAGCCTAAAGTTATCCCAGCTCAGCTGATCCCAGCTCAGCACAACCCCCTGGCTGATGCCCACTGCGGGATGGAGCAACTCCTCCTCACCTCCCAGGGATCACAGCCCAGCCTGGGGCTTGGCATTCCCGTTTCCCAGCTCATGCCCTCCACCAAGGAGTGGTTTTAATCACTCTTCCCTGCCAGGACTAAGAGCAAAGAGCAAAACCTGTGGCAATACCAGTTGATCCCACAGCTTGCTGTTTTTCCAGGCTCTGGAGTTCTTTAAAATTCATAGGGACAGCCTGGAGTTTGAATAGAGGCTACCAAAATCCATCCTGAGATGCAGCAAAAAAAACCCCACACTTCCTGGAGGGGAATAGGAAACAGTCAGCACTTCCAAAGAACTCTCCAGGAATTTTTTTTTTTTAAGGATCTTGCTTTGAAGTAGATGCTCCCAAAGAATGAGGCTTCCAGAGCTCAGCAATATTTAATGTACTGCCCCAGCAATGGATGACAATGTTGTTGTTTCAGCTATATTATAACAAAAATATTGTGGTTTTCCTGTATCCTAACAAAAGGAACTGGAGATTTACATCTCCTTCATCTCATTCCGAAGGAGCCCTCACGCCAAAAGCGGGGAAGGGAGAGACCCCACTGCGTACAAAGGGCTGCTTGGAGGGGGAGTCTCCAGTTGGGACACGAGGAAAGGCCAAAAAAAGATGAAACACCACTTGGAAAACAAAAAAAAAATAAAAGCAATTTTTCTACACCCATCAGCAATGCATCCAGAGGATGAGTAACTCCCAGTCCAGTCCTCTGGGTTTGTGTTGTCCTGGATAAAATATCCACATTCAACAGGGAAGAATTATCTGGAATGTTTTATGGATTACAATGGAAAATGCTCCATATTCCTCTGCTTCTCCACCTCAACATTCCCAGAAACCCTCAGACAGTTCAAGTCCCAACGATTAAAACAATCCATTGGAAACCAGGAGACAGCTGCAATTCCCAGGAGGAGAAGGGACCAAACCTCCCTGATATTCCCACCCAAATGGAATTCAGCCATTCTGGTGCCTCCTTTCCAAACAAGCAGATTCCACCTGTGGATAAAGCCAAGCTGGGAATACAAATCCCATCTCCAACCACGATCCAGAGTCCTTCACCCACCCATCCCACAGCACGAGCACATTCCTGAAGGGAGCAAACACGGCCAGACAGGCTGGTTTAAGGCATTATTCCATGGCAGTAATTCCCAGAAAATCAGCAGTTTTCCTAATATTTCCACAGAGAGAAATGCTTCCAGAAGGATTTCTAATCTTCCATTTAGAAATGGGTTGGAAAACTGAAAAACACCAAGCAGGGCAAAGCTTGTCCTGACTTCCAAGGGGAAACACCTGTACCTCATCCCAGGAAAAGCCCAGGATGGGAATAAGAAGTTCCTGATATCCAAATCACCTGTGGAAAGGGAATTTGGGAGGAGCAGGTTCCCTCCCAGGGATGTCCTTCATTCCCTTCATCATAAACATAACCCTTCCACCAACTCTCTTCAGCCTCAGCTCACAGAATCTCCTTTCTTTAAGGGCACAGGAGCAGAAAAATGCAGTGAAAGATAATCAAAAGCTTAAAAAAACATATATATAAACTTAACAAAAATAGCCTTAATTAAAAAAAAAATCAAAATTTAGACATGCCAGAGAAAGAGGAAAAAAAAAGAATCAAAACTTCAACATGCCAGAGAAAGAGCAAAAAAAAGAATCAAAGCTTTAACAGTCCAGAGAAAGAGCAAAGAAGCTGGGGTAAAGGAAAAGCTACGTACCCACAAATGCACCAAAAAATGATAAATGCAGCTTTTGGCTCATTTTTAGTCACTTACCAAAGGAATACCTGCAAAACAAAAGGAAGAAAAGGCACAAGAATTAAAATTGGGCTTGATAAATTCAAGGGAATGACATCTTGTGTTGGTTTTGTTCCTCACTTTAAACCTCTGGAGTTTCAAAACGCTGTCCAGGAGGACAGAGAAGTCCTGAATCTCATCAAATGTAACACAAATGGGAAAATGCTGCTGCCTGGAGATGGAAAAAGAGCAAATTCCCAACTTTTGGGGCTATTCAGCACTCCAAGGGATTGCCCCCCTTCTTTGCATAAAGCAGCAGCCACAGAAGGGACCCTCCTGCCCCAAACCCCACCAGGGCTGGGCTTCCCAAGGGCTGCTCCCTCCTGGCTTTCCCACTGGAATTCCCTTCAGCCTTAGCTGCAGCAGGGTGACTTTCTGTAAGATCCCCAATGCTGATTAAAACTGACTTTTAATCCTAGCATTGAGCAAGGTTTAAGATGTTATTCTTCATCTTGTGTTTATTCCCTGTACGGCTCCAATCCCACAGCAGGCCGTTATTATTTATATCCCGCAGTGTATTAAACTAACCCAAATAACCAAAAAAAAAACCCTAAAAAACAGCCCAGGTTTTAAAGATTTTCAGAAGGATTTGCTATTACTGAAAATATCCTGAATAAATGTGTTCATTTCACACTCACACACAGTTTGGTTCATGCTAAAACCCATCCCTCTCGATATTTTGCACCATATTTAGCAACAATTTCCTACGGATTCGCTGATGTACAAAGCAAACTTGAAACTGCAGGCTCATTTGTAACGTTATTAATGAAGAAAGCAGCTTTTTATGAAGTTCTCTGTCATTAAGGGAACCCCACTCTGCTGATCTCCACCACGCTCGTGGTGCCGCTCAACGCCACGACGCAGGAATTATTCTCATTTCTTGGCAGAAGTTAAGAACCCCCTGAGGCTCGTTTCAAACATCCCCCCCTCCCTCCCCAAACGAGGAATTAATAAAATATTGTATTTTGCTGAACCACATGAAGTTTTCTGACGTGTGTCTGGTGCTGATTACATCAATCCAGGCTCCCTGGCCTTGTCATGTGATGACAGGCAAACACTTGTGGATTTATTCCTCCAAAGAAGCCTGCGAGACAAATGCCAAGGAAACCAAAGCAAAGGGCCCACTCCGAACCCATAAAAGCAGCAGGAATTCTTGCAGGGATTTCTCAGTTTTTCAATAGGTACAAGCAGGGCAGGCACCCAATTCCCTCAGATTTCAGGTTGGGGTTCCAACCTTCATCACCAGTTTTCCTTTTCGAGGTGCTCTGTCAGGAGTTAACAGAAATATTTCTTTTAAAAGTGTTTTTTTCACTTCTGCCTCGGCATTTGAAGCATTCCCAACAGATAATGACAAGGAAAAACGTGGATTTGATTTTGCAGGCTTGGGGGGGTAAATTTCACCAGCAGAACTTTTGATCTGCACATTGTCAGAGCCAGAAATTCTGCTGATTCAAAGTCTCTTCCATTGGCATTGCCTAAATCAAATTAAAAAGTGATGTCATGGCTGTTTTCTGCTGCAAGAGACAACATTTGTAGGCCTGACTTGCCAGGGGAGGCAAATCTGTGTCCCACTTAGCCCGGATCAGCTGGGAATCATAAACATCATCCAATATTTGAGTTAAATTGTTTCACCACCTTGTCCTGCTGATTAATTCTAGCTCCACAATATTCCTGGAAAGTACAAACTGAGAGCAAAACATGGTTTGAACCCCATTATTCCCAAGGAAAACACGTCCTGCTGGCAGGGGTTTGAGGACACAGCTCCACAGAAGCTTCCAGGGATCAGGAATTCCCAAACTCACCCAGCACAAAATGCCACCTTTCCCAGAGAATTTCTTTTTTCCTGCATGCAAAGCTTGTGGGATGCTGGCTTTTATTTGCTGAAGGAGGAGGAGAAGCTCATCAGCCAGACTTGCCCTTGGAATTTCCATTTCCTTCTCCACTCAGCCACCCCAGAGCTGCCCAGGTTCTTCAATGCAGGGGTTGTTTGGGGCAGGGATTCCTCTAAGGCTGGAAAACATTCCCAGAACACCATTCCAAATGGAATCTATTAAAAATAGGATAGAACAGGCAGGTTTCACCTTTACATCTATGGATGTCCTGAGGAAAATCCTGCTGTATTTGTAATAAAAACGGAGTAAAACGGGTCCCACCCACCCCAGCAGTGCCCAACACCACGAGCTCCTTCCAACCAAATTTCCACAGGCAGGAGAATTCCCTGCTGCATCCCTAAATCCACAGCTGGTGTTAACAGCTGCCATTGCTGCTCTCCACTGAGAACATCCTCCATGGAAAGTGAACCCAGATGGCAACTTCCATCTCCATCAGGAATCCCTCTCCTCCTCTGGGCTCTGGAACTTGGGATGAGGGAAAAGTTATTTGGGTACAGGAATATTTCCTATTTTCCATTAGGATTTGGTCCCCAAAAGAAGGTTTCCAGCAGGTCTCCACAAGCTGGGAGCTCCACTGGGAGGTATCCCATCCCTGGGAAGGTGGGAATCGGGCATTTTTAACTATCCAGGTCTTCCTTCTGGCAGGGAGGGAAGGAAGCAGGGGATCATCTCCCCTGGAGCAGCCTCAGGCCACAGCAGGCAACCAAAGGGACACACACAGCTGCAGCTTCCTTCCAAAATTCCAGCCACAGGGAAAAGCGGGATGAGCCACCTGCCACAAATCCAGCACGGTGTTAAAAAGGGTGAAGCCATGGAAGTACAGAAAATGTGGGAAATGCACTGTCCCAGGACAGGACTGTGTGAGGATCACCTCAGCCATAGGCCTGGCCAAGCACAAACTGAGATTCCCATCCCTCTCCAGGGATCCAGCCTGGGGCTGCTCCACAGGGACATTCAGGAGGCTTTTCCTTATGCCTGACCTGGACCCTCCTTCCCATCACATGAACCAGCAGCTTCTTGTCCTGTCCACAGGGAGATGGGACAGGGAGCAGAATCCTGGGATGGTTTGGGTTGGAAAGACCTCACAGCTCATCCAGTGCCACCCCTGCCATGGGCAGGGACACCTCCTGCTGTCCCAGGCTGCTCCAAGCCCCGTCCAGCCCGGCCTGGGACACTTCCAGGGATGACTCCACAACCCCTCTGGGCACGCTGTGCCAGTGTTCCAACCTCTCTGCTTCTGTCACACACCTGATCTCTGTCTCCTTTCCCACTTTTCCTTTCCCTCAGCTAATCCAGCTCAGCTCCTTCAGCTTCTCCCTGCCTGTGCCAAGGCTTGAGCCTCTCCTGCACCCCGCCCGGGGCCACAGCCTCTTCCAGAGCAAAGGGACACCCAGACACTGCCACTTCCCTGCCTCTGAGGAGTGGAAAAGCTCATCCACAGCTTCCAAAAGTTACTGAAAGCTTGCTGGAAAACCACAATATACCAACCAAATTGAAGCTGTAAACACTTAGGATGGAAAAACACCCATTTTTTTTTTCCCTGGGACATGGGGATCCACTTCCCCAGCCCAGTTGGGAAACATCGCTGGCGAGAGACAGCAAATCCATCAAAATGAGATCCAGGATTAGCCTGGTGCACCATTAATTTCAGAACATCATTAACTTAAAAGTGTGGGGGTAAGAAACCTTCCTGACAGCTGGTTCTGGCCCCTGCCAAGCCTTCAGCACCGCACAGCCGTGCTGGGGGGAGGAAATCAGCTGGAATGGGAGCAAATGAAACCAGTCTGGTTTCTGGATTCACTTTCTTGTGGTCACAGAGCTCTAAAAGCTGGGATTCTGTGCTCTGTAATTACAACATCCACATTTAAATGAGAGGAACGGGGCTAACATTAAAAATAAAGGAGGAGGAGGAGAAGGTTTGCTCCTTGGTGCTGGGAAAGGTGCCTGGGCAGGGCTGGAGCCAAGCAGGGATGAGGAATGGGATGTCCCATCCTGTGCATCCACTTGGCTCTTCCCAAAGCACCACGCTGTGCTCCCCTGGCAAGGCCTGGTCAGGAGAGCAAATGGGAATTATCCAGCGGAGCCCCAGCACTCACCAGCTCTGCCCATGCTCGTTTCCAAAGTCAAAAAGTGATTCCAAACCCTGGTGCAGGTGACTGCACGATTTGCCAGACTCCAGAGGGGTTTGCTTTGGTAAAACCCTGCTCTGAGCTGCTCCTCAAGCTAGACACCGAGCCCAGGGAAAGGGGAGAACGGGAACAGGCAGCAGGAAGGGGACCCCAGGCTGCCAAACCAGCACGTGTCCACAGCTGCACACAGACCCCGATGGAAAACCACGGCATCAGCATGGACACATGCAGGACCTGGAAAAAGCAGGAATCACCTCTTGAGCACTGCAGTGATGCTGCTGTACCAGCAGAAAGGCTCTGCAGCTAAATTCCCAGGCAAACAGGATGTCAGTAATTCCTTGATTAAAAAAAGAAGCCGTTAATTGCATTAATGAATCTCTCTGGGGTTGGCCCCGGCTGCCAAGTGCTCTGCAGACTGACATTCCCCAGTGCCACCTGCAGTAACCTCACACATTTCTAGGTCTCCAGGACTCATCCAGCCATGGATAACCTCCTCCTGCCCATCCACCCGGAATTCCAGCTGAGCAGATCCCATCCCACTGGGCTGGCCCCTCTCAAGGACCACTCCTACCCCAGACCCCAGGGGCAGGGAGGGGAAGGGGGAAAACACTCCGTGATTCATTTCTGCCATCAGCCATTCAATTTTAATCTCTCACCCCAAATATGGTTCTCATTAGCTTCATTAGCTCCCAGTTGCACTGCAAGGCAACGGTGTCACATGGAATTAATCTTTGTTTTCATTAACGTGTCATCTCCAGCGCTCAGGGCTGCTCGCAGCATTCTTTGAAACCGATCCCTTCCCTCTCTTCTGGGCGAGGAGGAAGTGCCAAAAAGCAGCTTCCTGGGCAGGAAGGATGACCCCCCAACGCTGGCTTTACACTTCCAGAGATAATCTTTGCTTGCTGGGGATGGAGGGAGGGCAGCTTGGAGCAGAAGGGATGCGAGGCTGCAAGTCACAATAATAAAGAAATTCCTGAGGTTCCCTGCCAAGGCCTGATAAAGGAATAAGATATTCTAAGTTTTCTTGTTGTCGTTGTCATTGGGGTATTTTGGAGAGCTGGGAAAATAAAGCCAGGTTGCAAAAAGGGCTCTGGGCAAAGACTTATTTGCGAGGCCCTAAAAACCTCCAATTTAGCACAGGCACCAAGGTGATATTGGTTAATGAGATTTATCTAAAGATTTCTTTTTAATACCCAAAACTGGACACTGGACTCGGGCACAACGTGAATTTCTGCTTCCACTTCCAANAGCAGGAATCACCTCTTGAGCACTGCAGTGATGCTGCTGTACCAGCAGAAAGGCTCTGCAGCTAAATTCCCAGGCAAACAGGATGTCAGTAATTCCTTGATTAAAAAAAGAAGCCGTTAATTGCATTAATGAATCTCTCTGGGGTTGGCCCCGGCTGCCAAGTGCTCTGCAGACTGACATTCCCCAGTGCCACCTGCAGTTACCTCACCCAGGATAAGTAACCTCACACATTTCTAGGTCTCCAGGACTCATCCAGCCATGGATCACCTCCTCCTGCCCATCCACCCGGAATTCCAGCTGAGCAGATCCCATCCCACTGGGCTGGCCCCTCTCAAGGACCACTCCTACCCCAGACCCCAGGGGCAGGGAGGGGAAGGGGGAAAACACTCCGTGATTCATTTCTGCCATCAGCCATTCAATTTTAATCTCTCACCCCAAATATGGTTCTCATTAGCTTCATTAGCTCCCAGTTGCACTGCAAGGCAACGGTGTCACATGGAATTAATCTTTGTTTTCATTAACGTGTCATCTCCAGCGCTCAGGGCTGCTCGCAGCATTCTTTGAAACCGATCCCTTCCCTCTCTTCTGGGCGAGGAGGAAGTGCCAAAAAGCAGCTTCCTGGGCAGGAAGGATGACCCCCCAACGCTGGCTTTACACTTCCAGAGATAATCTTTGCTTGCTGGGGATGGAGGGAGGGCAGCTTGGAGCAGAAGGGATGCGAGGCTGCAAGTCACAATAATAAAGAAATTCCTGAGGTTCCCTGCCAAGGCCTGATAAAGGAATAAGATATTCTAAGTTTTCTTGTTGTTGTTGTCATTGGGGTATTTTGGAGAGCTGGGAAAATAAAGCCAGGTTGCAAAAAGGGCTCTGGGCAAAGACTTATTTGCGAGGCCCTAAAAACCTCCAATTTAGCACAGGCACCAAGGTGATATTGGTTAATGAGATTTATCTAAAGATTTCTTTTTAATACCCAAAACTGGACACTGGACTCGGGCACAACGTGAATTTCTGCTTCCACTTCCAACCTGAATGGAAAGCTGAGCTCAGTTAAGAATTCCAGTCCCTCAGTCCAAGCTTACATCACTTCCAGACAGGCTGATAAAGCAGGATAGAGACTGGCGGGCAGCCCTTGCCAAGGTCACTCAGTCCAGCACAGCTGACACATCCACTCCTGCCTGTGCTGTGATCCCAGAGATCCCACGAGTCCTGACAAAACCCAGGACACCCAGGTTCCTCCTTCTTCCTTGCACAGCTCCTGATTTTCCACAGTGTCTGACAAAAAGTCTTCCCGAATTACCCACACTGCTCAAAAACCCGGCACAGCTCCAGTGGGGATCCACTGATTCCTGCTGCAGCTGGATTGGGCTGCTGGGAGCTCTAAGGGGGATTCTCCATCTGCTGGGCAGGACAGGGCTCCTCCAGGCCAAAGCAGGCCACCAGAATGGTCAGAGGGATAGAAATGCTCTGCTGGGAGCAAAGGTTGGGATTGTTCTGCCTGGAGAACTCCAGAGTGACCTAACTGTGACCTGCCAGGACCTGAAGGGAGCCTGTAAGGAAGATGGAGAGAGAGGATTTGCAAGGGATGGAGGGACAGGACAAGCAGGAATGGCTTCAAACTGCCAAAGGGCAGGGAGAGACAGGATATTGGGAAGGAATTCCTCTCTGTGAGGGTGCTGAGGTCCTGGCACAGCCCAGAGAAGCTGTGGCTGCCCCTGGATCCCTGGAAGTGTCCAAGGCCAGGCTGGACGGGGCTGGGAGCAGCCTGGGATAGTGGAAGGTGTCCCTGCCATGGCAGGGGTGGAATGGGATGGGCTTTAAAGTCAGGGGCTTAAAAATGTGAATGTTTTGCCAAATCCAGTCCCAATTCACCCCCTGGCTGCTTTCCAACCTGGAATGAGAAACTCAGAGATCTGTCACCAACCTTTACTGGGCTGGATCACTCTGGACAAGCACCCTGCAGCCTCAGAACCCAAAGGTGTAGAAAATAAGAGGAAAGAACATGGGAAGAGGCTCACTGAATGGCCACTGACACCCTCCTGGAGAGGGAAAACACTCCCTGAGCATCTCCTGAGCTCCAGCAGCCACTGGAGCTCAGCCTGACCCAGCCCCCAGCACACCTTGATTAAATCCTGCATGGTCAAGCACTTTTTAACGACACAAACCCCACAAACTCTCCACCACACACCAGCCTTTCCTCTTCCTCTGCTGCACATGAACTTCTAACCACAGTCCTTTAATTGCAATTAAATCACCTGCCTCAGAGACAAGCCTCCCCCACCTGCTGCAGACTCCTCCTTCCACATGAAACTCCCAAGCTGTTCTGCTCCAGCAGCTAAAGACGAAAAACCACCAGGAATTTGTGAAGCATCTCCTCCCCCTGTGCCATTTTTGGGCTTCAAAGGGCACAAAAGGCTCTGTTTCATATTCCCTGCAGGAAAAAGAAAGGTGCTGCTTGGTCTTACCTGACCCTAAATACCTGCTGGCAGTAGCTGCAGCACCCTTTTCCATGAGGGAAAAACACACCAAAAAGAACCTTTTTTTTGTAGCCACCTCGTGCTATAACATTTTATTTATTGCCTTGTTTAACTTATTCCCTCGAGCTCCTGTAACTCCACCAGAATCATGAAAGAAAATAAAGGCAACAGCATTTAAAATCCCACAATTCCAGCTTTTTTTTTTGTTTTTTTTTTTTTAATCTGTGCTGTCTGACAATGGGCAACGAGCTTTGGGAAATGACCCAACACAATAAGGAAAGGAAGGGTTTTCAGATGCCAGTTGGAAGTGCTGGAAGGGAGGAAACAACAGGATAAGAAACAGGAGATCAGTGGCAGAGTAGCTGAAAAGTTTGTTTCCACAAGAAAATGTAATAGCTCTCTGGAGACACCTTACTGGGGGATAAAAGTGAATTTATTCCAGAATTACTAAGTCACTTCAGAAGTGCATTAGTGATTCTGGTACGAAGCTGATTTAACTCCTGCTGGAAGCCTCTCCCACAGAGCTTGTCCTGCCACAGGACAATGCCCAGCCCCACAAACACAGATCCCACAGAAACCTCAAATGGAGGCTTCCTGGGGCCACCTGCAACAAGGATTTTGATTAAACCAAGGGGCAGCTTTTCCCATGTCCCTGTTTAAATGGATGAAAATCCATTATGGGAATATTCAGGAGGGAGGAAATAGGAGAAAGACAAAGCCTTTGGTATGGGACCAGTGGAGCTGCACTCTGGACAAGCTGGGTTTGCAGGCTGTAAAATGGATGTTGGAACTACGAGGAATTCCCACAAAAATCTTTTAGAACATCTTTAAACAGCTTCTACTCTCCTCAAACTGGGACCACAAACATTTCACTCCTCTTTTACTACTGCAGAAATGACAGGAATAACGAAGGTTAAAATGATCATCATGATTCAGCACTTCACCCAACGGGTCAGATATGAAATGTTCTTTGCCCTGGCAGATTTTGAGACTCTTGACAGTCTCCTACTTCAAAAGGAAAAAGTTCAAAGTGGCAGATGGGGAAAAAGGAAAAAAAACCCCAATATTTTAAGCAGGACACACGGAGTTTCTCATGGAAGTGTGACACCTTCACACAGGTGGCCTTGACCCCAAACACACCCAGGTTTAGTCCGAGCAGACCCACAGCTGTTTTGGGAAACACCGTGCCCAGAAGGACAAAAACTGCCAAATTTGAAGGTGGAAAGCACTGGGAATCTTGACTCCACACTTCCCAGGCACCAAAATAAATTCATTTCTCCACAAGGTCACTTAATTTTGAGAACCACCAAAGTGCATCTTATTCCAGACTGCTCAGAGTCGAGGGCAACAAATCGGGCCCAGTTCTTGAGATTTTAGGTTGCCAAAATAATCCTTACCCTTCGAACCCCACTACAAACAGCTCATAGGAGCAGTTTTCCTGAGGGTTTTAAGACCCTCCAAGCCCTCAGCTGCTCCTGGCTGTGCTGTCCTCAGGCTCATGGACATTCCCCAGCTGCCAGGTGGGGCCAGGGCAGGCAGGGAGGGTGTCCTGCCCTTCAAAGGAGACGCTTTGCTCTTCTAAAGCTGAGCCCAAGCCAGCTGGGCAGCAGTTGAAAGAGCTGCTCCTTCAGCAGCACCCGGGGCCTGGGGACTGCAGCCCAAAACAAATAGGGACATTTACAATTAAAATAGACAAAAAGGCGATAAAAGGAATAAATTGTCCCTCACTGGCCTGAAGAAGAGAGTTCTATTCCTGCTTAGCACACTGGATCTTCCCTGGACTGGCTTCCCAGGCAAGCTCAGCTGAGGGTTTTGGTGGATGGGAGAGCCCACGGGGCTGGCTCAGAGGAGCCCACGCTGGCCAGTGAACAGGGACAGCAAGATTTTGTACAAAAACTCAAAATAATGTGGCCACAGGAGGAATTTCTTCCTCATTTCAGACACCTCTCTGCTGAGCTGCCTCATCGCTCCAGTCAGGAGTGCCTGACATTGTCCTTTCCAGGAGAGCTGTGGTCTCCTGCAGGAGAAGCAACAGAACTCATCAAAACCTCTCAATCTGCCCCAAATTGGGAGCAGGACAATTAATGGACCATCTAACCCCACCTCCAAACCAGTGTGAGAGGGGAGTTTTAAAGCCAGCCTGGGTTTTAAGGCCAGCCTAAGCTCTAGAGCCAATGCTGCCACCCACACAGCAGATTTTGGGTGCTCCGAGCTCACCCCTTTCCACCACAATTCCTGAGGGACAGGGAGAATTCAGGGAATCCTGCTTTGTTCCTTCCCTGCACTGGAGGCACCCAGCATCCCTCTCCCCAGGGAATTCCATGTCACACTGCATGCACAGCAGGAATAATCTGGGTTTGGCCACCCAGCGACCCATTCCAGAGGATCTGATGAAAAATGAGACCACAGCTGAATGAGCTGGGCTGCTTGGATTCTTCTCCCTCAGCCCTTCCCAAGAACCACCTCATTTCCCGTTTAACAGAGAATATCAAGAGGAAAAGAAGCTGAGGGAACATCTCCAATCCCCCCTTTTCTCTCTGACTCCTTTCCGAGAAGATCCCAACCCAAACCTTTGGGGTGTTTTTGTTGTACATCAGGAGCACCAGGCTAAATTTCACCCCCCAAATTTCAAGGAGCTAAAGAGGGGGGAAAAACAAACAAATCCAGCCTTATCTCAACTATCAAGAGTCAATTCCTTTCAACCACAACAGGCAAACTCCAGGCTCCATGTGCATTCCTGCCAGGCAGATCATTGTCTTGGAGCTGGGAAGAGACCCAAAATTCATCCCTGAGCTTCCGCCCTGCTCAGGAAGAGGGGTTTGGACACGGTCTGGTGGAAGAGAGGAAAAGGCTCCTCTCTGTATCCACCACCTTTTTCCTCTTCCTTGAACAAGGTGCCAAAACAGCCACCCTGAGCTCACCAGGCACACCTGGAATGATTCTGGGACAACCTCGAGGGTTCTGCAGGACTGTCAGAGGAGACACCACCCACCCCCTGTGCCAGGAAAAGTGGGAGCAGAGGACCAGCACTGCACACACTGCTCAACCACGTGGAAAACACAGCCCAGGTGGGGTATTTTTTAAAAAATAAAACTCTAAGAGCTCCACAGCCACAGCACAAAGAGCTCTCCAGAGAGCTGAGGGCACTAATGAAGAGAGCCTGTCTTAATTATCCCACTGCTCCAGGAATTAACCCATCAAACCTCCAGCCTGGGAGTCACTGCAGCTCCAGCTCTCGGCTACAAAACCTTGGCAGCTTCAGGGGGAGGTGGTTGGGATTTTTTTCCCCCTCCCCCTCCAAACAGAAACACAAAGAGAAAGAAGTCAAGGATCACATCCTGATTTCTCTGCTACAGCACAGGCTCCAGTATCCCTGGAAACCAGAGCAGGATGATGCTTGAATTCCTACCCCTTAGCATTAAAACATCCAGAAAACAGACAAGCAGTTCTGGAATAATCTGGAAACAGGCAATGGAAAACCATCCACCAAGTTATTTTTCCAGCTCTGTGGCTTGGTTTCCCAGCTTTAAATTCATGCTGAGTTAAGAGCTCAGAGAATGGAGCTTTTCAGAGGCTGCTCTCCTTCACCCACTGACATTCCAGCTGGAGTAGGATGGGAATGAACGGGACAGCACACACAAATCCTTACAACCAAATCCACTGAGCCCATCTGTGGGAAAGGTGTCCTCTTGTAGAGCCAGAAAACTTGGGAAGAATATCCCTGGGCACCTCTTCATGGCAGAACCTCTTCCCTCCCCAAAGGTCCCACATCACCTCAGCTGCAGGCAAAAGAGGTCACCTGAAGATATTTGGGGTTTTAAAGGCACAATCTGTTTCAACCAATATATTTGGGGTCTTCACAAGAGCAAGGACAACCCAAACCCTTTATTTTTGCACCACAGCCCTGTCCCGCAGCAAGGTGGTTTACAGAGAGTCAGGGTTTCTCCTTTTGCCCCTCACAAGCTTTCTGTACTTATTCTGAATTCCAGCTCTTTTCTGGACAGAGCTGAAAACTAAGAAACCATCCTAAAAGTGATTATTGAGGGAATTCCCTTGTAACAGCCATGAGGGGAAGCACCGCACAGCTGGGATAACACAGCACGGAATGTTCTGGAATAACCTCAGTGGGAAGGGAGCCACGAGCATCATCAAATCCAATCCTGCAGTCAATTCATAGAGCAGAAATCAGGGCAGATATCCCAGGTAAGACAGAGCTGGGAGACGCCCATAAATCATTTGTGCCAGGTGCTGTCCTTATCTCACTTTCCTACGTGGATAAGCTGGTGAGGAGCAATGCTCAGATTTTGGATTTCCAACCTTCCAGGATGAGAGAGGATCCAGAGGGTCAGGCCATGGCAGAGCTGCTGTTTGGGGCAGCTGTGGAGAGCCATGAACCATTGTGTGCCCAAAGACCTGAGCATGCGTGGAACAGCTCCGGGCTGCTCAGCACAGGGAGGAATTGTTGGAGCAACTCCAGAGCTGCTCCCAGGGCTGGAGTCAGACTGGGAGAGCTGGGGGTGTTCATCTGGAGAAGAGAAGGCTCCAGGGAGACCTCAGAGCCCCTTCCAGTGCCTAAAGGGGCTCCAGGAGAGCTGGAGAGGGACTGGGGACAAGGGATGGAGGGAATGGAACCTTCCGATGCTCCAAACAGAACAGGAAAATCAACCCGCACTACAAACAGCACGAGGGAAAAGCAAAATAAGAGGGATTGAGAACCCACCAGATCTGTCCAACGTTGACCAAGGAGAGGTAGAGCAGCCACAGCAGGGACATGAGGACCATGTTGGCACAGCCAGTCAGCAGCACAAAGGCTGCCACTGCCAGGCCAGCCAGGGCCAGGCAATCCAGGGTGCTGTCCATGTCCGACCAGCCCAGGAACCAGATGAGTGTCGGGGCGTAGCTCAGGGCATCCAGGCCGACCTTCCCTTTGAAGTACTTCTTGATGTCCTGCAGGTAGAGCTTGCAGGGGAGCAGCCCCTTCTCTCCTATCAGCTGCTTGTTCTGGTGAAACGCCACCAGGAAGGCCACGACTGCAGGAGAACAAAGAGAGGGGAAAATGCGTTAGGAATGGCCCAGGGTGAGGGATGTGTTTTGAATCCAGAGTTAGAGAAGCAATTCTTGGAAGGAATTTATTCACAAATCCTCATCTCCAACAGTGCTCAAGCAGAAGGTTCCCTGCCCATGGCAGGGGTTGCTCCTGGATGATTTTAAGGTCCCTTCCAACCCAAAGCACTCCAGGATTCCATGGTTTCTATAAACCACGATGCAGAAGGCAAAGGAATTCTACCCATCCTCTCCTGGTTTGGAGGAGAACAGCTCTCCATCTTCATGTAACATTTCCTGGGCATCTATCAAGGACTGGAACCTTTTCCTTGAATTGAAAACACTTTGTATTTCAAAATATTGTTAATGAGACATTTTAAACTCATACACCCCATTAAGGAGGTGTTCACAGAATCCCAGAATG
>VZRS01007248.1:0-49704 GCA_013398055.1 Ifrita kowaldi
CCGCCGCCGCCGCCGCCCACGCCGGCCGCCCCCTGCGGCTTCAGCTCCTCCCTCTGCTTCAGCGCCGCCACTGCCGAGCCGCAGCAGCCCGCGGCCGGCGGCCGGGTGGTGCAGAGCCAGTGGGAGATCAACAACGCCGCCTGCCAGCCGGAGGAGGAGGATGAGGAGGTGGTGGGGCCGCGGGGCCGGCCGCCGGAGGAACCCGACCTGGTGATCGAGGTGTCGGGCCGCCGCATTCGAGCGCACAAGTCGGTGCTGGCGGCCAAGAGTGACTATTTTCGTGCCCGCGCCTCACGGGACGTCCTGCGGGTGAAGGGGGTGAGCTACGGGGCGCTGCGGCTGCTCATCGACTACGTGTACACGGCCCGCATGGGCGAGGTGCGGCACGACAACCTGGCGGAGGTGGTGAGCGGCGCCCGCGTCCTCCAGATGCCCTGTGCCCTGCACTGTGCCGCCGAGGCCATGCGCGCCCAGCTCTGCCTCGGCAACTGCTACCAGCTCCTCTGCCTGGCCAAGAAGCAGCGGCTGGCGGAGCTGCGGGAGGCTGCCTATCGCTTCATGAGCGACCATTACCTGGAGGTGCTGCGGGAGCCCAGCGTTTACGGCCGCCTCAGTGGCACTGAGCGGGACCTCATCCTGCAGCGGCGCATGGATGCCGGCCGGCCCTGCTTGCTGGTGGCCGAGGTCAGCGACGCCTTCGAGCGGCCGGGTGGTGGCAGCCGGCCACAGAGCCGCGAAAGCAGTCGGCCACAGAGTCCCTCCTCCGTGGTGTCTCTGGAGGAGAGTGGCTCCCTCATTCACTGCTACCAGGAGACCACTGGAGAGTGGAGGGTGCTGACGCGCCTGCCCGAGGAGGCCAATGCCAAGGGCTGCGCCATGTGCGTCCTCCACAACTACCTCTTCCTAGCAGGGGGCATTGTGACAGGGCCGGTGGGCAGCGAACCCAGGGCCCGCCTTTCCGACAAGGTCTTCTGCTACAACCCCCTGACCGACACCTGGAGCCAGGTGCGGCCGCTGGCTCAGCCCCGCTCGCAGCTCAAGCTGCTGGCCCTGGATGGTTATCTCTATGCTGTGGGGGGTGAGTGCCTCTTCACTGTGGAAAGGTACGACCCGCGGGCTGACCGCTGGAGCCCTGTGGCACCTCTGCCCAAGGGTGCCTTCGCTGTGGCTCACGAGGCCACCACTTGCAACGGGGAGATCTATGTGTCAGGAGGCTCCCTCTTCTACCGCCTACTCAAGTATGACCCTAAGCGTGACGAGTGGCAGGAGTGCCCTTACAACAGCAGCCGGCGGCGCTCTGCTGACATGGTGGCCTTCAAGAGCTTCATTTACCGCTTTGATGTGAGCAGTGGCCGTGGTGGGGAGCAGGGCCCAGGTGGCGGGACTGGCGGCGGTGTTGAAGTTTTCCGGTACAACACGGTGGCCAAGTGCTGGAGCCAGTGCGCCAGCCTGCGGCCCAGCGGTGGCCCCATCCAGCCCTTCCGCTGTGCCCCCTTGGGCAACACCATCTACTGCGTCAACCGGACCGGCACCCTTCGCTTCAGCCTAGCCCAGGACGGTGAGGTGGAAGCAGATGGTGGGCTCAAGGGCACCTTTGACGAGGAGCTTCTCAAGGCTCCCTTAGACGCCAAGGGTGTCCTCCTACCCTTCGTGCTTACCCTGCCCGAGAGGCTGGACAAAACAGGGGACCAGGAGGGCTCCCTCCCACTGTAAGGTGGCCAGCCTGGCTCTGGCTTGCTGAGAGGGGAGCTGGGTTGCAGATCCACAAACTCCCGTCTACAGAGGGGACCCATTCTGTTGTATCTGCTGAGGAAAGGGACTTCCCCTTTTGTCCTCTCAAGATGTTGAGGTGGTTGTAACCCAGTTTTAACTCTTCTCATATTTGCTGTGCTTTGTGTGAAAAGCCAAGCACACAAAAGTAAAAGCTGCTATAAAGGATAATCTCTGGATTATGTTTGTGCCAATCCCCAATCTGAGAAAAACATTTTTACACCTGGATTTCTAAAATACTCTTGACAACAGTGTCATAGTGGGATGTTAGTGTTGGTTGTGTGTTTACACGTAGTTGCAGTCTGGGCTGGAGCCTTTTCTGTTATTTGTGGTTTTTTCCTTCTGGGATGATACTGAGGGATAAACACTGCTGGCAACATAGTTTAGCTGCATTTGTTTTTATGTTAAACCAACTGTTTCCTGTGTTTAAAAAATATAGGAAGAACATCTCCATCACAGCCTTTCATTTCTGGTGCAATAGATGGTTTAAGGAAGCTGTGGCACTGTATTGGTCCCAGGAATTTCAACCACAGATGATTGAACAGATACCAAACCTAATGTTTTAAGTAACACAAATGTGTGCCACATGTTTTACTTGGAATGTAAAGAAAAAGAAAAAAAAAGAAAAAGTCAAGTTACCTTTTTAAAATGTGGCGTTTTATAGTAGATATGAAATGTTGATGTGTTCTTTGTTTGAAAGGCAATGATTTCTGTATGATAAGACAGTTTTATTACTTTTTTTTGATCAGAGATTTTAAATTATAACAAAAATGAACTGAAGCTGTTCAGACTGCAACCAATTGACATGACTATGTATGCCACTAGAGTTGGGGAAAAACTTCGTGTTTCATGTGCTCTTTAACTGCAGGTCCAGGAAGGTTAACCTAAACCAACCCGTGGCAAAAGGCCTTTCCCACTTATTTCAAGACCATCAGAAGGGGACATGGAAAATAGGAATGTGCTACACATGTTGATTATATTGTGCACTAGCATGATGTTACTTCCCCATCTTTTGATTGAGAGACTGCTTTATTTATTTTGAGCTAATGATTGCTGTAATCAATAAGTCCTTGTTAATTGCAGTACGTGCTGATGGCGTACACTGTCATTGTGACTCTAAACTGCCCAAGAGAGCTGTTTGTGGGGCAGCATCCAAATGAAGCAAAACCATACAAAACTTCTTCCTGCCTGTGGAAAGTTGGAGCATACTTTTTGTCATGTTACTCAGAACTGGAAAAATGTAAAATGTCTGCACAGACTATATTGAAAAGGGCACATACATTTATTTTATACATTTTATATTTAAATCAATAGGCAAGGCAAATATTTTAGCTTTATGGTAAATCACTGAGAAACCTTTTCTGAAAAAAGAACCTGTGTTTTTGCTGGTACATTGCTGTATATTCAGCATGGAACTGGCATGGACTGTGGAAGAGAATTGTTTATACTCAAAGCTCTAGTATAGATTCATATTTTAGAAAGACATAGGGCCCTTGCATCAAGAAAAGCAGATCTTTTCATGTTTTATTAAGATGTTTTTGTTAAACAGGACTTTAGCATTCTTATACATAATTGCTAGTTCCAAAGGAAGGCAGCAGGCTCTGTCCTAAGAGACACCATCTTTACAAAAGAGAATAGTGAACTTCATAGATATTTGTCTCCTTCACTTTAATGTTTGGGGTTTTTTTCTCTTCTCATCGTTGTTGCACGGGGTTTTAATGCAGCTGATCTTGATAGCCATTCTATAGAAAACAGTGGTCCAGTCCTAGAAGTTCTTAGCCAAGTGAGCAGCCTGTTCCCTGGTGAGCTAATTAAAGCATCAGCCAGGCAGGAGCTGTAGGCCTGCAGAGTGTGACATTTATCTTAGCTTCAGTACAGGTTGGTGCCGTGGAATTTAACATCCTTCACAGAATATTTGATTTAATTCTCAGACGAGAATCCTTGGAAATGTTGGCTCTAAATTAAATTACAGTGTTGTAGCTTGAGCAGGAAAGAAAAATTACATGTTTGCTTTCAGCATAATTTTTATGTTAACTGCAGAAAGTATTTTAAGCTGTGTAGTGCAACACTTAGGTGCATACTTAAACTAGAGACGTAAGTGTTAGGCTGGATTTTGAAATAGTAGAGTCACCAGGAACACACACACAAGGAAATGTCTGTTTTATCTTTCAATAATACAACACGATTTCATAGGTCAAAGACTTAGGTAGTATAGTTCTTACACTACAGTTCTTACACTTGATACAATGAGGTATCAAGCCAGCTTTTGCATTCCTATTAACTAAGCATTAATTAAGCACTTTCATTCCTGCTAATGCATGAAAATGCTTTTAAATTAGTTTTCAGAAGTTTCCATGATTTAAGATCTGAAAATAATCCACAAACTTGCGGGACAGAATGAACAATATCCTTTCTTCCAGTATTTATTGCTGTACACGATGAAGAAATACATTTGGAAGTAAGTTTTACAGTAATAAGCATTTAACAAACCTGCAGTGGTATGCATTTTTGGTAGGTCCTATTTTTAAAAAAGGTTGAACCAAGTGCTTACCTGCTTTCACTGTTTACACAGTGTCAGTGGGGCAGAGTCTGGGCTTCATTAGTAGCTGTCTATCAAACCTGTTTCCTTTGTACACTCTGCGTAGTCACAGCCTGATGATTAACAACACAGGAGGCATGTTTCTAGCCAGATTTCCTACTCTGTGGCCTCTGTTTCCTCCCCGGTAGGCCTGAGGCAGGTTTGCTGAGAATTGTTTTCTTCCCCAATTATATATTCACACACAAAAAAAAAACCAAACTACTAAAACCAGAATTTAGATAGTCTTCAGGCATTTAAAGACTGAAATTGTCATTCCAGAACCCTACAGTTTTACTTAAACCTAGCAACAGCTGTCTCTGACATGTGGAGCTGCTGAGCAGTTCCTCTCCACCCATTTGGAACTGCTCAGAGCAGTTCCACACCTACCTGCTGAGTGGGATATCCAGAAGCCACTGATGTAATAGGGTTTAATTTAGGTACAAACTAAAGGGCCAGGCCACCCTCAAGTTGTGTTTGCATATGTTTTGCTTTTAAAACAGCCATTTTATCTACAGTAGCCTGAAGTCTACCATATTTGCATGGGAACATGGAGATCTGTGTGTGCTTTCTTAGCCTGCAAACATTCAGTCCACGGCTCCCACCCTCTGATTGTCAATGGACTAAAGGACCTACTGGATCTAGTCCCTGATCTCTAAATATGAGTGCATTTTGCATTGTATGTTAATTGGCTAAAAGTCTCTCAAATCATCAAGGTAGTCATCCTCACTGAGTGACCTGAGACTAGCTAGAGAGACATAGTCTGCCCCGCTGTCTTTCTTCCCCCTGAATCTTAGTCCTCCCATTTTAATGGGACATGCAGGAGACAGTTGCCCTCATTTTTCAGGAAATAATGTTTCCTCCCTAGGCTACTCCTGTTTTCAAGGTCATCTGCCAGAGAATTCAGACTTGAATTCCCTTAAGCTGAATAAGGACTGAACTGAGGCCTTGCACTTCGTGTGTGTGTGTGTGCGCGTGTGTTTGCGTGTGTGTGTTCTCAAATCTCTATGGCTGTTTAGAAGTACATTGGGACCACCTCCTGCTGCTCTTTCTCAGGGGCGAGCTTCATGCAAATCCTCCAAAAGCACACACAGGCTCCTGTACATTGAGTTCTGAGTAGATTCCAGGCCCCACCTCCTGGATGGGTAATTCAGCATAGGTTTGGTACAAGTTTTTACAATCGGGCAAGTTGTCTTTGTAAAGCTTTTGCAGACAGGCTCTGTATTTTGGGTTACCAGTGTGAGGTGAGGTGCTCCATGCACTGTACTGGGAGGCCAAACAGGTAATTTGGATTCTTCTCAGGGGTGCCACCTTAGTAAAGAGGCATTGCAGTACCTAACAATGAAATGCCTAAAGCCTTTATTGAATCTAAAACTAAATCCTGACTTCAATAAGGAAGTGCTAATAGCAGATGAAACTTTACTGTTTCTATCTATTAACTGGTTCTGTAAAATAGAAATTAATTGCAGCAAAAGCATGTGTACAAATGCTGTTTACACATGAAACTAAGTCAAAACAATAATTTGCGAAAGAATAACCCTGTTTGATCAAAACCGGCACTGTTACGTAACATGGGGAGAATGTTAGTCATACCCTAGTAATGACTAAAATTTTGCAGTCGCTGATGTAAATTCTGTCCACAAAAAGTTTCTTTGTAAATAAATATCTGGTAAAATTTAAAGTGATTAAAGAATAAATTATTCACATGAAAGCCATACCTCTCCTGTGCTGTTTGATTGGCTCTCAGAGTGCTGTATCCCAATTACCGCTATTTATGAATGGCTATTGCTTTTCCTGATTTACAGCATGTATTACATTGACTGATCCATAGATGTGTTAACCTTCATTATCACAGAGCTTAACAGTGGTGCTGGTGCTTTGTGTCTGGACTGATATGTAGTGTTTTCTGCATGAATGAATCCAGATCTAGGCAGAATCCTATCTTTGGGATTTTTTTTTTTCCCCAGTAGCATTGCTCCTGGGAAACTTAAGAAAACACTAGAAGGGGAAATGGTAGTAGTGTTGAGCAGTTGTAGTAAAAAGCATTTTATAATTTCTCTTTTTTCTCCTGTTATTTCACACACCAGATCAGTGCTAGTTTAACAGAATGGCTCTCTTTGGCTATTACCTGTATGAGTCCGAGTACTATTGTAGCAAAGTGTGGTTTTGCCTGTTTGCTGCCTCAACTCCTACTCTGAAATAATGTAGTGCAAGTTTGTAATAGTTCCATGCATTTACTAGGTTACTGGAACTATTCTGACTTTATATTGCTGCTACTAAAAGCAGAGATTGGCACACAAATGTAGTAAAATTGTGTGCTCAGAATACGTAATTGCACACTGTTCATTTGTTTTGGCCTACTGTGTGCTGAGAGCTGCTGGAATGAACCCACTGGTATTAGGAATCAGCAGGAGTGCTGGTTTTGGCTGGGGTCGAGTTAATTTTCTTCACAGTAGCTGGTTGGGGCTGTGTTTTGGATTTGTGCTGAAAACAGTGCTGATAATAGAGATTGTCTCATTTGTTGCAGAACAGGGCTTACACCCAGCCAAAGCCTTTTCTGCTCCTTGCCCATCCCACCAGCGAGGACGCTGGTGGTGCTCAAGGGCTTTGGAGGGGACACATCTGGGACAGCTGACCCCAACTGATCACAGGGATAATGCAGACCATTTGTTTTCATGCTCAGCATATAAAGTTGGGGAAGAAAAAGGAAGGGTGGAAATTTGGAGTGATGGTCATCTCTGTGTGTGCTGGAGCACTGCTTTCTTGAGGATGGCTGAACACCTGCCTGCCCACGGGAAGCAGTGTGAAAACTCCTTGTTCTGCCTTGCTTGCAGGTGCAGCTTTTACTTTGGTTATTAAACTGTCTTTTTTTCAACCCATGAGTTTTCTCACTTTCCCCTTTGTGATTCTCTCCCCTGGGAGGGAGAGTGGGAGGAGTGAGTGCGGCTGAGCTGCTGGCCAGGGTTAAACTACAGCAACAGGCTATTTTGGAGACTAACTTTCATAAATTACTCAAGGGAAAGAAACAGGAGTTAGGGATAGAAGGGAAGAGATGAATTCGGAGTCAAAAGTACCTACTTTATATCCGGTTGAAACAAATAGCAGGGGAGAGAAACCAGAGTTGGTACTTGAGACAGTGATGACTATAGGGACAGGTTTTTTTCAAATATTTCTTAAACAGGCTAAGTTTTTACCAATTATACTTTTAGTCTTACTGCTTTGCACTTGCAATCCTTCTCAAACCATCACAGCGTTTAATAACCTTTTGCAGGAGTCTCTTGCTTTGCTTTTAAGTCTTAGTGGATAAGCCCTGGACAAGTTTGTGAAATCATGAAATAACAATGTCAATGCTGCCTCTTTCAACAGATTAACTAATGCAAATTCTTTAGACACTGTTCACAGTTCAGGTGAATTATATGTGTAATTGATGTATTAGTAGTTTCATTTTTGAAGCATATATAGGTAAAGCTTTTTATGTACTGCAACTTACATTGTAATGAAATAAATACTTTAAAAAAAGCTTATGCTCCCCCTTAGGGATTTCTGGGTAATTGTTGTTTTTTCTTTGTTATCCATCCAGTCAGTAAATGGTATTATATTTTTTCTTATAAAGCAAAGACAAAATTACATAAATCACCACACAGGTAAATATTTAGGAAATGTTTCTAAGGCTAAGCAAAAAAATGGAATATTTTCATTTCACAGCGCCCTGGGTGTTTGGAACTTGAAATATTTTGCAGTGAAAGCATTTTCCTAAGTGCAGATTAGCATATACTTCAGTTAACTTTTATTTCCTTTTTTTTTTTTTTGTTCTTGTCAGTATGTTAAAGTGCATTATTCATTTATTAAACTTACATGTAGGTTTTTTCAGGATGCTCTCCTGTATTACGTCACACATGTCAGATTTTTGGCTGGAGTAGATTTACAGCAGTGTAAGTAAAAGTAGAATCAAACCCATTTTAAGTTCCCTGCTTTGTCTCCTACTTATTTTCTTGTCAGATGTTTCGCTTGACGTGAGGTCATATGACCTGTTTGAAAACTCCAAGATTCATAGACTACGTGGGGTTGGACTTGCTGTCATCTCTGTTATTTCCTTATCTGTTGCAACATGCAAGCTTTCTTACATTTTCTTAAGAAAGGCCAAATTCTGCTGCTGATTAAACCAGGGTAAATCTGGAATAGCTCAACCAAACATAGATTACCAGCACTTTATTTTCCATTCAGCCCCAGAGTTCTGCGTCTGTTATGAAATCACTGGGGGCCTCCGTTGGAAAACAAAAAGAAAAGCTCTGCTTGAAAAAGACTCGAGCAGTCAGTCACTTGAATGTGCTTTGGGGGTTTTTTCTTCACTAGAATATAAGTTCTTTAACTCTGTAATTTTTCTCTGTGTTGTGAACTACACATCGAGAAGTTTAGTGGCAATGAAGTTTCACCTCAAGTACATACTCCTGCTTGATTCACTGAACATTTTGCACTTTCATCATTCACGATGCTTAGGCCCCAGGCTCAAGCTTCAGGTGTAGTCTGGTAAATTATGTGGCTGGATCAAATAACCTGTGCTGCGATTAATTTTCCAGTTCTGAAATGCTAAACCCAACAATTGTAGCACAAAGGATTTGATTTCAAAGGCCTCTCCGTTTGGGCGCACAAAATCCCCTGTTGTTACCTGTTTCTAGGTATAATGCATCACTTGTGTCCATGTATTCAAAACTCTCAATAAGTTTTCATATAGAAACATCTGCAGGCAGATGGTGTTGGCCTGTGTTCCCCTGAAGGCAGAGAAGTCTTGCTGGAAAGACAAATCATCAGTTGCTACATTGTGCAAACAGGGAAGTCACATACAGCTGTGAACTCTCATGTCATACTGAGTAATTATCAAGTGAACAAAACAACAGTGTCATCAAACATGGGTTTACAGCCTATGGACGGATGTACCCATCATGGGTGGGGACAAAGGAAACTCAAATCAGTAGCTGTTAGTGCTGGGACCATGCCTAGAAACAAACTCCATTCCTGTTTCAGGATTGCATTATCTAGGCAGCTGTCAAGAGAAAGAAGTCCTGGACTAAATAACAGCGTGTGGCTAAAAGTAGGTCAGGAGAGCAATAGATGTGGCAGTACCTGCAGGCTTCTTAAAATGAGTGTGAAGAGGATCTGTGTCTCATAAATCCCAACAGCAGCAGCTGCTGGTGAGCAAGCTCAGGCAGAGGGGAGGGGAGCACGACTGTGCCTGACAGCGGTGACACCTGCCTGGCAGGTCACTGTGGCAGTGTGCAGTGACAAGAAGGAGCTGAATGAGCATCCTCTGAATGACAGCTGTCCTGGTGTGGAGTCCTTGGGAAGGAGAGAGGAAACAATACATGCCTGGTGGTCTTGTGCCATGCCCTTCATTGCTGTGCTGTCTCCCTGTGCTGGAAGTACCAGTTCTCAAGTTCCCTGCTGAGCAACTTATACGTGGAGAGTCTTGAAGGTGATGACTTTTTCTCCTCTTTTTTTTTTTTTTTTTACTTTTTATTTTTCATTTTTCCCTGTTTTTTCCTTTGTCTTTTTTTCTTATGCAGTCTTCTCTTTTTTTACCTCTCTCATAATATTTTTTTTTCCTTTGGAGGTTTTATGTATTGGTCTCTCTACTCAAACATTTCAATAGGTAACACAGGGAGTCTGTGAATTTGGAAAAACTACCTATTGGAAGTCATTGAAATTGCTTTCCGCAGGAGGCAAACTGTCCTTCCATAGCCTGATAATTTTTTCCCTTAATACAGCCCTAAATTTTTAGATGAAGTGTGGAAGACTTAATCTATCTGCTTTTTGGCAGAATGGAACCATGAGCTGTTCACTTCCTAAGGAAATAGAGAAAGTTGTGAGCAATTAAATCAGTCATAATGCAGACTTAACGCAAGAGTTCTGCACCTTTTGTTAAGCTTACCTGAGCTTTTAGTCACTGCAGAACTGCAGCTACAGGAAAAAGTAACTGCAGGATTAAAGTATCGACCAGGTAGGAGATCTTTGAGGAATAAAGTAAGAGCACAAACTGCTGCAGAATAAAGTTAATTCCCACACCATTTAGAAACCATTATCTCAGTGATCACGGACTAATTTACTGACACCTTGTTGGTGCATTACAGATGAAGGTGGTTCTTTTTTCCTGTATCATGATGATCCCCATCTCCTTGTCTCATCCCACTGTGTCCCCTGACCTGCTGCTTTGCTGTTCTTTGCTCATGTGAAAAATCATTGCAGAGTTTGACAGAAGAAAATTTGTAGGAATTTTTACCCATTCTGCACAGGTAAATGGTTCTGTCATCTGCAATGATGGATCATTTGTCTCTCCCATATTTTTTTAATTAAAGGAAAATGTAGAATCTTTATTAGAACTAGAGAAATAAAAGCTGAGATTAATAATAACTTTAGGGAACTCAAATAAGGAAAATTAAGTTTTTCCATTATTGCCCATCTCTTTTTGGATCATAATGAAGTCCTAGACAGGCAGAGAGTCTTCTTAAAAATACATTTCAACCTATTGGGAAAACGCAGAATCATGCAGGTTCATGAGAGAGCTCCTGGACTGGGAGCAGCACGGTGCAGGAGAACTTCCAAGGGCTAATTAAGAGATGAACGTCTCTCCTTTGCTTTCTTACTGTAGTTCTGTGCTCCTGTGTATCTACTGAAAGCAAATACTGATTCTGACTGTGTGATTCAGTAACATACCTTGGAGGTGCAGTACTCTATCACCCTATCCTAAAATAAATGAAGTATTTCAAAATACTTACTGAAAGAAAAATTGAAAGAAACCCCTGAATTAATGATCATATCTCCTTCTTAAGTGCTCCTTCAATTAATCCAGTATTATTTAAATGTGGATTCTGTCTGTGTCCAAGTCTGGTTTGCCTTTGACAGAGTTGGAGTATGAAGGTATGATGGTAGTGCATATGTAATGTTTGACAAGCCTGGTCCATAAAAAGTCCATGCTGTCACTTACTCAGCTGGCTGGCACACTGATGGGAAGGAGCCCAGCCTGCCATTTAACTCGTCATACCTGCTGTCATTGCTACATCAGACTTTCTGAGCAGGTTGTCAGTGTGCAGGTGTATGTCAGAGTACATATCACTACGCTTGTAACACATTTTTATCCCAGTCTAGCAAGGCCATTGTGCCTCCAGGCAAGAAGGAAGGAGCAGTCTCTGCTCACCTCATACTCCCTTGTAAGCAGCAACTGGAAGGCCTTGGGGAACAGAATTTGTCCTGGCTCCCACTGCTTTCCTGAGCAGACTGCCTGGCTCAGTGCCTGCAGAAAGGAGCAAAGCTGTATGTTCGCTCTCCCAAAAACAAGAGAGGCACAGTGGGCTCAGTTGTTACTCCTTTGTGGGTCTCCAGGGAGAGCACACTTCCAGGCTTCCTCTTACTCAAATTACAAGGTTGCCCTTCATTCCCAAAAGCCAAGAAAAAAGCTCAGCTTACATGTGGTAAAAAAGAACTTGTAAAAGTTATTTTTGAAGGGGCAGTGAAAAAATCAGTATTTGCACTGGCTACCCTTGATGTTGCTACTGTATTTGAAACTGCTGGAGTGTGTGTCCCCTCATCAGACCCAGGGCTTCCTCATGTGCAGTTTAAATGTGAAGGGATTCAGGCAATAGGTTGACTTTTCTGTGAACTCTCTGGGGGCACTAGAATAGGCAAAGGAGCCAGTTGGGTGACTGCAGCAGTTCATCTTCCACAGTGCTGCACAGGAGCTCTGCACTGCTGTGCCATGGCGGGTGGCAGCAAGTGGGGAGAGAACATAGGAGCAAAAAGGGGCTTGAGTGAAGCATTCTTAGCAAGAAGAAATCATAGGTGCAGATTACCTGGGAAACAGTTCCCTGTCAATATTTTTTTGACTCTTACATATACTTGCACATAGTCTAAAACAGAAAAAGATAATTCTATGGGCAATGATTGAACAGTGGAATTATGATTAGTTCCTGCTGCTCTTGTGTTAGGAAGTAGAGACATTAAGAAAAATCTAGTTTTATTTCTGGTTCTGCTGTAAAATCTCATTTATTACTGGGAAAAAGCTTCAGTTTTCTCCAAAGAGAAAAAAGGGGGTGGGGAGGGAGAGAAAGGTGATTCAACCTATTAGGTATTGGAAATAAGTTCTTTTTTTTCAGTAAAGGACTTTGGGAATATTGGCTAATACAGTGGAGTGCATTTTACTGTTACAAATTTTTACTGTATTTGCTCCATGTGAACAGAATATTTTCTTCCTGTGAATCTGACCAGAATAAAAAAGGATTGAAACTGTTCCTACTTTTGTCCCTGTTTGTGGCCTTCTGCAGCATCATTCCTGGGCTCTGAAAAGGCAGTGGGATGCCTGCCTTTCTGTAGATGCACAGATGTCTGCAGTGGAGGAACCAGGTGAGTAAACACACGGTCAGTTTGGAAATGGTAATACCTCTGCTGTGCCTATTCCTCCACCTTCATCTCCTGCCCTTGTATTTTATGTCAGGAAGCACACATAGTCTGGAGAGAAGCGTGATGAAAGAGTGGTGTTCTTCCTCACAGTCTCTTCTGAGAGACTTTATCTGAAATGATGCCTTGCCATCTGCACATAATTAATGTTGCAAATCTTCAATTTTTAACTTTTTCACCTCAAATTTTTAAGATTCGTGGTTTGATTATGTTTTTATGTTTTTATTTTAACTCAAAAGTTACATCAAAAGTACTGAACAGATCATTAGAGTCCTTTGCGTGAATTAAAACGGGTAGGACCTCCCTTTTTTTCTCTTCCAAATGAAATCGTAAAAGAGTAAAATCTCATTACAGTGTTGAAGTGTTTCCTTTTGTAAACTTCAGACAATTTAGTTTGTAAACTTCAGATAATTTAGAAGTCTGTCAGAAAAGCAAAAAAAAAAAAAAAAAAGGAAGAAATGTAATAAAGTTAAATCCCTAATACAAGGGAGAAAAGAGCCAGCCAAACACATTCCATGGAAAGGGTTGCATTTCCATTAGAATTCACAGGTCTTGTCAAGGGCTGCAAGTCTGGATATGTGAAGTCAAGAGAACAGTGCTGATCTGTGCTTCCTGAAAAACTGCTTCTGGGACACCTCTGCCAGTGTTGTTCCATGTGCAGTTGTAAGGATCTAAGGTTGCAAGGATATCTAAAATGCACTAGCCATCCCTGTGTAAAGACACTAAATATTTTTGGTGGTGTGGTTCACTGAACAGTCAATTCTTGCCTCTGCCAGCCGCTGGTGATTGCCACAGCACCCCTGGTTTAAAATTTCAAAACAAAGTTTTGTGGAGAAACACTCACCAGTTCCTTTTGCCAGTGTGGTAACTCTGTCTTCATCCAAACTAGCTAGCAGGAGAGCTCTGCTCCATTTCGAGGGCACAACCTGCTTCCAGCAGTCCTTCCATGTATTCCTCTTCCTTTCAGAACTGGAGACTTGGAGGTCTCTGTGCTCGAAATCCTTTACAGATACTGGGGTTTAGCAAACAGGGCAAATTGTTTCTTCTGGATGCTCAAGCATTCTGTGTAGCCTCTTGCATTCACCACTGCAAGCTGTTTGAGAAGAGGGAAGACTCACAAAGAGGTGCTACAGAAAGAATACTTGTTAACAGTTTCCCCTCATATCTGTGGGCCAAGTTTCTCCTGAGTAGCTGGCCTACATCTGAATAAAAGCCAAATGTATCTAAGTTAAGCCGGGTTCCTGTGATGGTAAAGACAGTGTTTTCCTGTAGGCAGGATGGGGCTGCTGGGGGCCTGTTGATCCAAGCTGCCATTTGTGGATATTACTTACTTTAGACTGATCACAGTTTCAGCAGAAACCCGACTTGGGAAGCCACACAGTCTGCAGGTAATTGGAAACAGAACCTGGCACAAGCTTCTTTTAAAGTTTAGCACTGGCCTTTGAATTTGTAAATAGAAAAGGTCTGTGAGTCTGCAGTAAAAACGGTGGCTGCCCTAGTAAATTTCAAGAAGGAAACAGAGACGTTATTGTTTTCTCTCTCTCCATATAGTTTGCTTTTTGTTTCTCTCTTTGATCTAAGAAAACTCTAGGATAGCTCCTTTAATTAAGGGGCAGTAGAAAAAGCTTTGTCTGTCGGGTGATGTTTGTGTTGATGCACACAGCTAAGCTACAGGCTCTGTTTTTTCCTCCACCTTTTTACTCTATTTAGAAAAGCAAGACACTTTTCATATGTCCTTTTTTAGGCTTATGATATTCCCTGTTTTAAAGGATGCCTACCCCCACTTCCAAGTGTTTGTATCTAGGCAGATTACTTACTTTCTGGTTTTGGCACTTTTCTTTCTGTTTTATTCACTGGTTGTTTTTTATGAGCACAGCACTCATGGTAATAGCTACATAATTATATATCGGAAACATAAATTTTATTTCTTAGTTGTTAAGTAACTGGGATTTCAGTAATTTCCTTATAGCCTTTGTGTTACTTCTCCATTTTTCACTGTTCTTCTCTTTTCTGCTCGTACACAACTCCTTTTACTACTCCTTAAAATGCCAGATGTGATCACAGTTGTGATCAACTATATTTTCAGAAGAGATTATATCAAATGTTTGATTTTTCACTAGTCACATGGATACCTTTCAGCTAAGCAAAGGTCATCTGATTCACTCTGGAAAGTATGACTTTTCAAAATCATCTGTGGCTAAACTCCTACTCATTCAGCATCTCCTAGGTGACAGTAACTGCGTGTACTCCACGATAATTTAAAATAAAATATCCCATGGTTACAATCACTAGTTGAATTATGATGATGATAGCAGGGTTTGGTATCTAGCCCAAAAATCTGCAAGAGACCACTGGGATTGTGAACGCCATGTTTTTTAACACAGTTCAAAGATCTGTGTAAGACAGAATTTGAAGTACTAGGGGCAGTATTTTAAGTTAGGTTGTCTGTCTGACCATTGCAAGCATCAGTGAAACAGGGCTGGGAAAAAGAGGGGAAAGATCAGTAAAAAATGTCTCAGGATAAATAAAGAGTATTTGAGTCTTTTGATGAATGTTTCTTGGTTAAAAAATCAAATATTTCCAGAAGTAAGTGACTAACTATGGTATGTTAAGATCTGGCTATTGTTACAGAGATGCCTCTACCCGAATTAAGGTGCAAAAGAGACTATATGCTGGAAGTCAGTAGTACAGGTTTTATTTAGCAGTAAGTGTGAGGGGGGGAGAAAGAGAGAGAGAGAGAAATAGGAAAGGGGTGGAGGGAGAGAGTGGCAGAGAGATAGGTTAAGTGGAAAATATCTTACCCATAATCTTTCTTAAGTAAGACAATATCTTCTACCACTCTGTGGATGCTGACAGCATCCTGTTGATCCTCTTCTCAGTGGTGAGGGTCCCACAAAACAGAGTTCAGTGGATTAATACGTGTTCAGGCTAGTTGGGAACACCCAGGTAACTCCCCTGGGGTGGAAGTTTGACACCATCTCTTGCCAGCGGCTCTGGATTGGTTGCATCACTTTGCATCACGTGCAGTCCTCTGGTGCAAGGCCTCAGGAATGAGTCTGGGGGTGCTTTGGGGTCTGTGATGGTTTATGATCCCTCCTCAGCTGCCTGTCCTGTGAATGTCCCGTGGATGTGGCCTTCTCAGGGTGGGGGGGTTCAACAACTGAGCCAGTTTGTGTAAGGGAGGGTGGGTGTTCCCTCTGACCGGGGGTTACATCACACACCCCAAAATTCTCCTCCTCCCACCCTGGCCTGGCGGGAGTGTGTGCAAACCTGGCCTCAGCAAATGAGTTAGTGGGCTGTGGCCTTGCCCACCCCAAACCCAGCCAGACCTGATTTCCAGGACAGCTGCTGGGTTTGGCTTTCTTTGGGGATATATTCTTCTCCTTAGACACAAGCTAACTGGACAATAGTACCACTCTTATCTCAAGTTCCTGTTAGGTGGCATAAGTCACAGTCCAGTTCCAGTCAGGAGGCATATTCAGGCACGGGGTGGGCTTTGGTGGTCACAGCTTGTTTATACATTTTTGCCATAATGGGCAAAGTCCTTTAAAAAAAAAAATTAAGCCATTAACCATAACATTCGAATCTCTCACATGGAAAAAAACAGAGCTATTGCCTTCCTGATAGAAGGTGGCATTTAACTCAAATGGAGCCAGTCATAGTGAAGCAAAAGACAGATGAAATTTGCATAAACATGCAAACTGGTGGGTTGGATGACAAATAATGAAGTGATAGTGGCAGTGCAGAGGTGCTAGGACAGGCAGGGGGATAATGATCTCTCACAGCAGATGAGACGTGACTGGAGCATAAGCATCGAGGGAAGGCAAGCACTGTGCTCTGACAGAAGGCCTGTTCCCACACCCAGCCTGCAGTTTCCTTCACCTGCATTACTGCTACTCTACTAAATTCTGCTTGGTATAAACAAAGTAGAGGCTTGAGAGTGAGGGATGAAAGGTTTATAGTCTGTTTGAGAGCTGTGCTCAGCTCCTGTTCAAACACCTCCCCTGGGTTACATATTTGGCTTGCTGTTACCTATTGCACCTCCTTGAAACAAGAAAACACACTGTATTTTGTAATTTCAGATCAGAATATGGAGGAAAACCTGAAATGCCTTAAAAAATGAAAATTCTTTGATTTTAACCTTTCGAAGATTTGAAAGAGCTTGTAATTTTGGATGCCTGGGCAAAATAGCACTGAGCATTATCTATTGCAGGGTTCATACAAATTTAAAAACACTGGTGGAATAACATTCTGTCAGTTAGAAATTGTGTGGGAGGAGGGCATCAAACCTGTCCTGTCTCTACCTCCAGTCTAAGCAAAGCCCTTAAATCCAGAGCAGAAGTGAGCTGTCAGATAGCCCTGCTCGATCTCTCCAGCAGCCTGTGATGAGCAGGGAGATGGGCTGGGGGCTGTGGTCTGCTCTTTGCCTCTCTGCTTCCTCACGGATTCATTTAACTGCCTAGATGGCTGCTCCCAGCTGTCCCCACCACAGCAGCAGCAGTGGGCAGGGGAGGCTGAGGGGAGCAGGCAGGGAGAGGGTTGTAGAAGCAGAGGCACTGTCTATGTGGGCTTGTTCACCTGCACAGGAAAACAGGGACTCATGGCTCTTGTTACAGCTCTACATCCTGTTTACAGGATGGAGGACATCTCTGGTGCCAGGCTTACTGGCTCCACACTGTTTTCACTCTCTGGGCTATATCTGAAGCAGATCAGCTTTTATAATCATGCCTAGAGCACCCAGTTCTGCAGAAGGCTGCAGCTCCCTGCTGCATGGGGAACCTCTGACAGCCTCAATCCCTCCCCATGACCTCCTCCTCTCCCACATTTCTTCATGGCAAATCCATGACCCTTATTTAAACCCATACTAGATGGTGGTGCTCTTCCTAGGAGAACTCTGATGCTTCCTATCCATATGGCTGGGTAACTTGTCCAGACTCATGTTTTATGTAGAGATAACATGGACATCTGTGAAGCATTAGAGCCTTCACACACAACTCAGCTGATTGTGGGAATGGCCTGGTATAGATAGAGTGAGTTAGACTGGCAGCAGTTTTCTCTGTTTATGTGATTGACTGTGATCAGGGGAAAAAGGTAACACTGTAATTAAGGAGACAATTTTTCTGTCAGGGTAAGATGCAGTTCACTTTGGAAGGCTTTATGGCACAGCTAACTAGGAAAGATGTTATGAGCAAAACCTTATAGTTTCAGTCACTAATAATGCTTGGATATGCCAGTACTCCAGATTATTTTTAAACAATCCTGAAGGAGTCACTAATATCTGACTCCAATGCCTACTCTCCAAAATAGGCTATAGAGTTATTTCCTCTCTTACAGGCCATCAGATGTTTTGTTATTTCATGCTCTATGCAGCAATTTGCTGAGAAAAGACTGAGAAAGGCATTTAGAAACACTTCTAGACTGCTGGTTGCATCAACAAGATGTGATGATAAGTGTTCACATTTCCCTGGGCAGAGAAAAGGGAAGAAACTGTTCTTCCCTCATATACATTCAAGCTCTGACAATTGTCTCTGATGCACAGGATTAGTCTCTCTCCCTGCATTTTGTGCTGTTCCTGACCCCAAAAGGAGGTCATGAGAGGTCTGTCTGAATGAGAGCTTGTTAGTGTGAGAGGCCTAGTTGGTGGACTTGCAGATGGTGTAAATGTGGAGCTGTATGACAGTGTTGTACATTTTCAGTTGTGCCCAAGGAGGCTTTTAGGTTCCCAGGGCATGTGGACTCATTCTGTGATGCAGCGGAGATGAGTAAGTTCTGTGTGCCTGGAAGAAAGTCTGATGCTGATGAATTAGTTTCATAGAATAGTTTAGATTGGAAAAGACCTTGAAGATCATCACAATGGTTGATAAATTTGTAGGGTGGGCAGTGAGCACAAAACTGGGTTTGTCACAAATCTTGTCTATATTTGGAACAGAAGTACTCTGGTTCACTGGGATTTACCATGCACATTCATACCTCGTATTTGCTGCCTAAAAAGACTGTTTTCAATATGATACTGCCTCTGTTTCTTTAAAAACTGTGGCAGTTGTTCTGCTATGCAGTTTCTTGATAGTGTTGTCACTAACACATCTCCTAATGCCTTTTGTACTTTAAGAAGTTTAAAACCACATTGTCCTAGACCCTTCAAACTGAGGAGAGTCTCATCCTCTCTTTTTATGGTAGTGAGATGATGCTGAGAGATTTAGGGCATGAGAGACGGGATATAAAAATGTGCTGGACACTGCTGTTTGCTGCAGACAGATTCAGACTGATCCCTCTCTCTGTTGTTTATGCAGCAGAGTTTTAATGCAAAAGGCTCAAGAGCCGCAGGATCAGGAATAAAACCCAACATGATTGATTCTTGCTCAGCTGTGGGCCACAATCACTGAAGGCAATGATATCTCTTGTCATCCCTCTGATCTGGAGTTTGCATTCCTCTCAGCAGGGAAGCCCAGTTGCTGCAGTGCATGTCTTGCTTAACAAGTGAAGTCAAAATGCAGCAGCAACACAGTGTGGTGTGCAGGATTAAGCTCATATTGAGCTTTACTATGCTAGTTTTCCTTGAGCTGTAATTCCTTAGCTTCGCCATTGACTGCTATGAGTTCCTCTGACATCCCACATTGGTGGCATGGCGAATTGAGGTCATCACTGGAAACTTGGTGCAATGATTAGAGTGGCAGCTGTATCTGTTATTGTCTCACACAGCTCTCAGAGCTCTCCTCTGCTGCGTCCTTTCACAGCAGCTTCTCTTACTGCGTCAGGTTTGCAGTGAGTGATACTGATAATCTGCCAGGCTGGGCCCCTGCACGCAGGATGCTTCCTGCTTGCTGACAGCTTGCCTAGGAGGGATTTTGTGCTGTAGACCTTGGAAAAAAATTAGAAAAAACAGAAGAGATAAATGTTGCCCTTCCTCCTTTGTCCGTGTGTGAAAATGAGCATTTGGGATTCTGACTCCGCTGTCACACAAAAGAGCCTTTCTCTCTGCCTATCCCCAGGCTGAGTTTCCTCACTGGTCCCACTGTTCTTCTCTCTGGATACCATTCAAGGGACAAGTTGGAGTAACTAAATGTCCTCTGCTGTTCAGAGGGGTCATTGCATCTCACATAAAATACGCTATCTCTTTAAAACCTTAACCAATCCATCAAAGTCATTATTCTGTGTAACGCTGAGGGTTTTTTTCTGCATATGAATAACTTTAACAATGCTTAGAGGGTATTGTATACTACTGTACACGTGCATTATCTTTCTTCCTAAATACATATAAAATATCTTTGAACCTTAAGTAGAGTAGCTGCTGTGTCAGCAGATGCTTGTGCTTAGCTTAACAGTTTGTGCTGGCATAGTCTTACTGCTGAAATGCTGTACCCAGGTGAGACAGTTGAGAACAGGTCTTTTTTTACTGTAATTAGATCAAATTTCACCTGTGGGGTTCAGTGAGATTATTCTGTGTGGAAACTAAGCATATGTCATTGCCACACTGGTGCCATATTTGCAGATAAGCACCGAAAGAGAAATACCTCGGAGAAAATCTCATTTAATGACTGGTAGATGTATTAAAAACGTGTGTTTTCTTAAGGACTTTGCTCTAACAGGTTAGAATTGAATGAAATGCCTTAGCTTTACCTTTTTTCTCTTTCAGAAGAAAAGAAGCTTTGAAAAAGTATAGGAAATTGCAGGACGGTGTTAGAGAAGCTGGCTGCAATGCTGTCAAAGGGAGGTAGCACAAAGACGGCAAATATTAAAACACAGAAGAACTGGAAGGTGCAGCAACAAGAGGATGTGAAGTCTCTTAACTAGGGAGTGTAGTATGTCCAAAACTGTAGCAAAAGGTGTGAATATTTTGGTAGATGCAGGTCTTGCTTTTCCAACCTCAGGCTGTGACTGAGTTATGCAGTTTTCAGGGAGACACACCTGAGACTGCTTTATGTTGTACATGATGTTCCAGGTGGCCAGCAAGTAACTCATATGCCCCATTTGGCTTCTCAGGTGCCCAAAGTGAGCTCAGGCTGTTGATCTGAACATGTCATTCCTCTGAAAGACTTTGTTCTGGCAGTCTCAGGGAATAAAATTCAAAGTTATTCGTCTCCTGGACTTAATGAAAGGCTGGTTTTCTTTCCATCCCATTCCCGGACTGTTTAGGCAATGTGATGCTTGAAATAAGCTTGTGTGTTTTGTTTGCTTTTGTTTTGTTCTGGGTTTGTTTTGTTTTGTGATTTTTTAATGCCATGTAGTCTGTTTCATCTCTTCTTTCTGGACAAGGCCCTGGACGCTCTGTATTCCTGGTTTAACCATTTGGTCTGTGTCATGTTGCTCCCTGTCTTGTAGTAACAAATGTATGGGTTTCCTCCTGCTTTCTCCACTGATTTTACCTTCTGTGTCACCCACAGGGAGGCTCAGTGTGTCTTTTCTCCCATATGTCATGGCTGGCAACAAAACCGAGCTTCATGAGAACAAGGAGGAGTTTGCTCTTTAGAAGTGCTTTATCACACAAAGTGTCTCAATATGCATCTTTTTCTGGGGATGAAGTCAAGCAGATGTTGCAAAAAGCGAGGGGCCTGCAGTACAGCAAGAAAACTGTGGGCTATTCATCAGTGGAGTAAACAAGCAAGGCATTCCTCTCACACCTTGAGCAAAAGTAATGAATAACCCTAAATGCTTCTCTTGTGGATGTGAAATTAAATGTGAAATGGAGGTAGGGAGCTTCTAGCCAAGCGACAGAATCCCATCAGGTCCCTCAGGATAGTATTGGAAAGCAAAGGATATTGGGTTACTGTGTGAGTCTGCTGTGTACCAAAGAGAAATCTGCCATTTAGGTAGAAGTCTGAACAGGAGCGTTGTTTGTAAAATGAGGATTAATTGCATGGGTGAGACTGGCAGAAATATTGCACTTACTTTCAGGCATTGTCCTTGACTGGAAATGTGGACTCAGTGGAAAGAGTTCAGAGGGCAGCAACATGAGTTTTGGGCAATGAAGAGTTTCAGAGCACTGGCTGTGTTTGATTTAGAAAATGAAACTCTGAGTGGGGAACATGAAAAGTCTTTCATTCTGTAGAAGAGCACTGTTAATGACTGGTTGATCTCTTTATTTGTTTAGGAAGTGCAGAAAGAAATCAGATTAATTTTAGCTTACTCTCCAGCTAGAAATATTCAGGCTGGATACTATGAAAAAATTGTTAAGTCAGTAATATTGCTAATAATCTACCTAAAGTTGCACAATATCTTATTTTTTTATTAGTTTATTACTAAAAATCTCAATGCCTGAAATGCACTACTCTGTATTTTGTAAGTTCTTGAAGTGTCTTTTGGCCATACAGTACTATTGAGTAATTTCAGGATAAATTGAACAAAGATGCCATGTTTCTAACAATATATGGTTCTAATTATCTTGAGAGCACTGAGAGCTTATGGGCTCACCCTCTCACATGTAACCTCATGTTGAGCTTTGGAGAGAGCTCAGCAAGATGTAGTCTAATAAAGCACAGGAGAAAAGTAACTTGGAGAATGAAAAACCCTCAAAGAGATAACATAAACATAGAAAAAGATTGATTGATTAAATGATTCATGAAATGGATGTGAGGAGAAAGAACAATTGATGATGGCATGTGAGAAAGTGACCTTGGCAAAACGAGGCATGCAGGTGACAAAGGAATATCTGACACAGAGCTGTACAAGAACCATGTGAAAGCGGGAGAGTGGGCAGATTTAAAGCAGTGGCAGATGAAGTGTAGGAGGCAGCAAAGAAAAGCTGCCACATACACGAGGATGAAGTAATAGATATCCTTCCCCCTTACTTATATTACTGGATGAGAGGAGAGTCTATTTTGAAAGCACTGTAAAGCAGAGAGATGGCATTCTTCAGTGTGGACCTACTCTGCACAGCTCCTGAAGAAGACTTAGCAGTCATCAGAAACTAATGGCTCTTCTGTGCCTGCCTGCTCAGAAGCACTTTCCTATTTCGGTCACCACAAATATTCAGTGTTATCTGTACGTCATGTTCCTTCTCCTGTGCCAGCCTGCGTGAACATAAACAAGTCTTGTCGGTTTTAGTTTCTTTGCTCCAGTTAAACCCTGAATTTACACTTTAATGATTCCTTTCCTTCATTTGAATTTTGTCAGTTCTCTTATGGTGTGCTGTTCTCCCCTGGTGCAATTACAGGCTTCCAAGATGGTTGGTGACCCTGCCATAATATGCACAAGCTGCTTCACCTCCATACTGCTCCTGTGGTCCTTCCCTCTCCCCTGCCCTCACTCCAATACTGCTTAGCAGTTTTCATTATCAGCAGCTGCTCCATTTTTAAGTCTACTAAATTCTGGTATTATTAGATAGATAGATGGATAGATAGATAAACACACACACATACACACGTATGTACATACATACATTCATACATACATACATACATACACACACACATATATATAGTCTTCTAAAATGAACAGGGTTATGGCTGTCATGGTTGATCCCTAGAACTACTGGCATCCCTAGGACTACTTTACACTGCACAATGAAGCTATCTTACCTAGCAGAATAGAAGGACTGCATCCAGACTGCCACAGGCAGTGATGCCTTGCTCAGGCTGAATCCTGCCGGTACTCAGGAATTGTTTGGGAAAGTTCCATGTCTTATAGTCCAAAAGAGGGGAATTTAAATACTGTTACAGTGTTGATGACTGAATTACCATGCCTGGGAATCTCCTGTTAGGTTGATGCGTAGCCGGTGTGCTCTGCCTTCCGAAGCTGCCTTTAGCAAAGGCTGTCCCTCCAAGGTCTGATCCAGGCAGACATAAACAGGATAACAGCTCAGCCAGCCTCGGCTTGGCTGTTATCCATTTTGGCATGAACAAGTCTAGGTTGTCTTCACCCAGCCGAGGGCTGGTGTCCATCACTGCACTTGCTGCTGTGCAGAGATGATATACAAAAACAAAGTTACTTTACAAATCTGACGAATCTGAGAGAAAAGCTCATGTTCTTACTCAGAATGCCACTCCATGTGCTGTTAAACACAAAGCTAAGAATAATGTCTCCTCTGAGAAGCAGATACAGGGGCTGTTTTTGCACACCTGTAAGACCTCTGCCACTTTGGCACCTATGTCTGAGCTACTTACCCTAGGAGGACAAATTTTACTTTGGAATGGGATGAATTGCATTTGTGGAGAGGCTTTCTCCACTGACAGTAAAGGCAGACCATGGTAATGAGCTCAGGTACAACTACAGGTGGGGATAAGCCATAAAAAGCAGTCTGCACTCACATTATGGGACAATTGCATACAAGGTGGTAAATCATCAGCTGAGAATCAACTTTGAATGGACTAAATGAGAACCAGTTGTGTATCAAGTGAATAAAAATCACAATAATATCTTGGATCAATGGTTATGTCTCTGACTGTGAAGTGCAGAGACTTTTGTTTCTTGACCCCTTCTCTTACTAAATATGTGAAGATCAATGTTTTCTGGAGATGTGTATCTATGAAGCAGAATCTGGGAAGGGAAGCTGATGCATTTCAGTGGGAGGCTGAGTTCCCAGCAGACCAAGATAGAGCTGAAATATCTTTGAGGACTGTAGCTAGTTGGAAGCCTATTTTCCTAAGGGATGGTGGCATCTCTGTTGTCTGAACCAACAGGGAGGAAACACATGGTGCTGCTTGTTACACAGGATTTTGTACTTATGAGTAGGTGTGGCTGCAGTTCTATGTAGTCAGATCCAGTTATGTGAAAGATCTCCTGAATTTTATTGGTAAAATGCAGGGACTTTTTTTTTCTTTTAAGGATGTTGGGTTTAAGGATTAAGTAGCCAACAATTTTTGTGGTAGAGGGTCTGTGCTTTCCTTCTGGTGTAAGTGCTAGTAGATTTAAATGCCTTTCTGAACTAAATTACAAATTCAGCTCGAACCCTTAAACACGCCTGGGGTTCTGATATTTCTGACCACTTTTTGCCCTTACTATAATAATTCTCCTCTGGAAATGCAGCTTCTCAGAGTGAACCTGGCGTTGTGAGCTGAGAACTTCTTGCCTTAGGGCCCCATCTAGTGGGTAGTGGCTTCTACTGAGCAGTAACAAGGGCGACTTTATTTGTGTTGCTGAGAAATGAAAGGCAGGAAAAGGAGATGATATGAAAATTCCCTACAGAGCTTAATAATCACAAATGAAATAATCGTTTGTTCATTCTTGTCCTGCTGTCATTTTTTAACTTTCTCTCTACAAAGACAATGTTTCTTTGCATTTTGTGCTGAAAGATTTTCATAACATGGCGGAAGCATACCCTAATTGTGGGGGAAAAAAGAAAAAAAAAGAAAAAAAAAGAAAAAAAAAGAAAAAAAAGAAAAAAAAGAAAAAAAAAGATGAGAGAAGAGAAGAAAAATCATCAATTTCTTCTCTGTACTCCTGCATTTCTTTTATTAATGGAATGGCTGCATTATTTCACTGAGTGTGCAGCAGTCATTGGTAAGTGACACAAGGATATGAGTATTACTCAGTGAAGTTATTCATAAGTTAAGAGGCTTCTTAGGTAAACTTGAAAACAGGAAACATTCCAGCCACACTAAAAGGTCTTTCAGACCTTTAAAATCTGTCAAACATTTAAAATCTGTATTTTGTCTTGACAGAAATGCTCATATTCCAGATGCTACAAAGGTAAACATTCAGACAGGAACTGTTTGTTATATGTATGTATTAGGAAAAAAAAGTCTTGATAAATGAAAAAAAAGTTTTATGGCTATATCCAAGTTGCTTTTACAAAAGACATTTTTCTAGTTCATCTGTCAAATGAATTTAGCTAGCCAAATTTGGATTTCAGTTGCAGTTAAGTCATTCAGAGTAACCCAAGGGAGAAAGATGAATAACTAGACAAAACATATGGCCAGAGCTGTCTAATATTTTGACTTTTCAAAATAAAAATAAAAGAAAGAAGGAAATAGCTAAATTATCTGGTAAGGATAAAGCCGTTTCTGTCTGGCAAATGTATTTTACAGAACTGGCTGTTTTGAAGACAGTGTCTGTAATGTAGTTGGTAGTCTTTCAGTTTAAGATGAACCCTGATGAAAACACTTTCTGAAGTGTTTCTGTGCTATCTGTATCTTCAGAGAGCATCATAAGGGATGGAGATTGGGTACTCCTGTGTTTGTGTAACAGAGTTATTTCACAAAAAAAAGATATTTTATAAAGGATAGGCTGATTATTTTTATTAAGCTGCTTAGTGGGGTTATTTACAAACTATGCATGAAACTCCCAAGGTAGAGATATTGAAAGATAAAGGAGAGTCTGGCTAAAATAAAAAGACCATGGTTGAAAAAGAAGCCTTTTCATACTTTGACTGTTGACCTTGAACACCTCTTTGTCTTAGTTATGTTTTCTTGTCCTATTTTTTTTCTTTTTAAATTTAGCATGTGTGTGGGGAAAAAACAAATGACGTAGCTTTCCATACCTTGAAAATCTGGCTCTTCTGTTTGCTGTTTATAAAGGAGGAAGAGTTTTAAAAGACAATATGTGAGTTTTAGTTTGAAAGAGTGATTGACAAATAATTTCTCCTTTTATTCTTACTGACATATTATTTTTTGTATTATTTTCTATCTATTTTCTGCCTCTTTCTTTTGTTCTTTAGCTTTTATAACCAAAACTCTTTTAACAACTCATTTACATTTTCTTATTTTGATAGCCTAGGTTAGTTTTATGCTGTCTCTGGAGTCATGTGGCGAGTGGGCAAGATCTTTAGCTGTGCAAATCCTGGAGTAGCTCTAAATTATTTTTTTCCCTTCACTGTGTTTCTCAGCCTGTAGGGACTAAAATAGTTTCCAAAATAAATGATCCTGGAAAAAGTTACTTTCAGAATAAATGATGGGAAGCACAGTGCTGGAGTTACAGCAGCTGGAATGGTCCCGTAAGTCCCATTACACTGAGCAGCAATTGACCTAGCTCAGCTCCCCAGGAAAGGCATGAAGGTCTGACAGAGGTGAATGCTGATAAGATGTTTAGGAAATAGATCTTATTTGTGAGAGAAACTTTCGTGGACATCACTAAAAAGAGCCTGGCTCTGTCTTCTTTATACCCTCCTTTTGGGTATCTATACACATTCGTACAATCCCCTGAGATCTCTTTTCTGCAGGATGAACAGCCAAGCTTTCTCATCCTCTCCCTGTATATCAGTTGCTCTAATCCCTTCATCATCATCATGGCATATCAGTGTAAATGCTTATGTGTGCAAATTTTAGTAATGCACATAACAATTATTCCAAGTATGGTAAATGAAATACTAGTTGTTAGTCTTGTAAATGGTGGCCAGAATTATCAAGTCATGAAACTTCCTTGAATGTTTTAAAGAAATATGAGGTGATTCTGGATATTATTAATTTTAAACTACTTTTACAGGGCAGCTGTTTTTGGATAGCTGCTATTTAAATTATTTCCTGAAGGAAGTTGTTGATCTTTGGTGTTGATCTTTAGCTGTAATATATCTACCTAGAAAGATATCATCATACTTGATTCCTCTTCAGATCTCTTTCATACACAGTGATTTATCTTTCCTCCTTACTTGGTTGCTGTTCTCTATTCTTTTCTTTCAACAGATTACATTCACCAAGCAAATGTTTGTTAGCTTCTGGAATGCAGATCAGTTCTTTGACCTTTTCCTCCTTAAGGTCCCTGGTGCATATTTCATAACTGTTGTCATAACATAAGAATGACTTTATTATACCAGGCCTAGAGGTACCTTTGGTGTCTTTGCCCTGTCTACAGCAAATAGCAGGTGCCTAGGAAAGATTTAAAGACCAAAGCAAATATATGTGTTGTGCTGCTCCCCAGAGTAGTTTACGTCCTCTTAACCCAATTTCAGGTCAAGTCCTCTATGGGAGGAATATAGCACCTCTGCAGCTGTGAATTCAGAAGAGCTGTGTGTGGAGGGCTGCTTTCAGGACCAGAATTAACCCACCACGTTCCAAGTGCCTGTGAGTTCCATCAGCAAGACGTTTGACTGTCTGTAGAGAGACCCATCAGAAGACTGATAGATGTCATGATTAGTTATGTTGGTAAGTTATTTGTTACCCTGCTTATTATGTGTCTGAATGGTGAGAGATGGTGGCATTGTCACCCTGGTCATCATCTCACCCCCTGAGCTGGCACTAATAATGGGACATCTGGACATCTCCCTTTTCTTTCTTCTTGAGGATTATTAAGGGTGGTATGGGGAGGAGGTGGAATAGCAAAATATAATAATGAATAAGGCACACAGAAAATCAGATGTCAAACTGTTGACTCAGCTGCTCTGTATTACCTGAGGCTGGAGCTTTAGTGGACTATTTCTGTATGGTTGTCATGAGGAACAGTTGTTTCCCAGGGTATGTGACACATGAGTAAATTCCTGTCATACTTCCATTAGAAAGGGAGTAACACTGCACGTATGTTCCTTTCTGCTATTAGAGAGATTACATCTGTAGTGGTCTGTTCTCTTTGAAGTGCCATTTTTTTTTTCAGCTGAAAATGGAGGCAGGATTTCTCTTCCAGATGTATCATACATGGGTTTAAAGCGTGTGATTGATCAAAAGTGCTCAGAAAACTAGCCATCATTTTTTGTTGCCCGTCTAAACTCACCAAGTCCACAACAGAGCAATTACTTTCCCTTATACAGGCCTCTATTTGCTGGCTTCTTTCATGATTCCTGCAAAGACATGATCTTTCAAGCTGTCGGGCAGTCCCTTCACTAGCAGCTATCACAATCAGTTTTATACTCTTTACATCTTTGTACTAATTCTACCTAGGATTGAGCAGGAACAAACATCTGCAAAGGATATTTGTCTTTTTATAGGCACAAAGCTGAAGCTCAGGTTGAAGCTTTTGTATTACAGTATAGGAATGAAATGCAGGTTGCTCAATTATCATTTCCCAGAAAACTTCTGAAAATATCATAATCCTAAGGTGTCCTTTTGGTAAGGTTCCCTTTTCTACACACTTCTTCTTTCAGGAATATTAATTTTTTTTGTAACAGAATCATGGAATCAGAGAATGAGTCAGGTTGGAAAGGACCACAGTGAGTCATCTGGTCCAACCTCCCTGCTCAAGCAGGGCCATCCTAGAGCACGTGGCACAGGATTGTGTCCAGATGGTTCTTGAATATCTCCAGTGAGGGACACTCCACAGCCTCTCTGGGCAATCTGTTCCAGTGCTTGGTCACCTGCACAATAAAAAAAGTGCTTCCTCATGTTCATGTGGAACTTCCTGCGCATCAGTTTCTGCCTGTTGCCTCCTGTCCTGCTGCTTGGCACCATTGAGAAGAGCCTGGAAACATCCTCTGACACCCTCCCTTCTGATACCTGTAGTCATCTCAGTCATCTCTTCTCAAGGCTGAACAGGCCCAGCTCCCTCAGCCTTTTCTTGTACAAGGTGTTCCAGACACTTAATCACTTTCATGGCCCTCTGCTGGACCTGCTCCAGGGGCTGCATGGTTCTCTTGTCCTGAGGAGCCCAGAACTGGACACGGCACTGCAGACGTGGCCTCACCACTGCTGAGCACAGGGGCAGGATCACCTGCCTCGACCTGCTGGCAATGCTCTTCCTAATACACCCCAGGATATTATTGGCCTTCTTGGCCAGAAAGACACACTGCTGGCAAGTTCATACTGCTTCTCTGAAATGAAATACTGCATGGAAGGTAATGATAGACAAATTCCAAGTTTAGAAAAAGCAGCACAATTCTTTTACACTAAATATAATAAAAAGTTGGAGAAACATACAAAGGCACGCTGCTGGTAAGGTATCACCACAAACTATTTCTTCCACTGCTTAATGTTTATCATGGTCTATGTCTGTCTCTCATCTCTGGCTGACTATCCACTATTATATCAACACATAGTTCCAATTTCCTTGTTACTTCATTATGTGCTTGCTATATCTTCAAAGAATCATTCTCTTTCATCCCACATCTGGAAAATTACAATTATATAAACATCTAAAACCCAAACTTGTTTGAATTCTTTGATTACAGAAATCCTGACTGCTTTGTGCTAGTAGGCTGCACTGCCAGCATACAGTCAGAAACAAATATTCTGTCCAGCAATTGCACTGCAATAGCAGTGGGAAGGTGAAGTTTGAGGGTTAGTATGTACGCACGTTCAGAGGAAGAAAATACAGTGTTTTTTTAAATCTGAGAAGACAGCAAAAACTACTACATGGAAGGTAATGCTAGGCAAATTTCAACTCTAGAAAAAAAGGCACATTTTTTCACACTAAACAAAATTAAGAGTTGGAGAAAAGTGTGAGCAATAAGTAAGGATTAATCCCTGGATATATTCAAATTAAGACATATTTCCTTTTATAGTACAAGTACTTCAGCCAGCTGGTGTTTTAACCATATGTTTTATCAATTGCATGTTGTCACTGCACAAAAGTAGCCAATGCAACTGAATAGACGCTGAGGTAAAAATAAGACAATGATGATTATGATACTCTGGCCTCAAACTATGTGTTTCCAGTCAAGAGTTCCCACGCATTGGAAATTCCAGGCAGCTGATTTGGGTCCCTTTGTCAGGGAAAGAACTATGATCTGTCACTCACTGAGATGTCCTAGGCAACCCCAATGGTTTCTGTGATGTGATGTTGCTGATGTTGTCCTGCCATAAATACCCAGACATCTTGACGACCACACTCAGCTCAAGATCTTTTCGTCTCCTGCACTGCTGCAGTATTTGTGTCACTTGGGAAACACTGCCAGTGGATAGGATTGGGTCCAAGTGTAATCAGAAAGGCCACGGAGGCAGGGAAGGAGGACAGCTGTCCTAAGCATTCAAAGCTTTACATTCTGTGCCGTTCTGGTGTGACGTGAGCCTCGAGATATTTATTAAGCTGGACGAAAGCCTGCTTTGGTCTTGCAGCTCTCTGAATCTGCCTACCTTTTATTTAGGATATGTTACAGTAGATACCAGAGTGGTACCTAATGCTGCCTAATTGCAGTACAAAATCAGAATAAAAGAAACAGGTGGTGTGAAAATTTTACTGCCATCTCAAGTTATCTGTATCTGGAACACAAAACTATCTCAGATTCAAGTTAAGAATAATAGAAACATTGTTTGATTTAGATATCAGTAAGATAGAAATCAAAATATATGTACTTATATCGGTAAGTTTTTCAATCAGTAATATAAACATTACCTTCTGATTAAAATACAGTTGCAGAGGAATTCTCAGGCCAGTATGTGAAACAAGACATAGGCTAGATGAATTATGAAAAAAAAAACAAACCCAAAACTAATTAAGAGTAACTTTTCTAAGTTGTGTTTTCATGTGAACAGTGTTTGTGTGGGAAATCCTATAGTTTTTGTAAGGGTAAAAGCACCCCTCAAAATGAAATGAGTTTTGACACTATGTCAAAGGAGTCAAGGACACTAGTGGATGACTGATTTAGTGACAACTGAATAGCAAAGAGTGAGAAGGTTAAATAATCAGTTAAATGGCATGGACAAAGATTTCAGCAAAACCTCCCCATTAGGAATAGTCACAACTGTACAGGAGGAACAGTAGCAGGAATGGAGAGAACTGGTGACCTCCAAATGTGGCTTGATCTGAAGCACCAGAATATGGACCGTAGACAGAAACAGTAGTCGGAGATTGGGATGGAATAATCAAGTAGGTCTCTTCAGTATTTCTTCTGTAATGAAATACTGCTTTGTTTTTTATTCACTATGGCATTGCTCTTGAAGACCTGGAGAATAAACTACTGAGTGGTTGGAGAAGAATCAGCATGGTTTATTAACACTTCTGCTAAACAGGGTTTCTCCCTTTGTTCTTACTAAAAATATGAAAATCTATCAAAACAGTGTAAATTTGGGGCCTGCCTGAGACCACAAATCTTAGCACACTTCTTGTTGTATCTACCTATGGTAAACTCATTCCTTTTGCTTATAGCACCTATGGAATCAAAGATATGCAGCATTAGTGAGGAGCAGGAATTAAGGGGTTCAGTTGATATAACTTTTTAAGAAAATTGTGCCTGATCTGCATTTGCAATAGTTCTCACCCATTTACAGTGAAATCTTGTCAGATCCTCATTCCTTGGAGCTGTTGTGGATGTAAGTAATTTAGTTCTGAAATGAAAAAATATAATTTTTCTACCTGCTTCTAGGAATATACTAAAAGCTCATTATTCTAGAGTACAGTAATGATCATATATGTCAGGCAGTACATCGTGTGGCATGGGATATACACACCATAGCTATGTGCTTTCAGTGACATGAACTGTTGGATATGCCATAAAAAGTTCAATGACCTTGAATAGAGGGAAATGCCTGAACCTGATACCGTTTGAGGTTTTCATGTCAGCTCTCACGTTGGAGTCATCATGCAGGCGCTGCCGTGTGATCTATGTATTCCTTTCCTTCTCCTTTTCCTCTGTGAAACAGGAACAGATAATTTCCACATTATCTGTTTGAGGATATGGGGAGTGTGAGGTGATTTTACCTGGCGGTGTTGGGATGGGATGAGTGGAGGTCCTGAGCGCTGGACCAGGGGTGTGAGAATTGGTAGACCTGCATAAAGTGATGAAGAAATGTTTAGGGGAAGGAATCGGATGAACAAAGAGAGGATCACCCAGAAAGGGCTATAAAATGGGCTGACAGCAAGTAAAGTACTCTTATCTGACTGAGCCCTGTGGCTGATCACCACAGTCTATGCTGTCTTTGTTCAAACCTGTCTTAACTGTATATCTGTGTAATCTCACTCTTCATCCATATGTGTGAGTACTGCATGGACTGACTGCCACGTACTGAGGGGACTGGGTGCCAGCTATTGGTGTCAGACTGGGGGTTTTAGGTGCTTTTACACTCTACATGTATCTATCTAGGGGGACCCACGGGTGTGGGGTGCCTGCGAGGTCACCCATCATGAGACTGTTCATCTGTTTGCAGCAAGCACTGACGCAGACAGAGAGAGAGTAGGCAACCAGACAGAAAATATGTGTGTGCTTGTGAACCTGGAGGGTGTCATGTGTGTGCCTTCACTAGTGACCTTCAGCTTCTGCCAGCCCAAGAGGAGAAGGGGACAGAACCAGAGTCAGTTCCTGTCAGACACACAAACTCAAACACAGAGGTTATGAACACAAGAAAACTTACTTTTTCCCCACTGTGAGAGTATCCAAGAGCTGGTCCAGGTTGCCCAGAGAGGTTGTGTATTCTTGTCATGGTTTAACCCCTGCCAGCAGCCAAACCCCACAGGGCAGCTTGTTCACTCCCGCCTGTGGGATCAGGGAGAGAATCGGAAGGGTGAAACAGAGAACTCCTGGGCTGAGATGAAGACAGTTTAACAGGAAAAGCAAAAGCTGCACACAGAAGCACAGCAAACCAAGGAATTGATTCATGGATTCCCATGGGCCGGCAGGTGTTCAGCCATCTCCAGGACAGCAGGCCCCCATCACACATAATGGTTACTTGGTAAGACAAGCATCATTACTCCAAATGTCCCCCCTTTCCTCCTTCCCCCAATTTTATACACTGAGCATGATGCTGTAGGGTCTAGAATATTCCTTTGGTCAATTTAGGTCACCTGTTCCAGCTGTGCCTCCTGCCAGCCTCCCATGTACCCCCAGCTCCCTCGCCAGCATGGCAGCATGGAAAGCACAAAATGCCTTGGCTCTGTGTAAGCCCTGCTCAGCAATAACAAAGACATCTCTCTATTATCAACCCTATGTTCAGAAAAAATACAAATCACAGCTCCATACTAGCCACTATGAAGAAAATTAACTCCATCACAGCCAAAACCAGCACAGGTCTTCATTTTTGGAAATACTCAAAATCTGGACGTGGTCCTGGATAACCAGCTCTAAGTAGCCTTGTTTGAGAAATAGACTGGATAAGATGACCTTCAGAGGTCCCTTTCAACCTCAAACATTCTGTGATTCTGTGCCTCAGTTGTCTGTGTTTGTCTGATGCAAATCCTGTTTGTAAATGCTGTTTCAAGATGTAACCCTGACAGCTACTGAAGCCTGAAGACATTAAAATAGGTTTTGAATGGTGCTGCTCAATGGTGGATTCAGGACCTTGCCTTAATTTATGTGTGGTGAAACCTCTGGACCACACCACTGCAGTGTTAATTCCTGTCTCTGCCTTCTCATGGCCTGTGGTTCTCTCCAGATTTAATGTGCTGTTGATGATACTGGGGTTAGTTGATAAAGATAATAGTTGCTGCAGCAGGTGTCTGCCAAGTGTGTTGTGTGACACTGGAATAAATATACCAAGATAAGACAAACATCTTTATGGTCCTTGTCTTTGCACAGGTCTCATTGTAAAGGTAAATGAAGACATGCCACTGAGCTGATATTAAATCAAGAAGGGTATGAATCTGAGCTTTCCTGAGTCAGTAAAACCTTAGCACTGACTCTGATGTGCTCTACAGTGGCTTCTTAGACAGCAGGGGGACACATTGCTGTTTAGATATCTTAAAAAATAATTGACTTGCTGTAACTCAGTGAGTTGTAACTCAGTGGTGTGTTTGTCTTCTTAGATATAAATGAGGATACTTACTAAGAGATTCACTTTATCTTCTGTTGCAGGAAAAAAATTCCAACGTTTTGTATGCTCAGGTATTTTAGTGTTTGTTCAAGGACTTATGCTAAAATTGTTTGATGTTCTGGATGCAGTTCAGTCTACCTCTGATGAATTGCTGATTGAAAATCCTTGTCTGGCTGTTTAAAATATCTTCCAGCAAATGTGGGAGGGTTTGTTGTTGTTGTTGTTGTTTTGTTTTGTTTTGTTTTGTTTTCCATCAGCTGCCATTGTCCTCTCTCGTGGGACTTGTACGGCCTTCCCTTAGCTGGAAGTGTATTTTCCTCCTCCTCCTCCAAATTACTTGACTGGTCTCATCTCCACACAGCCTAGTCTCATTTCTGGGAAGAGTGGTTTTATCTTTTGACAGTTTTCAGCTCCATGTAGCCAGCCTTAAAATACTTGCAAGTTGGGCACTAAAAAAGAAAATCAGGTAGTTCTAGCAGAAGAAGAGAAAATGCATCAAGAAAAAAAAAAGAAAATGAGCAGAAAAGAGGAGATAGAGAGAGAAGTACTTAGGCTTCTTAGAAGTCAGTATGGGTTTGTTCTCTCCCCACCTGAAAGAGGCAGTAAGGTGTATTTCCCTTGGGGATTTGTGCTCACTGCACATTTGCAGTGCTGTCAGCAGTCAAGTGCATCTGTTACTGCTCTCTTGCTACCTACTGTTCGTGAGCAGGTGCACTCCCTCCGAAATTGTTCTGAGTTCAGTCCTTCAGGTGGTGGTATTCTCTTCTGAATGAGACACGTTCTGTTGGGTTTGTAGGTGGAGCCCATACCTGGTAATCCTGAACTATCCTGAGGAAAGAACATGATTTATTTTTTACGTAGTTGAATTTGCATGCACTGCTTTGTCATTCATTTGTAAAGCCAAGGGAGATGCTGGAACCTGAGTAACTGTGAAGAGAGACTTCTCTAAGATCACCAGTGCGCAGTATCCATTGTTCTAGCATGGCTTTAGAAACCTCACCATAGGGCTGTAGGAATGGTTAGGACTGCTGCAGAGATGAGGAACCTCATTGCTAGATGTTATCAACACTTAATTGATATGAAGCTGTAAATATGCAACAAACATTTGAAATCAAGAGTTAACATATTAACAAAGCTGGGCTTCAGAAGCTGCCATACAAAGATGCAGTAGGCTTTCTTGGAACTGGAGAAAGATAAAAGCACAAGGCCGCTATTAAGGCACCCTTATAGGCTAAAAACACTTCTTCTAACACCAGTACATTTCATTTCATTACTGTTTTGATGTTTAATCCAATGGCTACAAAGCTAGAACATCTTTTTCCTGAGCTCCATTTCAGTTCTTTGTCCTCCCCTTTGCTGGAGTAGTTGAGCCATTACTTAGGCCTGTATCTATTAAGCAACCCACATCAAGGGACTGGCATAAGATAAAGAAGTAATTCTAAAATACCAAATTCACAAAAGGATTTTAGCACATGCTCAGTTTTAAGTGCTTGAATAATCCTTTTGATACCTTGTTAAATCTCTGCTTTAGAAAAGTTCTTAGGGAACTAGTTCTATTTTGGAAGTGCAGGGATCAGGAGAAGGCACCTTCTGTGTTAGGGAGGAAGTAGGAATATATTGTAAATTAATTAATAGTTAAAATGCCAGATAATTTTTGGTGCTCTGCTGTCTAAATTCCACCACCAGTGAATAACACAATATTGCAGTTTTCCCTTCTATCCTATTTTGTAGTATCTGTGAAGGGAAGAATGTATTTATTGTCTTTCTTGAATACAACGTGGGACTGGCCCCGCTAAATGGCTTGGTCTTGCCTTTGGCATTTTTCCCACAGTCCTTAGGATGCACTTCCATATTTTTGTCATTCAGCCACACCCTGAAGAAAACTTAAAATAGAAGAGTGCTCAAGTGTAAAGGCAGACAGAGCAGGCTATAAATGCCTCCATTTCTGTAGAGATAATAAATATAGAACAAGAAATGAAAAGCAGAGTGTAGTGAGAACTTTAAAGTTTTCCTGAAAAATGACCTTTTCCCTCCCACAGGAAAATTCAATAGGAGAGAAGAGATGGAGCGGGGTAAGTAAAGTGGCTTTGCTCTGGATTATTACATGCTAATTACTTTGACAGCTGCTTCTGAAGCAACATCTACATTCAGGGCATATGAACTCATTCTACTGTGTCTGTCTCTGTAGATCTAATTCTGTCAGACTGAGTTATAATTCAAGATCAATGGGAGGAAGGGAGAAGTCTGTTTCAAGCAAATGGTAGCCCTAGATGATACAAAAGTAGGAAAGATCCTTACCAGAGCTATTTAGGAAACTTGGATGAGCACTGCAGATTGGATAAGAATCAGTTATTTAAAGGCTTTTCCACCTCTTGCTCTGCTTCCCATGCATGCATACATAAGAAGAATACAAGACTTAAAAAGAACATTTTTTGTGTATCAGTGTCACATACCAAGCAGTGGAAGGGATTGTCATTTAGTGACTTTGGCAATGACGGGACTTCTATATAGGTAAATTGAAAACAGATCTTGTTATTTTCAAATTATTTTAAGATCAATGAATCCCCTGCCTTTTGTATGTTGCTGACTCACTGATTATTTGAGTCATTATGGGCTAAGTCATGACGTGTGATTAGGTCTGCCATATAGCCAGGTTTTCCCAGGCATGTTGTCCTATTTCCAGACAAAGTAAGAGGAATGTGATTAATTATTCGTGCTTGTCACAAAGCCTTGTCAGAGGTCCTACCCTTCCTTCCCTTCCACCATACGGGTACAATCCCAGTGGGGTTGTCTCCCACCAGAATGGGGCAGAGTGACTGATCCCAAGCCTACCAGCTCTGCAGAGCCAGTGCTGCTACTCCATGATATCTGGACATGTCAGAGCCACCACAGTGGTGCCTTGTACCTTCTGGACCAAAACCCAGGAGCCCTACAGGCAGCAAACATCCATTTTAGTTGGTAATAATCAGGAACCATCAGGGACCATCAAGGTCTCACAGAGTTGACTGCTTTGGCTCTGCATGTTTATGCCTCTGTGCATATTAAATTCTTCCTACTTCACCTACAAGACATAGAAAAATCTCTGTCAGTTTGACTGGTGACGTAGTAGAGATGGAAATAATAGGGGTTTTATACTACTGGTACGCCTTCATATGTTGCAGACATTCTCAAATCCAGAGAGCTCAGAAGGAAGCAGTGGGGAGGCTCATTTTACAGCCTGAAGCACCAACGGGGTCTCATGTCTCTACTAATAATATTCTGGAGTTTACATCTCCTCACTTGTCTTCTAAGTTACTGATTATTTTAAAACTTCAAACTCTAAATAAAAAATTTAAACTGTTTTCTGACATTTAATTGCTTCCCATGTGCTTGCTGTTGCTGGGAAAAGAAACCCCACTTTTAACATAAACAACTGCTTTTTTAAGGAATGAGGTTTTTCTTTTATTAAAATACATTATTAAACTGCATATAGGCTAATGCTTTTGTTTTACCTTTATATCTCTCCCTTATTGCATATTAGGCTGACCCCAGTTTTGGGAGAATCACTTGGTTAGTTCTAAATATAGCACTGCATCTGCCCTTAAATAGGAATGAAGGGGCAGTAGCCTTTAGAGAGGGGAATTTTTTGTTTTCCTCAGGCGGTGTTTGCTAAGCTGGGAAAGGCTGGTCTTCCTCTCTGCTTTGCAGTTTTTCTATATCCCTTGGTAAGTCCATTTTCCATCCATGTTTTTCTTGTACAGAACAAATGAGAGTCCTTGTAGGAGGGGGTTGGGTGCTTTCTTGTAAAAAAAAAAATTACTTTCCTCAGGGAAAACAAGCAATAAGAAGGACAGAAATTGATTCATGAAAAGAAAAACAAAAAAACAACGTAAATCAGTCAGGGGCACAGTCACCTTGATTTTATTGTGTATTACATTCTCTTGTTTCTTTCTCCATATTAAGAACTACATTACAGAAATCCATAGCTCTACTCATATATATATTTTTCCAATTGGACAAATAGTGGCAATGCCACTTTCTTTCGTGCTTATACTGTATGATTCCTCTGAAGTCTGTGTCTAAATAATTAAGCATAAAATCCTATAGTAGCTGGAAAAATATTTGGTCTGCTGAAGAATGGGATGTAGCTAGGTGAAAGAAAGAAAAAAAAAATCTACTTTTATTTTGTATCTGCCATGCTTTTGTGTACATCCAGAAGCTGTTTCTGGTGTCCGTGTTGCTCTAAGCTATGTGATGTGTTCTGTGCCACATGAAAATTCCAGATAAATACCAGTAATAGAGCCTTGGGAAATCAAGTTCATGCCCTTGAAATTATGCCTGTGTGTTGATAATGCCTATGAGCCAGTAAAAGTACCACAACGAAGGTTAATGAACCTTGAGATGATGGGAAATGATTTTTATCATCTCACTGTTCAACATTCTTAGCTGTCCAGTTGAAGGGATAAAATACGCTTGCCAAGTGAAGGGAAATCTTCAAACTTTATCAGAACATGTTGAAACTCTGTGCATTTGGAATGTTAGGGTGGCAAGGTTTCAAGTCAATGTGGACAAATTTAGCCTTTTTTAATTCCCAGTCTTGTATGATCATGAATTCATGAGGTAACATCCACATTAATACCCTTTCTGGGATATATATAATGTTCAGCTTCTATTAGAGATATGGAAAGAAAGTCAGTTTGGAAGCTTCCACTCCTTTCCTTCATGAGAGTCACAGAAAATCCAAAATTGCATTCTTTTTTAGACTCACTAAAACACAGGCACTGGTGCTCCCCTCCACAACAATTGCTTTGCTGAAGGGAAGGGTACCCATGACTCTGCCCGCTCCTCACCTCCACAGAGCAAAGCTCCTCATCAAGGGTTGTGGATATGGCTGTGAATACCCATGATATATTTCAAATTACCTCCACGCTAACTGATCTGGCTAGAGGGTGAGGCAAGCCATTCAGGGACTATTACAAAGTCAAGGTGTTCATTCTAATTAATCATAGATGTGCTGTAACCAAATGATTGCATTAAATTGCTTAATCTACCTGTATGTCATTGAAAACAGTATCATTTGATATTGAGAGAGGTTGAAAGCCTACTCATTCAAAACATATGAAATTAGTAAAAATGGTAGACACAACTGTGATGGCCAGTACTGTCAGCTGCTTGAAAATGCTGCTTTGCTGGATATTCAGAGAAGTAGAAATAGAGGAGAGAACTCCATCTTTATGTTTAATAACAAAAGTAATGCATGCTCTTCTGGGGATTATTTGAATCTGTTTAAAACCAATTGGAGAAATGAGGAAAATACTATTCCCATGAAAAGGAGGTGTGATCAGTAAAACATAAGACCAACTACGATGCAGCTAAAGACATCAGAAAGAAAAACACAAGAAGTCTTCAAGCTTGCTGAATGATGTCTGGAATTCAGCAGAGTAAGCAGATGAGAATTCCATATGCTTTTTTTTTTTTTTAAAGATGAACATTTGTGTTCTATTGTCAAAAAAGCTAAAATTGAATTCTTGTGCAGACTGAACAAGATCTTCAATGAGAAGGACTGAAACATCTTAAAATGATGTTTGAGTAGATTTTAAAGTTCATCCTTTTTCATGCATAAAACATACATTTGTGTGTAAGATCTAAATATACACATGTGTACACAGATAGGAGACTGGAGAGACATATTAGAAATTTTATCAAATCAGTTTTTTATTAAATTAATTTATTATCAAAATGGAGAAGATTTAACCAGATCCTCTACATCTCATTCTGTTTAGACCGCAGTGTCTATGAGCTGCCTAATGATTTATGATGGTTTTACAAGATTTCCACCAAAGTCAGTTTCTGGGGGAAAATGCTGATATGTTATTAAGACAACATTCTATACAGCATGGATATAAACATCTGGAAAGGATCACATATTTTTTGAGGCAATATGGTAATTTTTTATACTGGTCAATGAATAAAAGGTGTTTTTTTTTCTTTTTTTTTCCTATCTTTCATTGTGGTATGTAGGTGATATGGATTTAAATATATTACATCAGTTAAAATATAATAAATATCAGGGGCTTTTATGCACCATAAAAGTATAAGTTAGCAGCTTCCTGAAAACACTTAACTTTGAAAAACATGGAGAGCAGCTAGCAGAACAAGAGACAAGTAGAGGAAAAAATGTCTAAGTTGTGGGAAAAACAGGGCAAGCCCTCAAATCAGTGCAAATGTTCAAAGAAATCTCTGGCTACGTGAGGACAGGCAAGAACTCGTGAATAATTTTTGGCACTTCTGCAGATGGCCAGGAACAGAGATGAGCACAGAAAGTGCATGTTGCATGGTATAGCACTGGCAGGTCAGGCCGAGAAAATACATGCTGTACAGTGCATTGCTCATGACACGAGCCTTCTGAATCTGGGAACGCAAGTTGTCTATCTATGGTGAGTGCAGCCATGTTCTTCTTCCCATGGCATTTGTCAAGACATCCATCAATTTAGTTGGTTGTGTGCCTGCTCTCTGAGGCAATGTAAATGATCATGCTAGAATTTACTGCTTGTCCTTTAAATCTTAAATTAACTCACTTATCAGACTAACAATGTTTATATCAGACCCTTGGCTTCTCTGCTCAGGAATGTGGCCCCTTGTCACGTGGTCCTAGATTATGGCTTTCTATTCAGATCAGTATTACTGTGTCACAAAACTATGCATATCCTGACCTGGGAACTTGGCCCTTTACTCACAATAAAGTAAAAATTTTTATATACAAGCTTGTTATATACGTGCTACAAAGCATGAGGAAATGTATGTTTATGTAAACTAACTTGAATAGTCTAATTCACCTGTGGTTTATGTCATTAATCCTTGAGGACATTTTGGCTGATATAATATTTTTCTTTGGGTTTAATAGCCTTCTGAGTGGTTTATACAGCACATAGATTAGTGCACTTTAGGTCCTCTTGATGTCCCCAGCATTTACAGTCATAGAAATAAATAGGAATAGGAATAATAATAATAATAATAATAATAATAATAATAATAAGAAAGGATTACAACGGTGCTACATTGCACTAACAAGGTCAGATGAGACACCAAATGTTTTAGGATCATCTTTTTCCTGTAATTCTAGGTCTTTTTCTTGAAATCCAGGATCATTAATAGGATCTGCATGGATGTAACTCAACGATTGTATATGACACACAGACCATGTATTTCAGCAAGGCCTCCAAAATTCTTGCAATAGAACTTTGTGAATAAAACTTGAGATTTGATTTTTAATTTGTTACAATAATTCAGATAATGAATTTGTCTTTCTCTGGACTTATGCTTTTTTCCTCTTGTTGTATTGAACTCTCAATTTTCCACTGGGATTTTTTTCCCCAATTTCTCTGCCAGACCACTGGCTGCAACTCACTTTTGAGTCAGTTCTACCAATTCACTTGCCAGTATAACTAGGTCTCCAGACACTGTCATTAATAAAATTTTGGTTCACTTAAATCAATAAATTCAGTGGGGTTAAGCTGTCATCTGCATAGCATGTTCTCTAACTCTGTTAGTGGTAGGTTGTCAAAATATTAGAATATATTTCAAACATCTCATATAAGTGTATATCAGTAGAAAACTGGTAAAACAGTCAACATATTGTTCCTAGGAATACAATACAAAATTCTTTCATCAGGAACTCGATATCTTACGTGGTGCTTTTACATTGCGACTTTGATTTTTCCCTTCTGATATTTGTCTTTGCAGCACTATTAAGTATTAAATACAACGTTGTTGTAATTAACTGATGATTATTATTACATTTGGAATTGTTGCCAGGCAGCTCCCCTCTGTGTTAGCAGAAGGCAAAGTGAGTCTGGCTGCTAACAAGCTCAGTTCATTGCTTGTATGGAGGCTGTGAGTGGATGGCTACCCTTGTTTCTATACTAAAGGTGTTTGGGTAAATGTGAAAAATATATGAACCCAAATTTTGAGAAGTCCTGGGTGCTGACAAATAGAAGAAGATATGCTGACTAAAACATAAGTTTTACATTTGGTGAAAAAGGCTGGACTGCAAATGACAATGGTGTTTTCTCCTCTCTCAAAAATGAGAATGACTCAGACTCTGGTCTATCCAGATAAATGGACATTACTCTGCAATGGTTATAAAGTGGATCTCAGTGTGAGTTATAAACATACCAATATGTACATTGCATGTTGATAAACTCACAGAATTGTTTAGCTTGGCCACATGTAAATATGAGTAGCACTTTACAGAGGAGTGAGCTTAATCTATGTGTTTGTCCTTTTCACCCTCATTTAGGCAAAAAGGCTAATTAAAAATAGAGAAAAGGGAACATTATTCCATTAATTGTCCAGTTAACATGTGAACTAATGTGGAAATCCAATGTCATATACACAATAGTCACACAGTTAGCAGGAAGAAAACCAGTATTTGATATTTGATGTCTGCAGATGTAGCATCACATGATGAACAGACATCCAAACTAGGAGAAGCCAAGGCTGCTTGTGGGTCTGTGCAAATCTGCTCATGTAACCAAGACATTGTGTCATATGATGAGGTAATAGGTCCGTGAGGAGTCCATGTCAGTTCAACATTGTATGAGGATATCTTACAAAGGCAGCATCTCTGTGAGATGCTGAACTAACTTGGGTCATGCTAACTTTCTTATTTCTTAAGAAATGTGGCAATATATTTCTTTAATGCTGCATAGTAATGTGGTAAACCTGTTTCATTTTTGTTTTGCAGAGTTTGGTGCTTTGCCTAAAGTTCTCATTCCTGAACGTGTGACCTTTCATTCTCATATCTCTTGAAAAAGGGTTGAAAAGGTAACTCTAAGTTATGCAGAAGATGCAGTTATGAGGTGATAAAATATAAACACCTCTTTAGATCTCAGAACTTTTAAAAATAAGATGTGACTTCTATTTAATATACCTACTGCTTGCTCCTACTTTTTCTTGGAAAAGTAAAAGTAGCTGATATGAGAACATCATGGTTTGGGAGCACCTGACTCTGCTCTTGACTATCTGCAAGTAACAATCACACACTGTTGCAGTTTTTTACTCTACTTAATCAATGACTAGCATTTCCCTTTTTTGATAAATACTATATGCTGGAAATATGGTATATACTGTCATTTTATGTTGTTAAATGTTTTATCTAAATGAGTTTATAAGATTTCTTTTCAAACCCCTTTGAGCTTTCATTTTATACATATCATGAAGCTGTCTATTTATGTGACTTTTTGTTACAAATTTGGACTTTTTGTGTGGATTCGAGGCAGGTTCTTCTTGTCACGGTCCATGTCCAGGCAGGGCCAGGCTGTGGGGAGCTGGAGACTGGGTCTGCTGTGTCATTTCTGGGGAGAAACTGATGGCCCTGGGGGCTGACATAGGGTCCTGGGCTGTGGGCAGGGTAGAAGAGACTCTGGAGGAGGCTGGGCTGGGACAGTCAGGTCCACTGCTGTCCTCAGGACCCTGACACACTCTTAATGTGGTCCCTGGATGAGGCGGTGTTGCTTCACGTGCCATGGGTGCCCTGAGGTGGATCCCAGACCGTGCCTCAGCCTGTGCCCTGGGTGCTGGCAGGGAGCTGGCAGCCTGCATCCTACAGGGGAGCATAACAACAGGGACGCTCCCCTTAGCTCTTAGTAGGGTAGTGGAAGCTACTGCAGTCATTTACCTGACTAAATCTTCATCTGCTTTATAGGCTTATATTGGGAGCTTGCTTCTGTTGGCACTGAAGTGTAGGTGCCTTGTGGGGGAGGTTTTGGCTGTTTGGTTGGGATCCCTCACCACAGTTTGGGCCAAATGGCCTGGGAGTAGAGAACCCCATATACAACCTGGACTGCATTTACACAAGCTGGCACCTACGCACAGCATGGCCGGTGATGTTCCCCACTTCTGCAAGAAGTTATCATCATATTTCTAATGAGCACAAAGGCATGTAGGCACCTCCATGATCTTTTAATGATGTGTTGGGAATCTGCTTAACTCTAACTCAGTGGGAAACACGCTTTTGTCTCCCACACTGCTTGTGGGAGCACCCTGAATATTTCTTAGAGCCTTCTATCCAAATATTGATCAAAAACTATGCCATGCTTTGGAGAAAGTCCGCAAGAAGGAAACCGGAATGATTGATAGGAACCCACGAGGAAAGATTGCATGAGCCAGCTTTGTAGAGTTTAAACAAGAGAGCAGGAAAGAAAAGTAAAGAAAGTCTTCAACAGGCTGCTACAAAAGTGGGTGAATACAATCTCTTTGTTGTCATGGTGAATTGGGCAAAAAACAGTATGCATAAATTGCCAGAGTGGAAAAAGTGAAAGGTTTGAATAGCAAAGAGCTGAAATATCTGACAATGGCCAAAAACTTGTCAAATTTCCATCCCTGGAAATGTCTGTGGAGATGTTAAATGACACCTTCAAAGAAGGGGAAAAATGATCTAGTGAAATATCTTTTAGGCTATCATCTGTGATTCCATAGCTCACACTGTATAAGTGATAAGGTACAGCCTGAGGTACCCATGTGTGTGGCTGATGGCTCTATTTGTCACAAATTGGTGCAGTTCTATACGTTTGTACATGTTCACACACATGTCTACATATCAAAAAGTATCAAACCGAAGTGTCTGAAATATATGGCTAAATGTGTGCATGGCTAAATCTGTGGCTAACTTCACTCTCTGCAGGAATTAGTGGTTGTAACAAGAGGAAGCATGTCTTCAGTAGCAGTGCCATTTTACCAGAGGAGGCACAAGCACTTTGATCAGTCCTATCGCAACATTCAGACAAGATATATACTTGAGGAATATGCAGCAAGAAAGTAAGTGCCATGTATTTGAGCATAGACAGGTCTCTGTTTTGGGTAGTCAGCTCTTAGAATCAAGATACTTGCCTTTCCCCTCCACCCAAAAAAATTGTGATTTATTCAGAATGATAGTTTTCCACTTCCTTCCACTGGCATGCCCCTTGTCTGTAATCTCCCAGCAGCATAGCTACCTTTCCTAGCAACATTGCAAGATACCTGCACAGACCTTTTAGCTTAGGTTCTGTCCTGTTTTCTACCTCTAAATTGAAAATTTTTCCTTGTAGTCTAAAATTGAAACTCTGACTTAAGAAAAATTGCCATGAAATTTATTGTAAGTCGTAGAAACAGCTTTTTACCCGTTCTTCCATATGACATGATGATATTCCTGCTCCTGAAGCTGGCTATAACTAATTATAGTTTTCGCAATTCAATTTCCTTTTTTAAAATTAAATGAAGGCTTAATGCTTCTCGTGTGAAATCTCAGAGTTTTAGCTAGAAAATACACATTCTTTTTATCTCAAAGCCTGAAACTTTGTATCGTGGTTGCTTCAGAATCACTGTTCTCCCTCCTTAATAATTAACATGCCTACCTAGTTGTCTAGCTGGTCCAGATTCCCTTATGAAAGGGGAGAGTTTATGCAGAAGGTTCTGTGAATTATAGAAAGGCAAGAATACTTAGAAACAGACAATGCTACGGGGAATCTTTGTGATTTGTGCATTACACAGGCCGGTACCCTTGTGGTTCACTGAAATGCTATCATTGCACCTGAATGATTGAAGACTGAAATAAATATAAATTTAATAGAATGAAATAAAACACCTAATGATCCCCAGTGACAGATGATGGGCATTAAGCCCTTGAAGGACAAGTGACAATTGGTACCTAGTGCAGTCATTGAAGATGCAAAAGTTTCTCACTGAACAGTGCTCAGTCATGGCATTCAGCTCAAAGTAATTTCTTTGACGTTTGTGAGTTCATGTTTTACCTGAATTGCTGGGTTGTAACAATGTCTTTTTTATTTGAAGGGCTGCTTCCAGGCAGGCTGCTTATTATGAATCGTCTGGCTTGGGCAAAACAACATGTAGACTCTGTGCCAGGAGGGCACGCACCTTGGCACATGAAGCAATGCAGGAATCCAGGAAAAGGTAAAGCTCTGTCGGTCCAGTCTGACCTGTGTAGTGGCTCTGGTCCCAACTCTTTTGCCAGGGCTCTTTTCAGAGTTGACAAGACTAGAGGCTTCTCTGTCACTGTTCTTCACTAATCTATTTTGGCTGGAACACTAAATGACTGAGTGTCACTTTCAGTCTCATATTTCATCCCAGAGTTGTTCCCCTGATCCCCACAGTGACCGTTGAACACAGCTTTAAAACAAAAATAAATTAGAATCCACCTGGTATCCAGAACTCATTTTGAACAGACCTACTCCACTATTCCTAATTTCTAATTTGGATCAATTTAAATGTTTTAAATTCTTTCTGGAATATCAAGAGTTTACTATCATGTCTCAGTTACAGCCTTGATAAGAAGTCCCATAGTAACTGTGCTGAAGACAATATTCCCCTTAGTGATTTTCACTGTGTCTGCTCTGCTTTGCTCTACAGTTACTGCACCAAAAATATGGAGGATTTATATTACAAGAATGAATTGTGCCGTGTCTGTAGAAAACATGCTGTGAAAATCATATACATCCATATGGTCCTTGTACTTTGATTGGTTTGAAATATATAACCTCAGAACAGAAATCCCTAGGAAAATCAAATGATTTTGCATACTTTAGTTTTTAAAACCTGTTTTTAATTTCATCAATATAAAAAAAAGACATGGTAGAACATGGCTGGTATTTAAAGTAAACTGAAATGGTACAAAGATTTTTTTTTTTAAATATCAGACAAATAATATCTAGGTCTACTCTTCACTGAATTTCATGGAAGTTTTCTTATTTGAGTTATGTTTTCAGAGTCTTGCCATATATGTTGACTAGTTTGACAGATGTTAGAAATATCTGATATTCAGTACCTTCTTTTGTCTTCTTGGGAAGGAAAAGAATGGCATAGGCTGTTTATTGAATCAGCATGAATGAAGGAAATGGAACTAGCTTCTCCTAAGAACGTTTACAAGTTGGGGCTCTTTAAGAATTCTGGAAAATCTGTGGAGTAAGATTTTCAGGGAACAACTCAAAATTTTTTCAAAACTATAATTTCCTGGTAGTTTCTGTAATAGTTTTTGCTCATCCTTGTCAAAGGACAGCTTTTTTTGCATGTTCATCAAATCCGTGTGAACTCCTTGGTCTGCACCTTTCAGATGAGGTCAGCTGGTAACAGCCCATGGAGCTACATGAGCTCTCAGGTTCTAGTGCTAAGGTTACTATGTAAGCAAGGCACAACTTTTAACAGGTTGTGAACAGGCACAGAACTTGCCTTCACTCCTCTGCCTTCTTGTGTCCATGGAAAGGAACATCAGGGGCCAGAAGGAGGCCAGGCTGGTTCTTGATATCAGCTACCAGAGGACTGGGGGGAACCAGTCAATGTGACCACAGCAGAATTCAAGACCTAGAGCTATGGCCCCACAAATACAGGGGGAAAGAATATGAAGAAAATTCACATGATTTCACATACTCATTATTAGGATACGCAGATAGGTGCTAAGAATGATTCCTAATCTAAATTTTATGTCCTGCTGATATGGTTTCAGAGCCTTTGGTTGCCAGATGTGTATGAGTGACAAATTTAAAGCTTCACATTCGTTACCTGATTTTTTTTCTTGTCCCACAGGAGTCATGAGCAAAAGTCTCATGCAAGTGATGAGAAAAGAATCCGTTTTGCCAGTGAGTTGTCTGCTTTGGAAAAGGAGATTCACACAGCCAGGCACCGTGCTAGAGAGCATCTGGATAGGCTTGCTGTGCAAAGAATGGTACCTGCTGAGTCTTTTTGCTCCTATGCAAAATAATTACAAGATATACTGAAATTTAGGCCTGTGCTTCAAATATGAGTAGTGGTTAAGCATCTTTTTGTGGATTTAAGTTTAGGTCTTCTACCCTATTTGAGTCTAGTGCCAGATGCTTCTTTTCTTTTCCCATGTTTAACAGGTAGAAGAAAATATGGCTCTGGAAAGACATATCCTTGAAGAAACTATAAGTCGAGCCCCTGAAATTCTGGTGCGCCTGAGGTCTCACACTGTCTGGGAAAAGATGTCCGTGAGCCTTTGCTTTACTGTACAAGGATTTCCAACCCCTGTCGTACAATGGTAAGAGACTGGCCTTTCCGAGTCCTCTGAAAATGTTGTTAAGCTTTTTTCATTTGAAAGTTATGCCGTAACTGATAAGTGTCACGTATACAATGGCTTTGTTAAATCCCCTTTATAATCCTCGTAGATGTGCTGGATCGCAGCAGTTGATACTGCAGGGAAGGAGTGGGAGGAAAACTTGCTGACTGGCCCTGTGCAATGTGAGAAGCAAACTCAAGTATTTCAGAAGGCAGACAGTGGAGGGCATTCCAGTCTTTCTGGCCGTTGAGTTTACTGAACACAAAGTAGCAAATGACAAAATACACAGAGCTCATAGGCTACTTTCTAAGCCTGGATAAGTGTGCACAGCACCGCTGTTGTCATGGGCTGTATCCGTGGTCACATTGTGTTAGCTTCTGTTGAGGAGGACATAAAGGTCCTTGCAGTTGCCCTCCTCTCTGGACAGGTGCTGTCCTGTATACGTGAAAGCCTCAGGCTGGACTGTGAAGACATAACATGAGGCACAATTCTGTTGCTGCTCCCCTTTTTAGTGCTGAAGTGTTTTACTGTGGGGCAAGATAAAGCTTGCTTCCCATCTTGTGTCAGGGCTAGTGGACTTGAAAGTTCAAGCCCCATGCCATCCTCTCTGTACTTCTCTTCCTCCTCCTCTTCTAGATTGGGTGTACATCTCCTCTTTCCACTTCCTTGCTGCTGTGATGGTCCTGCTTTGCCTCCATGGCCCAATATGTATCTATCCATACAGACTGCAAAATACTCCATGCGAGTAGACAGAGTTCAGATGATAGTAAAAGATAGCTTGATCCAAAGATCTACCAGAAGAATGAATAGCTGTTGATATTCATGAGTTTTGTTTTTTTCTTGGTTGTCAGGTACAAAAATGAGGAATTGATTTTCCCTGCAAGTGATCCAACAAAGTACAGAATTGAAAGCAAATATGGAGTACATGTGTTACATATAAACAGGTAAATCTTTCCAGGGAATACAACAGTTTTTAATACTCTATACAAAGTATTTTATATCAAATACAATTAAAAATTCACACAACGCCTGCAAGAGAATTGTTAAATTCAGCACACTTTTCTGTTGGTACTCACTTTTAGGCTGGAGAAGGTTCACTGAGTACCTGCATATTAGATTATGAAAATGAAATATTAGACATTTGTATTCAATAACTCCAGCAATCTACAAGATATAAAAGAAGAGGCAAGTAGCTGACAAAATGGTACTTCCTTTTTTAATAGAATTATATCTTCTCAGCACTTGAAGTGGGAAACTATATGTTCTTGTCATGATGAAGCACTTTTAGGTAAACAAAATTATAACTGGGTGGGGCTGGGATACACAGCTGTATTTGTTTTACTATATGTCAGGTTCTGTTTGCTTTTTCATCTCCTTCTTTTCTTTTTTTTTTT